>CM053580.1:41300953-41320330 GCA_028627135.1 Pseudochirops cupreus
ATGTGCAACCATCTTTTTATTATGCTGTTATGGAAATGTTTACTTTATTCCATAAGTAATTAAAAAAAATAAGGAGGCATTCAAAAGTAGAATGGGACTCCTCACTGGAACTCTCCCAGCAAAGGCTAAGGCTCACTGGCCAGGTTTATTAGAGAGGATATTCTCATTCCACTCCTTAGAATCTAGGATTCTGAGACTGGTTTTGAGCAAGAATAATAAGAGCTCACATTTATACAAAGCTTTAAGAGCTCTATATGAAGCTTTGCAAAGAACTTTACATGTATTAAAACTTTTGATGTCGTCACAACAGCCCTATGAGGTGGATGCTATTATTTTACACATTTTACAAAAGAGGAAAGTTAGGGAGAAAGAAATCAGGAGACTTCCCTAGAGTCATTCTACCTAAATTCAGGTCTTCTTGACTCTAAGTCCAGCATTCTCTCCCATGAACCACCTCACTGCACCAACAAGCCAAAGCCAAACACATTATGGGGCTCTGTTTCCTCTCATTAATCTGTGAAAAAAAAAAAAAGGACTGGAATAGAAGGTCCTCTTTATTCCTTCCAGGTTAAATTCTAAGAGATATATGATGGCATGAATTCCAGTAAGTTAAGTGCTATTCCTAATTATGCCAGCCTTAGGGAGACAAAATATTAAATGAATTAAGTAAAAGTTTTACTTATTTCCTCTGATACTATGTACATGTTTTTGTACTTATCTCTCTCTCTCTCCTTCTCTCTCTCTCTCTCTTCTCTCTCTCTCTCTCTCTCTCTCTTCTCCCTCCCTCAGAAAAGTAGCATGCACAATGCCAACATGTAACATTCTGTGTGATATTCAGCTGAAATTTCAGATTTGTGTTTCCTTGGGATGTGGTTTGGGGTATTGTCCCTACATCAAATGATTTATGAGTCTTTCAGAAATGGTTTAGCCCATAGTGGCAGAAGTGGTAATCAACTCTTCCTGAAAGTCTTTCTTGCCATGTACATCGAGGGGGAACAAAGCTATCAATCTGTTCAAAAGCATAAAAATCAAGATGCAGAAGCAGTGTGGATAAACGGAAATTATGTTGGATTGTTCTTCTTGATTCCAAAGAACTGCTGGTGAAATGCTCTGTTCCTCCCCATGGTGAGGTGCTGGGTGAGATGGTGAAGTTCCTATGCAGATGGCTGCATGTGCCATCAGGTCCCCTGCTGTTGTTGATTTGTTTCATCTAATTCTTCTTCTTGATAATAGGTTTCAGCATGTATGGGGTTGCAAAGTAACAGTGGTATGAAAATAAAGTTATCAATAAAAATTTTATCTCCTAAAGGGGGAAAAATCACATTGAACTTGGAATCAAGAGGTCTAGTTGTAGGTACTGACTGATATTTAATAAATCTGTGTGACCTTGGGAAAGTCATTGACTTTACTTCAGCAAAGGTCAGTGTTCTCATCCACAACGTGTAAATAATTATATTACATACTTCATAAGCTTGCCATGAAGGAAACATTTAGTGAAGCTTAGCAGATACCTAGCACATAATAAACTCTTAATAAATGTTTGCTGATTGACTGATTGATTGAAGGGATTGAATTGCTAGTTAGAGAGAACATTACTCAATGTTAAGAGGATGTGGTATCAATTAATACATGGGACATAAAATGATTGTGGGACAATGGGGATTAACCTTACAGATATCCGGACAACTTTCTAGCACTATAAAGTTTCAAAGCAGATGTCACCTACAGTGATAGAGGAAGTACTTTTGGTGAAATTCCCTCTACTGGTGAAAAAACAGGTTCAATATTTTAAAAGTACTTTACAAATATGAAATTAAATATGAAGAACATAAATATTAATATGAAATAAATATTATAAATAAATATTAATATTAATATGAAATAAATATAAATAATTATCCCTCCCCTCCTGGATCACCACCTTGTCCTGATGGAGGGGCTTGTAGAGGGAGTCATGCCATACAGGGCTACCCAAGACAGACAGGTCATAGTGGAGAACTCTGAAATTAGGAGAAAAACATAGAGCCAAGGCCAGGAGTAAAGAAGAAAAATAGTAATTATTATTATATAAAACCTATTACGTGTCAGGAATTCTGTTGAGCACTTTACAAAGATTATCTTATTTGATCCTCACAAGAACTCTGAGAGGTAGGTGCTATTATTATCCCCACTTTCCAAACAAGGAAACTGAAGCAAACAAAGACGAAGCAATTTGTCCAGGGTCATACGGCTAGTAAGAATGTGAAGCTACATTGGAATTCAGATCTTCCTGACTCCAGGCCCAGGGTTCTATCCACTGTATCACTTAGCTGCCTCCAGCAAAGGAGGAAGTAAATGAGAAGAGTAAAGAGAAAATAAGGCCAGAATAGATGATGCTACAGAAATAACATTAGGGAGATTGACAGTAATATCCATGGCAATGGCAAGAAAGGACTGATTGCTGAAGCTGAAGCCTTTCAGGGAAGCAATCCATCCATCTCAAAATTTGTGTTAGAGGTGGACAAGAAAGTCAAACATAATTTGACATGCATCCTAGATTTGGGGAAAGCAGACATATTTTTTTAGATGTAAGAAAACATTTTTTAAAGTCTTCATTCACAAAAGCTTTAGAATAAGACCTTCTACCTTGTAAGTAACTTTTCTAAAGAAAGACTCCCCAATTATAGCATCATAACTCATCAAGAAAAGAAGCACAAGGGAACAAAGGAATCTGGCAAACAGCTAATATGACTTGAGTTAAGTGCAGGTAACAACACACACACACACACACACACACACACACACACACACACACACACACACACACACACACACGCACCACGACTTGCCATCCACTATCATTTCTGAGTAGCGTTAATTGCCCATTACCAAAATCTTCTTCCCCATGCTCCTATCTACATCGCTAAGAAAGTATTTCAAAATCATTCTGTCAATATATAGAAAAAATATTGCAAAAATATGCCCACAAAGTAAACAAGCATTACACTCCTCAAGTGACTTTATTCACTCTCACTTGTCTTGTCTTTGATTGTTTTACAACAAAATTCATAAAGCATTTTTGACTCAGAGGAAGGACAGGCAGGATGGCAAAAGCTACAATTCTACAAGGGAAGTTAGTGCAGGAGATACAAGAAACTCAAGACTGAAATTCTAAATGAGGTAAGTTGTACAAAGTGCTTTTCAAACCTTAAATAGACAGACAAATGGTAGCTATCAACACCACCATCATCATTATTATTATTAATTATCACGCAAAGAAAACTAAGGAGCCTAGTATGGTTATACAGGGGATTTACCAACCACCTTGTACATTTTTTAAGTGTATAGGCGATTGTACAACAACCTCTGATAAGGAGTTGGTTGGCCAAAAAAGCTGGGATTTGTAGTTCTTCCCAATTTGCAAAAAAAAAAAAAGAAAACAAACGAGATCAGTCATCCTAAGGGACAGTGCAGGGTTTTTGTTTTGTTTATTGTTTTTTGGTTTGTTTGTTTTCACACACAACTTGTGATTGGAGTTTTAGAGGAATACTAAGAAGAAAAACGAAGAAAGAAGGAGGGAAGGTTGATAGTGGTCCCACAACAGCAGATGGAGTCAGCCACATGTATGATCTTGGGAGATCTTTCTACATGGACAAGTAGGGAGTCGTGATCCTTCTGCTTCTTTGCACAAGAGCACTGGATGAGACAAATCAGTTATCAACATATGATAGGTCAGTGGTTCTCAACCTTCCTAATGCCACGACCCTTTAATACTCATATGTGGGCTTATCTGCATGTGGGGGGACCCACCTGGAGACAGATAGAGGAGCAGTGTCTCGGTTCCTAAGACTATCAGAAATATGTGTTTTCCGATGGTCTTAGGCGACCCCTGTGACCTCTGTAAAAGGGTCGTTCAACCGCCAAAGGGGTTGCAACCCACGGGTTGAGAACCACTGTGATAGGTGCTATCCCAATCCTGCTTTGTTTTCACTTAATTGTTTTTAAATTTTCTGTTAAAAAATTATTTCTCATAAGTACCTGTCCTGTTGCCTACTGTTTCTTTGTATACAACACAAATGGGAGTAATGGGAGTCACACAAAAGAAGACCATTCCCAGTGCAGGGCTGGGGACTTAACCTTCACCCTATCATGAGAAAGTTGTCCGTTAACTAGCTGTTTGACAGCTACACATCAAACGCAGAATTGAAATGCCCCAACATGAGCTATATTTATAAGTGTGCCCCATAGACATAATGATAGCAATAAAGGCAAGGACAGGTTCTAGAGGATGGGTACAAAAACTGACAAGTCCTATAAGAAGTTCCTGGAGTTCTACAGCTCAAAATAAACTAAGGATAAGGAAGAAGCAAAGAATAAAGAGGAAAATGGAGGTAATTATCCTTAGAGAAAGAGGAGAAACAAAGAAAAGAGAGGGCAGCTGTTCTGGTCAGATGGGACAGTAACTGACAGCAGAGTGAATAGAGAACTGCTCAACTTTGTACGTGCTTCCATTTTCTCTGCAAAACAAGGAAAACAATAGTCATTGAACTGGAAAAGACTGAAAAAAATGGCTAATAGGAGTCGTTCAGTCATGTCCAACTTTTTGTGACCCCATTTGAAGGTTTCTTGGCAAAGATACTGGAGTGGTTTGCCATTTCCTTCTCCAGTTCACTTTACAGATGGGGAAACTTAGGCAAACAGGGTTAAATGACTTGGCCAGGGTCAAACAGCTAGTAAGGGTCTAAGGCCAGACTCAAACTCAGGAAGATGAGTCTTCCAAACTCCAGTCCCAGCACTCTTCTCAACTTTGCCACTTCACTGTCCAATAGGAGTTGTTACCTATGATAATAAAAAAACGATAGTAAGAGTGGACCTGCCTGCCTCAGGTTAGTATTTATCTAATCTTGTGTGATAGCATGTGCTTTCGTCCAATGACCCAAAGACCCTGTAATGCTTTCAAGCAGATTAAGGGCTCATTTACATGTAGGTTACTTTTGATTGACTGACTAATTGATTGATTCAATGAAGATGTGTTGGCCTTCAGTGATTAGGTGAGCCTGGGCTGGGCCAGTGAAAAGGAAGGTGTCATTCTGCTCTTTCACTTGGATATGGAAAGAACTGGCAGGTACAATCAAAGAGCCACTATTAGTAGTCTTTAAAAAATAAATTGTTCTGGGAGATTAGGTTGAAGGAATGTACTAATACATAAAGATGATGTAAAAAAAAATATAAATAAAAATGTTTTTAAAAAAAAAGGGAAAACAGGAGACAGTCCATAGAACCGGAAGAAAAATGTTCCAAATTTTCAAAAACCAAGAGTGTGGCGATTGTGAACTATGTGCCAGTGAGCATGACTTATATTCGAAAAAGAGAAAGAACAAGAGGTGAAGTATGGCTGTGAAAGATTTACAAAGGATGTCCAGAATCGAATCACAGAGAGGGAAGCAATCGGAAAAGAAATACAAAATGGCGACAGTCAATGTTAGAAGAGTTGTGGGATGCCAGACACATTGATGGGACCACCATTTGGTGAAGTAATTTGGAATTATACAAGTAAAAAGACCAAAATCTCTGTATTCTTTGAATCAATGACTCCATCCCTGGTCATGTAGCCCTAACAAAACCATCAGTAAGAAGAAAGTTCCTTTATATGCCAAAATATTTACAGCATCCCTGTTAGTGATAAAAGAATTGGAAACAAAGTAGATGTCCATTGCTTAGAGATTGGCCAAACCAATTATCATGCATCAATGTAATGAAATATGATTGTGTTCGAAGAGTTTATGTATGTGATGAATAAAGAAAATGAACATGGAAAGAGCTACATGAATTGCTGCAAAGTGAAGTAAACAGAGTCGGGAAAACAATATGCACGGTGACTAAAACATAAACGAAAAGAAGAGCCATATACAAAAAAATTAAAAATGAACATAACCAAATTATTATAAAGATCAATCAGGGCTTGAATGAAGAGATGTGAGAGAACTCCCTAAGCCATCCATTTGTGGAAGTAATCCACAGGTGTTACGCCTTGCTTAGGTTTTCAGACTTTTTCACTGCATTGATTGGTTGTGTCGATTTTTTTCCCCTTTTCTTTAAGAAACACCATTTATTATATGAGATGGCTCTCTTGGAGGGGTACTGGACATAACAATAATGATATAAAATAATATATCGATAAAAAATGGATGAAACATGGCTCCAGCAAGAAAAGCTCATGCCAAAGTAAGCTTCCCCCCCTTTTTTTGACATGTTTACTCAAGTACTTTTTTAGAACATACAGCAGTTACAACTTACCTAGATTTCAGTAAAAGAATCTGAAAGAATCTCTTACGCTGTTTTTGTGGGGAAAAAATGAAGTGAAATAAACTAAATGTAAAGGAGGTTAAATAGACCCAGAAATAGTTAAATGCCTGGACCCAAAGAGTAGTAATTAGTGTTTCAATGCCACCTGGTGCACTCCAGTAACCTATACTTGGCCCGCCTCTGCTGTTTATATATATATTTTTTTTACCAATGACTGAATAAAAATCATCAATGACCTGGATAGAGTTGTAGATAGAATGCTTATCTAAATTTCAAATATTACAAACATAGGAGGAACTCATTGCATGACAGAATCAGTATCCAACAAGGTTGTAATGAGCGGAGAGAAATCATTACTTTCTGTTTTATTAACAGCCAATGATTAAATTGGTATTCAGGCTTTTCTTTTCTTTTTTCTTTCCTCATTCAGAGGCCAACCCTTGTAGGTCAGTCAGCTAGTCTCTGAAGCTCATGCTTGATAGAGAAGATTGCTCTCATCCTTGGGATACGTGTTCCTTGATCTACTCCTATCTAAGTAGGAGACTTTGCTTCTGTTTAGAGTGTAAACAGAAGCTAATATAGGTGAATTTCTGCCTCAAAACAATTAACTCATGCCTTATGACTCCTCTATTGGAATTTAGGATTACCCCAGTTTATGACAGAGAAAGCCAACCCAAATGGTCTAGGTAGAGATGGATTCCTTTATCCAGATTCCTGGAGGTGGCCAAGTCTCATGATCAAGCTAGTTCTCAGCAGAACCTGAAGACTTTTAGCCTACCTCCTCATTTAAATGTCCATCAGTGAGGGTTGATTTCTCCTGGCAAGGGCATTTCCTTTCAAAAAAAATATTTAAGACATCCAGTGTCTCCATTGGGTGCCTTTGTTGCCAAGAGAAACCACTGATCATCAATTTGTTGATTATCTGCTAGCCTTGTTAAAAAACTGATTATTAATTACCCTAAAACTCTGTCTCTCAGGTTTTTTCATTCATCTGAAGGTCAATCTAATTTTTTTTAATGGAAGTTCTATACTTGGAATAAAAACAAAAGTAATCCCATGAAGACAAAAATGGGGAAAGAATGCCTCTGTAGTAGTTTCTCTTAAAAACAAAATATGAAGCTGTCAGTGGCCAGAACACCCAGAATGAATCTACCCTGGAGCCATGATATTCTAAACATGACCAAAAAACTTAAAGGGTGTGGATGCCAAGAAGAACTCTTATATAAGATAAATTGGAGATAATCCCAGATGGAAGGCACAAACATTAATGGAGATCACCCAGGTTTTCTAACTCCAAAGCAAAAACAATAAAACATAGCAACTAACTAGAGTAGTTGAATAGGGGTCAGAAAAGATAAACCCAGGGTTACCAACCTGGAATCCTGGAAGAATGATGGTACCACTGGAGAAGTTAGATGGAGAAGCAGGTTTGTAGGGAACATAATGATTTTGGCCTTTATAAAATCAATCATCTGACTGTGTAAGTGTTTAAGACAGACCCCTATTCCCATGGTGTGGGCATTTCTTTGCCAGTGGCAGTTTCCATATGAAAATGCTAATGTGTTATTTTTGAAAATGCCAGGGAAGATAATGCTTCCTGGGTTTCTTTCACTCTGTGCAGACTTTCAAAAATTACTTTCTCTGTCATACAAATACAGAGTTAGTATCCTTTTTATCTTATAAAAAAAAAATAGAGACACTTCAATCTCTTCCCTCTTAATGGACCTTTCCTAATCAGAGTAGAAAATTCAAACACTTTCAATTAGCCAAGGTCCCACTTTCTCCAGATTTCCATATTCTATTCTCGAACCAGGCTCTATTTAGCAACAGAAGGAAAGAAAGAAATTCTAGACTAGAGTAGAATCACAGAAACACAGAATTTGAACGTTAGAAGGTTCCCCAGTGGCCATGTATTCCAACATATACACATAAGAAATTTGTACTCTAACATCCCTGAGAGGCCCAACCTCACCTTGAAGACCTCCAAGGAAGGAGAAACCACTTTCTCTTGATTTTACAAAACATTTAAGTCATTCCATTTTGTAACAGCTCAAATTATTTCAAAGCATTTTTTCTGACATCAAACCTAATTTTGATTCTTTGCAGTTTCCACCCAAAGTAACTCATCTCCCCTTTGGTGTCAAACAGAACTAGTCCAATCCCTCTTCCATGGGACAGCCATTTCAATGCTTGAAGACATCTATTGAATCTCTCCCCCTTCTCCCGGTTTCCCTTTTCCAGGCTAAGCATCACTAGTTCAGTCAATTGAGCTTCAGATGTCATAGACTCAAGACCTTCAAGCATCCTAGATACTCCCCTCCAGATAGCATCCAGTTCATCAATATCTTTAAGTGGTGGCAATCAAGCACAGTACTCTAGATGATAGCTTGCATGGCCAGAGTATAGTGTGACCTTTTAGTCCTAAAAGTTATGCCCTTAATGTCGATCGATAAAATTTACTTTAATTTTTTTGGTTAAAGTTGGATTTGAACCTAGACTTTTGCGACTCCAAATTCAATTTCCTTTCTACAGAACAATGTTCTCTTGCAATGCTCAGTGTGCAGAACAGAGGTTGAGCTTTCTTAGAAAAATCTATTAAAACACCCCTCTCCTCAAGTATGCAGGGAAATTGTCCAAGAGACAAGCCCATGAATCCACTGAGTCATTCCCAATTATTGATACCATTTTACAAATTAAACCAACAAATACCAGTTGGGTTGCAAAGGGTCACTATGCTCTTGGGCTCACTTGTATGACATGAATCTGACAGGAACAACTCTGAACCCACTGCAGTCCTAATTTATGCTGGCCTTCCCCTCCTTTTCACACACCACCCCCATAACAATTAACCTCATTTCAACCCTGAGGTCCCTGATTAGCAATGGCCTGTTGTTTAAGTCCCATTAACAGAGCCCCAGAGTTGCCCCATTCTCACTCAAATGGCCTCATCAATTCAGTCACCAAGGACTTAAGTTGAGGGTCCCAGCTCTTTAGTGAACCCTGACTTTTCCTGAGAAGTAGAAACAGTCAGCCGACACAATTAGTGTAAGCTCAAAGTGGAAAACATCCTCCAGATTTCACATCAGTTTGGGAAATAGACACAACAATCTTAGGGGAAAGAAGGGGAAAGAGGAGGGCTGTGTAGAGAAAATTTCCTAGGGTATTAAAAAATTAAACTATGAATAGGTCAGTCATCAGTTCCATCACCTTAGTATAAATGACTGTGTCTGATTGGTTCAATTGGCCCATTTTATTTTTAGAATATCTGAAGTCCTAAAGAGAAAAGATGAAGCAAAGGCACCTGAATGATTTTTACTAAACATTTCTTATTTCTTCTGCTTTAAAAAAAAAAAAAAACTAACAGTGTTTATTTTTCTAAATATAGCTAAACATAGACTTCTTAGTCTACCCATGACACTATTATAATTTATATCATAAGAGTAAGTGTATATCATTCTTATTAAATGATACTTACTGTTAGGCTGCTCAGTAGGTTTCATTTATTCATAATTAAAAATTGTTTAAGAAAAGTAAAAATTATTATTTCTCTTCCTGCTTTTTTTAAGTACTCTGTTTCTAATTTCTACAAGGTAATGAGTGTTTATTTTGAAACCTACTGAGATGTGACAGCTGGAAGAACCATAGACCAGACAGTTTCTTTACAAGGAAATCTACTACCAGCTTAGTCTTTCCCTGAAGATATACAGACTGTCCTAGAGTCCATTATTGACATCTTGATCATTAAATCAGGTTTTAAACAAACTCTTTGTAACATAATTGAGCACATAAGCTGGGATTTAGAAAAGACAGGCTTTCTATAATGGAATTGCATGCAATTTTTCTTACCATGAATTTCCAAGGTAAGAAAATGCATGAAAACAATTTACAACAACAAAGATGTATTTCTTGGTTTACAGTATAACTTTATGGAAACAACACAGAATATTTATGTGTGTGTATGTGTGTATATGTATATATGCATGTGTGTGTATATATAAATGTGTGTATGTGTTTATATATATATATATATATAAAATGAAGACAAATGTGAACTTTTTTAATATTCTCCCAAGTAAACATTCATTAACTTAAAGAAAATTCTGTCTCTTATTACCTTTTGTGACCTTGGGCAAGTTATATAATCTCTGTGCCTCAGTTTCTTCATTTGTAAAATAAATTTAGTCACTTAAGTACCTTAAAGCTCTGAATTTACGAGCATATTATGAAAAACTAGTAAATATATAGCTACCTGGTCCCTTATTTAATATCAATGTTTATTCCAATACCCTTACTTACCTTAAGTAAATAATATTTAAGATTCCCTTTCACCATTCTGTAATATTTAGAGAATAAAAAATGTTTGCATTCCAAAAGATCTGCTTTTAAAATGTCTATTGGCTAATAAATACCCAGAAAAATGGGATAAGTGTCAGAATAGATTTAAAATCTTATCTTATCTTAATCCTTCATTCTTTAGATAAAGAAACTCAGGCCCAGAAAAGGCAAAGGACTTTTCTAAAGTCACACAGATTGGAAACAATGGAACTTGGATTTGAATCCCAAATTCTTTGTCTCCAAATCCAGCATACTTTCTACTTCACCCACACTCCCATGGAAAGCTTTGAAGAGAAAAAAGGTATGTAGGCAAATGGTTTGTTATTTTCAATTATTAAATAAAAACAGATTGTTGTTCAGTCGTGCCCAACTCTTCATGACTCCATTTGGGGTTTTCTTGGCAAAGATACTGAAGTAGTTTGCCATTTCCTTCTCCAGCTCATTTTACAGATGAGGAAACTGAGGTAAATAGGGGCAAGTGATTTGTCCAGGGTAACACAGCTAGCAAATGTCTGAGGCCAGATTTGAACTCAGGGAAGAGGATTCTTCCTGACCCCAGGCCGAGTACCCTATCCACAGCAACCACCTAGCTGCCCCTCAAAAAGCAAATTGCACCAGAATTAGAACACCCCCCCAAAATGGTGCACCACATATACCAGAAGCAATTTTGAAATAAACTCAATTATGTGTCTTGGATAGCATTCCAAAGCATCAGTAATATCTTTTATGTTAAAAGTAAAATTTACAAATTCATCTAAGTAGAAGAGTATTGTTGTAGTAACATATGGCTACACCAAGGTCCCAGCTGATCTGTGGGGAAACTCTCTTTTTCTTTTGCAGTTTATATTTAGCTGGTTTCATTCACATTGCTTTTCTCCTAAGTTGGCAGGCACTTTTCAAACAGAAGGCTTAGTGCACATGGCCTCTAAGAGCTTCCCAGTTCTCTCTTCAAGGTTTCTAAAAATGGGTTTGCAGTGACACACCTGACTTTCCCTTCATTAGACCATATTGCTCTCTCATGGTTCTGAACACTCCTTCTTCAGAGTCAGCCAATGGTCAAGGCTGTAGGACTATTAAAAGACTGGCACTCAGGAGATTCCCAAGGCCCCCGAGACCCCCTTCTACACAAAGGAAGTCTGCATCTCATTCTGAAGTCAGAGGGACCAAGAAGGCACATACTGTTTTCATGTGTGACCTGGGACAACCTCAAACTCTGGAGGAAATGAGCCACTTTACCTCACTTAGGTATTTAGAGAACTTCTCAGAAATCTGTTTTCTGTGGAGCATGGAAGTCCCCCTGCTACAACAAAACCCAATACAAAGGATCCAGAGTGCTTCCCAGATGAAGTACTGATTGGCCTTGCCATCTTTAAGCCTCAGCCAATATTCAGAACAATATTTTAATTGACAGAAATTGTTCCTTCCCATTCACCCCTCTTAACAAATTTATTCAAAGATAAGAACAAGTCTCACAGCATAGGCAGCATAGATAAATCGTGGTGTGTAGTTGGAGAGAATGCCCACATACATAACATCAGAAACTCAATTTCGTGAAAATAGATATTTCTATAGTGATTTTAAGTTTCTTACACATATAGTTATCCCTTCCATGTCACCAGGATTAGGAGATCTAAGCCCCAGAGGTCTGGAAAATCTGCATGAAAGTTTTTGGACCTCCCAGATTCGTACCAGAGAAGTCCGATATTTTTTTTTTCTTTTTCTTTCATGGGGTGTTTACAATACCTTATTGTAAAATTTGGGTTGATATTACATAATACTATACATATATTTCATGCATTTCTGAGTTTCTAAACTTTTTCTGTGCCTTTACATATCATCTGCAGTTTCGCAAAACTCCTCCCAAATTCCCATTTAATTTCCTACGCCCACCCACAATATAGCAAAATTGCAATTGGGAAAGTTGAAATGTGGGAGGGATAACTTTAGTGAAAACCAGAGGACCCAATTTTAAGTCTGTGTGTGTGACCCTGGGCACGCAACAGATATGCTCAGTGCATCTCTTCTAAGGCTATGGGGTGCAAAGAAGGTTCCCACTCACATTTGTAGGAGTTCCCTCACCTGGGAATTCCCTATACAATTAAAATCACAGGTTCAAATCCTATCCATAGCCAATTTTATTTGAGCCTCACAACAATCCTATGATTTCTGGTTTTACCTTCCCTGTTTCAAAGATGAGGAAACTGAGGCTCGGGGAGGGTAGATCACTCAACAAATGAATGTCAGAGACTGTTTTTGAAACTCAGCTTTTCTGGCTTTAACTCCAGCATTCTATCCATTGCTCCATGTTCCTGTTAGTTTACAGGTCATTCTAAACCTCAGAGTGTTTTGGCTCTATAAAATGACAATTTTCTCTATCTCCCCTTTTAGAATGCCCCCCCCCCAACACACACACAGTATTATGCGAGAGGAAGCAGAGTACTTAACTTGTGTTCTGAATCTTGGCCCCACTTTTTACCGTAAAACAAGGGAACCAAAGGCTTTCCAATTCTTTCAAGGATATTGTTACAGGGAAACTGGTGAGGAAATCAGAAACCCAGAGGGGGAAAAAAATCCTTCTCCTCCTATTGTTTCTCGTGTCATTACCTTAAGGCTCTGACCCCCTGCCTCAGTGGCCTCCCGTTGCTTCTTTGTTAACAGAAGAAACTTGTAGATGGGAAACAGATTAGTTTTCTTCTTTTGGGGAGCCCCGTTTCCAGAAGATCACAAACAGAGTAGACAACTTTTCTGAAGAAAATTAAACAAAGAACCAGTCCAAAATGTCGACTCTGTTTATCTCCCCCCTCCAAAAAAAAGACAGTTAAATATTATTGAAAGTACGTCAATGGAACATTTAATATACATTCTGCACATTTCAAAGAGGCAATCTTGTTTTTTATTTTGTTTTTATTTTTGTTTTATATTGTTTTTAGTCAAACCCCTTCCTTGATCCATTGTATCTCCTCTCATGCTAGCAAGTTGCAACCCTCTTTTTTAAAAAAAAAAGAAAAAGAAAGAAACTTTTTTTCTGTTTTAACCCTTCAGTCTTCTTTCTTCAAACCCAAATTTACAGAGAGAAGAAGGGTGCCAGGGGGTATTTTTTTTCCCTGTGCTTATGAAATCATGAAAAACCAACATTTCCCAAGTCAGATTTCAACTTTGAGAGAGAGAAAAGCAACACACCATGTTATTTAATTAAAAATTAACTAAGAAACAAAGATCCCTTGGATTTGGCCCTTCATTAAATTATCTAGCTGCTTAGTGAAGGGTGATGCCCCCGGGAAAGGGAAGAGAATAGCTTGCTTTATAGTACTTAGCAAAGGCTTATTCCAAAGTTCTTACTCCAGAGAGCTTGAGTTCCTTTTGGTTTCATGGGATCCTCTACAGTAGGCTTCTTTATTCAAGTTGCAGGGTTTAGCTGCTAATTCAATTTTGTTTCTGAGGTACTTAAAATTCAGTAATGAAGACCCACCTAATGGGGGTATTATGTAGACTAATTAATGATTACAAAATGCCATGTAATGTCACATACAGTTATAGTGAATGCCAAATGCTTTCATTGAGTATGTTGGGCTCAATTAAGTTGACAAATTTGTGGAGCATAGACTTGAATTCTATATTTTATAGTAAATTTAGAACAACATTGCTCCCTTCTCCCCATTTTCCCTACTTTGTTAGTGAAGGGATAATCTATGTAAAGGTAAATTATTTCCACATCTGATACTATAACATAGGATAATGACAACATAAACCAAATAATGACTAGATTATCCAAAAAGGTCCTTCTAACCCAAAATACTTTGATACTATGAACCCATGAATGGTCAAATTAGGCTTGGATTCTGGAGTAGAGTACCAAATTTCTAATCCTACTTAAAACAGGTATTTGTTTACAGATAGACAAGTCACCTAACCTCCCTGGGACTTAATTTCCTCAAATGTAAAATGAATTAGATGACTTCTGAGTTCCTTTCTGTGGGTTCTACAATCCTATAGCGTTAACACACTCTAGACCTACTTCTCCTCAGGAAATATAGGTTCAAATCCCAGCTCTAACACTAGATACATGACCATGAACAATTCACCTGTTTCTCTGAGTCTCTAACTTTCTCATCTTTTTTCTCACCCAGTTGTTTCTGATTCTCTGACCTCTGCCATGAGACCTCAGCTCCTTTTTTGCTCTAGAACATTCCTCAGCACCCACAGGTGCCTTCTCATTCTGGTTCACCCCTCCACTCTCCTGGTCTTCTTCCTTTGGTGAGTACCTCCTAGAAATGTCGATACCAGTCGTCCTTCATTCCACTCCTGACTCTACTTCTTACCCTCAAGATTTCATCTTCATGGCCCTGTTCAGGTACCTCCCCTATTTTACATCTCCCTTTTATATATTGTCTTCTGCCCATTAGAATGTAAATTCCTTGGGGGCAGGAATTGTCATTCTTTTTTGTTGTGTTTGCATCCTGTACACTTAGCATGATGCCTAGCACATAATAAGTGGTAAATAAATGTTTGAGCTTATGATATTTTCCTGCCAACTTCACACTGTTGTAAGCAAAATTTTGTGAATCTTTGATACAATAGACCATAAGCTCCTTGAGGGTAGAGAGCGTTTCATCTATGTCACTGTATCTCTTTCATCTATTTTCAGCAGAGCCAGGAGTAGAATAAAGGATAACTGGTCTGGGTTAGATCGTACTCTAGTATGCACTTGATAAGTGCAAATTGACTACTTTCAAAGTTCTGTAATTTCATCTCTGTGGATATTCTGTCCACCATTCCAAATTATAATCCTTCTATAATTTATTAGATTCTTTTCAAGACTTACTGTTGTCCCAAAATTCATCACCCTAAAGCCAATTTGGCAGTAAATAAGTATTCCTGAAATTAGGTAAATTGGTCTTCAGACAACAGACACCTTGTACATTACTAGGTCCTTACATGAAGTCTTCCAGGCTTTCTAAAACTGTCAGAACTTGAACTTGACTAACATGAATTTGGCTTTAAGAAATTAGACTCAAGTTGATTTTCATAAGGGCAAGGAACTGGAAACTAAGTGTATAGCCCATCTATTGTGGAATGGCTAAACAAATCACCAAATATGAATGCAATTCAACACTGTTGTAGAATAGGAAATAATAAAGGAGGTATCAGAGAAACCTAAGAAGATTTATATGAACTGAAACAAAGTGAAGTAAGTCAAATTAGTTGAAAAGTTTATAGAATAGCAACATCATACAAACAACTTTGAAAGACTTAAAAACTCTGATCAATGAAAAGACTGGTGATGATCTTTACTACCCATCTCCTGATAGAGAGATGACGGATTGAAGATAAATAACTAGACGTGCATTTTTGGACATGGTCAACGTGGGAATTTCTTTTCTTTGACTGCATATTTGTTGGAATGCTTTAGTTTTTCTTCTTTTAAATTGAGGGATGAAGAGGAGAAAATAAATACTTTTCATTAAAAATTTAAAATGAAATTGGAAAAGTAAGTTAAGTAAAATTAAGGTGGGAGACAACGTTGATATCTTGAGATAGCAAGGAATGCTAAATTGGGCCGTGAAAAAAATGGCATTTCTAAGGAATGGAGATGAGAAAAGGGTAAATTCTAGGTATATGGATTATCTTCTTCAAATGAGCAGACAAGGGAGATGAAATATTGAGTTCAAGGAATAGCTACACATTCAGTTTGGCTGAAATATAGAGCCCATGAAAGGCAGTCATATGTCATTCTTATTTCCATGCAGTTAGTAATACTTTAAATTACACCTTCCTTTGAAAATAGATACATAAGACTTTCCAACTTGATTGCCTTCTGGAGTGAAGGACCAATACCTACACCCATGACCTTGAGAAGTATATATCCAGAAATGGATAAATGTTTGCTAAATTTATCAAATCAAACTGAATTGGTGCAGATAATGACTTTTATAAATTAGGATAGAAAAGGGAATGTTTTCCAACTGTGATCCATGTAATTCACAGTATTAATTGAGAATCCACTAATTATAGATACTTCTCTATTAGGCACAGGGAAGATAAGAAGAGAAAAAGAGAAGACACTAGGCTCTAAAAGTTTATACTCATTCTTGCCCCTTTTCTCCTGATATGGGTTAAATATGCTTCTACCTGGAAAGGAAATAAGCGAGATGATCCCTTGAGGTCCATTCTAGCATTAAATCATAACCTTAACATGAGCTCTAGCTTGGAGAACATGACAGTAAAATGCTGAGACTAGAGATCATTTACTTTTTGTTCTTGTACCTTCAGTGCCTTTTGCATAGTAAAGATGTTTCCAAATTTAATACGCTTTCAAAGAACAAATATTTGCTGCCATGGAGGATATTAATAAGAAGCAAGTACCTTAGCCTTTCAATAAAATAGACTAAGAAGAATTTCATCAGTATTTTGGCCAATGACAACCTTATTGCAATAATATTACCTTCTAAGGTAACTACTTGAGGATAATTACTGATACAGTGGTAGAATGAACTTCCAAGGTCATCTGATCCAACCACCACATTTTACACTTGAGGAAACTGAGGACCCAAGAAGTTAAGTGATTTGCCAAGGACATACCACTGGCAAATTTCAGAGGCAGCATTTGAACCCACTGCCTTTTTCTGGATTCAGTCCTTTTTACATGTTTTGACACTGGGGCACACACTCACTTGAAAGTGTAAATTCTAAAGTAAATACTTGTTTTGTTTTGTTTTGTTATTTTAAATCAGCTACATAGTTTTGTGGGAATACTTCCTAGTGAAGTAGAAATTAAGGTTTAGGGACATGATTGTGAATAGCCTTTCTTCACGCAAGTGAGTCTGCATAAAGAACAATAATAGAGTAAGTTACAAAGTTATAGCTAATATCCTCAATGAGTCTACATCTTGAGGAAGCTAATGTCCACTTAGACAAATGTAGAAATCCTGTTGAACCATCTCAGGAGGAGGCTATTGTGATTGATGTCAAGGAAGAACCAAACTTCCTCTCAACCTGGAGAAGTGAATGAGACAAGGTCCTCTCAGCACCAATTATCAGTCAAGGCCAATGGAGAAAAGAAATGGATTCCAGGTGAGAGTTCCCTTAGGGAGTTTTATATGACAAAAAGGAAGGAAGAAATCATTTTCCTCTCTTCCCAGCTCTTCTAATGGCCTAACATACTAGTATTCCAAAATGTACATATGCCCACAGACTAGCATCTGCAAGTGATTGCCTGCAGGTATTTGCTTGGAGAGAGACACTGAGATTCAATGCAAGTTAGAACTCTGGTTCTAGGAATACATATGAACCAAGAAAAAAAATGTATTAACTGTTACAAGGTGTATAATTGAGAGAGAACAGAACTAGGAGTAAAGACCTCAAACCTGACTTATTTCTAGTTAAAGATAAGGGAAATTACTTCTTTGCATTCAGAGAGCTTTATTGTAATGTAAGGAATTCATGAAGATCAGGAATGAAAAATTAGTGGAGTTTTCTCTCTTACTCCTGTCTAGCCAAATTGCTCTTTATGTAAGTCATTTTTTATCAGTTATGACAACAGGTCTACATGCTTATAGATCCCAGAGGTGAAAAAAAAATCCACCTAAGAAGTTGAAACTGTGGGTAATTCAACGAAGGATTATGAGACACATTATAAAATTTTTAAAAGGATTCTTTCTATCCTCTTATTTTAGGAAAATTGCTACTGAAAAGCACAAAGAAAAATCCTGTTCATTACCACTCAAATCCATTTACTTGTTAAAAAATATTTCAACCTGGTGCATCATTTACATCATTCATTTCCACAAGTTTTTGAGTTGCAAATTTTCTCCCCATCTTTCCCCCACCCACCATGCCAAAACAGTGATCCCATTGTATACCCCCTCCCCCAATTTGTTCTGTCCTATATCCTTCTCCATCACCCCTCTGACTTTTGAGTAGGGCAAGATGGATCTTCCTACCCCAATGCCTATATATCTTATTTCCCAATTGCATGTAAATAATAATTATGTATGTGTGTGTGTATATATATATGTGTGTGTGTGTACGCATATATATACACACATATATATGCATATACATATATAAGCATATATATATATATATATATATATATATATATTAAGCATTTGATTTTTAAACTTTAAATTCTAGATTCTTTCCCTTCCTCCCTCATACCCACCCACATTGGGAAGACAAGCAATTTAGTACAGGCTGTATATGTGTAGTTATGCAAAACATCTCCACAATGGACATATTGTGAAAAACTGACTATATTTCCCTCCATCCTGTCCTGCCCCCCACTTGTTCTATTCTGTACTTTGTCCCTGTCCCTTTAGAAAAGTATGTGCTTCTAACAACACTCCCCCGCCAACCTACACTCCCCTCCATCATCTCTCCTCTCATCTTCTTCCCCCCTACTCTCCTGTAGGGCAAGATACCCAATTTAGAGTGTATGTCCCTTCCATAAGCCAAATTCAATGAGAGTAACATTGGTGCATTCCCTTTTGCTTTCCTGTTCTTCCCCTCCATTTGAACAATTATCCCTTGCCTCTTCTATATGAGAAAATCAATCCCATTATGTTTCTCCCTGTCTCCTCTCATTATATTCCTCTCCCACCTCTCAATTTCACCTTTTAAATATCATCCCTTCCTATTCAATTGATCCTGTGCCCTCTGCCTATGTATACCTGTACACATATATACACACACTTACATGTGTATTCATACACATATATACCCTCCTATATAGACATATGTGTATGTATATATATATAT
>CM053580.1:41320830-41344174 GCA_028627135.1 Pseudochirops cupreus
TCTAGGGGTGGAGTAGTACCTGGACTGAATTGAGAACTTACTTGCTAAAGGAACAAGTTTCACTGTATTTTGACTTTCTCTGTTCTGTGAATGTTTGCTGAATAAATGGGGTTTACTATGCTGGTAATCCAAACCTTGGAAGTTGCCTTTCCTTGGCATTACAGTCCTCTAGTTATTTTTCTAAAGGTCCTCAAATGTAGTCTTCCTATTCTGATGCATCTTTTTATGGAAATAATAAACCTAGATCCACAAATGAAAATGTCCTCTCTTAGATGATCATTTTGCATATTTCAACATGTGACTGCCCACATTGAAACAAGAACAAAAACAGAATTCTAGTGTATTACCAAGTTGTGTGTCAGACAAGCAGTGTGATAACCAATCAATATGCTGGATTAGAAGTCAGAGAACCTAAATTCAGTTGTAACTTTCTTACCACTTGTATGACTCCAGGCAGGTCTTTTAAATTCTCTGTCTGAATTTCCTCATTTGTTAAATGAGATACTTAGACTTCTTGGTTTCTTAGTCCCTTCCACATGTAAAACTATGTTGTTATAATCTTATGTTCTCTACTGACCTATTGCCAGTTCCCCAAAAGATTTCAGGACTTTAATTTTCCCGTTTGATTTTAAATGTTCTACGGAAGAGATTTAGAATAGGCAGTAACAATGGAATCTGTATAGACCTGATCCTAACTGTCCACCTGGGGAAAATGAGATCTAAGACAAGTGCCCAGGACACTCTGGATTAACTAATCCTATAATATGCAATTTTTATGGTATGTTTTCCTTCCTCTGACCACCTCCACAGAAATGTCCTTCATATCTTTTGGTACAAAAAGTAGAAATGATTAAAGTATTTAACTTTAGAGATTTAAATTTTAATTTCAGAGCTAGAAAGGGACCCATAGCTCATCCAGTAGATTGACTTCATTTAACAGATAAAGAAACTAAGACCAAGAAAGACGATTGCTTATTTTATATCTCTAGTATTTCTATTTATTTGTCTTAAATAGCAAATTCTTTATCTGTTTACTGAAAAAAGAAGAAACCAAGCACTTCCTCTCCAGAGGTAGGGTATGCTAGTAAATGTTAAGTAACCAGTGCTCTGGAAAAAAAATGTAGGAAAGGCACACGTTTAAACTTAATGTGCATAATTAACATTTTCTCCATCACTTTTTAAAGTCTAGACAAGCAAAAAACAATAATTCAAGCCCTGATTTATAGTGTTTGAGAATTCCAAGGTATAAATGCTCACATTGAAAATTTAACAATCAGCTCTCCTGACCATGTTAGAACTGGCTCTAGCAAACCTTCATTCCCCAATCATAAATACACATTATAAATGTCCTCCTCCCTCTCTGTATCTACAGAATATATAATTTTCCTCATTTCACATTGAGTAACAAAGTCCAGCATGAAGAATCATAAGATCATATTATATTTCTTGATCACAAAGATATCTGTTTGACTAAGCCAGACTGGAAATGCCTGTTGTAGGAGAGATGATTTGGGGAGAAATGGTGAAATCAAAGTCTCTACTAAGTTGAGATGATAAAAGAGGAAAATTCAGTGGAAATGATCCCAGGATGCACTTCCTTCTCTATCTTTGCCATACATAGGACATTATCTTCTTCCAGGGATAGGAATACTTCTCGTCCAGCAGCTTAGAAAGCATGTGGTTATGCCAGAGCATGCTACCTCTCCTGAAAGTTGCACCTTAGGTTACCTCAACTCCAGACCCTACTACCACTTACCCTAGGTCCCAAAACTGCTAGTTACATCTCTGATTTAATCACTTCCATGTCTAATAAAAATGTAGGTTGCCTTTTATAATTCAACTACAATATCTATCCTCCAAATGGCATGATAAATAGTACATTTATCTTTTAAACAGCAATTCAACATGTAACTTGGTCACTCTTTTAGAAGAAGCAGAGTACAGATACATATCTTTGAAGCTATGTAAAAAACATTTCCAAAGTATGTCAACAGAAGTGACCACATATGGGAAAGATTGAGAAAGGAGCAGTAGGAGTAGAGAAATTACTTGGGCGAATTTTATATAATGCTTTTTTAAAATATTTATTTTGAATTAGGAAAGAGTGTCATATGTGACCAGGGACTTAGAAAAATTTCTAACCAATTTTGAAGACAACTGAGATAGAAATGAAAGTAGGCTCTTAGAAATTTGGAATCAGATGGCAGGTACGCCACATAAACATGCCAAGTACTGAATAGCCGTCTCCTGAGTATTGAGTCACCTTAGTTTGGAAATGGGAAGAAGAGGGGGGTGGAGTCAAGATGGCAGCATAGAAGCAGGAAAACTCCATGGCTCCTCCATAACCACCTAAAAACCTATAAAATATGACTCTAAACAAATTTTAGAACTAAAGAACCCACAGAGTGACAGAGAGAAACAAATTTCCTGCTGAAGGCAGCCTGGGAAGCCAACAGAAAGGGTTCATCACACCACGCTGGGAGCTGAGCCCAGCCCTGCAATGAGCCCAAGGTTTTAGCCCCAGGGTGGCCCAGACCAGGTGCTGCTGGAACATTTGGGATGGTGAATCACAAGCAGCTATGGCAGTTTCCAGAATTATCAACCCATAAATACCAAAGACAAAGTAAAAGGTCCATGGAACCCTGCTAAATTTGGGGGAATGGAGTGCAGTCTGACCTCTGCTCCCAGAGCAAGAAGCAGTGGAAGCAGCAGCCCTGCAGCCACCTCCACATGGTTGCTTTAGAGCTCCTGTCCTGCAGATTGCAGGGGGACCAAGTGGCCATTCAGAGGCTAAGTACTTTTGCCTTAATCTGCCTGGATTGGGATCGTGGTCTTGGGAGCCAGTGGCCTCCTAATAGCTCTGGCAGCTGCAAAACCCCCAGCAATTTGGGACAAAGTTCTCCCCTCTGGAAGCAGAGTTCTACTGTGGCAAAGAACTCAAAAGTCAAGTAATTGACTGGCAAGATGAGCAAACAAAGAAAGCAAAGCAAGCACAGCAATTCAACTTTAGATTCCCCTTTTGGGGACAAGTTGGGGGCAGGATAGGATGGAGGGAATATAGTCAGTCTTTCACAGTATATCCACAAGGGAAATGTTTTGCATAACTACACATGTACAACCTATATTGAATTGCTTATCTTCCCAGTAAGGGTGGGAGACAAGAGAGGAAAGGAAAGAATCTGGAATTTAAAGTTTTAAAATCAAATGTTTTTTAAAATATTATTATTAATTATTATTATTTTTATATGCAACTTGTAAATAAGATATACAGCCAGTGGGGTATGGAGATTCATCTTGCCCTATCAGAACATCATAGGGGTATGAGGGAGGATATAGGAGAGAGCAGATTGGGGGAGGGGGTATTCAGGGGGATCACTGTTTTGGAGTGGTGGGTAGGGGAAAGATAGGGAGAAAATTTGTAACTCAAAATATTGTGGAAATGAATGACGTAAACTGAAAATAAACACAAAAGTTAATTTTTTTAAAAAGAAAGAAATGTGAAGAAAACCAAGTTTAGAGTTAAGACTATTGTAGAGCAAGAGCATTCATTTCCTTGCTGAATGTATCTTAATAATTGGAAAGTATCTCAGGGTAAAAACTTTCAACCCAGAAAACGAAATGTGTTTGGGACAAAGTCGTGTCTCTTGCAATGACACATTCAGTGACTTTATTCTAAATTAATACTGCAAAGAATATGGCAGATATATTTAAGATGATTCACATAATGCATCCTAAGCACACATCATACCAAATAAAACTCTTCATTTATTCTCTTGTGAGAAAAAGTTCTTTCCCGGAAATATTTTCCTAGGTATAAACACAAATTTAAGTAGGTCTTTTCATGAGAAATGTTTTTGTTATGATTGAATCAGAGGATCTGAGCAATACAAAGGAACTCTCCAGTTCTCTGGTCCAACTTTTACTTGAAATGAAGTATAAAAGATGCTACTGAAATAATTCAGTTTAGCAAAATTTTACTATATTTCTTCTCTGTGAAAAGATACTGTGCCAGGTACTTGAGAACAAAACCAAAAATAAAGCAGTCCTTGGCCTCAAGGAGCTTACACTCTATTAGGGAGGATATAAGGTATTCATTTATAAGTAAATACAAAGTCTATGCAAAGTAAGAGGCAGAGAGATGGACAGACAGACAAACACAGAGACACAGAGAGATAGAGACAGAGAGACAAAGAGAAACAGAGATAGAGAGAGAATTGACACCTGGGGAGGATAAGGAAATATCTGAGGTGTCTTTAGAAGAGTGGTAGGATTCTAAAGACATATCTATGCCAAGGAACAGAGGTCAGGGAGGAAACAGAGATAGACTGTTATGTATACAGAGTAAACCAATTTGATTGGAATTATCAATACATGAATAAGCCTAGAAATGCAGATGGGAATGATAGCAAAGAGTGTATTAAAGGCCAAGCTTAGGATTTCACATTTTCTTCCAGAGGTAATAGGAAGCTCTAGAAGCTTCCTGAACAGAGGAGCAACATAATCTAATTTGTATTAGGAACATCAATTTGCTAGGTTTAGGGAGGACAGATTAGAAAAGAGAAAGATAGTATTACCAGGGACAACAATTAGGAAACTATTATAATAGGCTAAGGAACATAAGGGCCTGAACTAGAGTGTGGGCTGTGCGAATGAGAAGTATGACCAATATGCAAGTGATGCTGTAGAGGTAGAATAGATGAGACTCAGCAACTTTTAGGATTCAGTTCAATTCAATAAGCATTTATTAAGTACCTACTGTGTACTGAGTATTATGCTAGGCCCTGCTGATATAAACTCAAAAACAAAAATCTCTCCCCTTAAATGCTATATATTCCACTGGAAAGAGGTAACATGGACACAATAAAAAAAGGAATACACACACACACACACCAACAACAACAACCAAACAACCTTTTGGAAAAAGACTACTCACCACTAGGTCAAGCAGGAAGTCTCTCCTTCCTAGAAGAGGAAGTGAAGCTTTGAAAGGAATTAGGTTTTTCCAAGAGATGGAAGACAGGAAGGACAACAGTTAAGGCATAACAGCCTATGAGAGTGGGCAAAAATGGAAAAAGCAATGTCATGACTAGGAAACAAACAGACCAGTTATCTGGAACACAAACTGAAGGAAGAGTAATACATAATCAGTCTGAAAATATAGGTTGGAATCAAGTTGTCAGGGCCTTTAAATACCAAATGGAGGAGTTTGTATTTTTTCTTAGGAACAATAGGGAAATCCTGAAACTTTGTGAAGAGAGAGGGGAGCTGAACAGGCCTGTGCTTTAGAAACATCAGCTACTCAAGCTTGTATTGGAGAAGGGAGAAGCTGGATGCCGACTGACATCAGGAGGCAATTTTGATAGTTGAGGTAAGGATTGATGAGGGATTGAATTTGGGTGGTATGCCTGACAATGGGAACTAGAGGGTGATATAAGAGAGCAGCCAGAACCCATAAAAACATCCTATATGAGGGAGGGAGAAGGGGAAGTATGACTGGAATGGTAGTGTCCTCCACACAAACAGCGAAGTTAAGGGGAAAAGTGGATTTAAAAGGAAGTAGAATAAGTTCAATTTTAGACAAGGGGTTTAGATTTCTAAACAACATCCTGGTGAAAGGGAGCATGTGGGGAAAATATAGGATCTGCCATCGTCTTGGTTTTACCATGACTGATCTGTGTGCATTAAACAACTAACTCCCCAAGTCTGGATGTAGGTTTCCTTATATGCAAAATGAAGGTTTCAGTAAAGATGAACTCAAAGGAGCCTCTCAGTTCTAAATCTGTGAGAAGTGAGAGAAGGTAATAAAGTGTAGGCAGCAAGTGTGCAAGGCATTTCTTGGAAGTTTGGCTGTAAAAGGGAAAGGAAATTCGTGATAGCTTGAGGGTATACATATAGTAGAAGGTCAAGTTTTTTGTTTTAGTGAATGGGGAAGTTCTTGGTATATTTGTAGGCAGCAATCAGGGAAAGGGCCATTGCTTAAAGAGAGAGTGAAAAATGGGGAAAATGAGGGAATGATTATCACCTCTGAGGAGAGAGAAAGGGATGGGGTCTAGTAGGTGAGTTGGACTTGACCACGACTGTAGGAAGATTGAAAGTTGGAATCTTTGATGGTATAAAGTCCAACCCTCTTATATTATAAATGAGGAAACTGAGGCAGAGAAAGTTTAAGTGATTTGCTTCCTGCCATAACAGCTGAAAAGTATGTGAAGTACAATCTGAACCCAGGGCTTCTTCACCTCAAATCTAATATCCCATTCATTACGTTAGAATGGTATTGAGGGGATTTAAGCTGCAGCATTAGGGAGAAGATGGCATTCATAACAGGTATTCCTATTTATTTGTTTGTTGAATGTTTATTTGTTTTCAATTAACAGAGAAAAAATCAATTCTCCCTATTACCTCAAGAAAAAAAAAAAAAAGGATAGGCCAGGGTAGGGCAGGACCAGGCAGGGCAGGGCAGGACAGCAAATGTAAGGGAGGAAATAAAGTTAGGAAGAATGAAACATGGAGAGAGAAGAAAATATAGGAGGTTATGGTCAGATAAAGGAATTCTGGAGTAATGGATTGAAGGATAAGACATGGGCTTGAGGGAAACAATGGAATTGAGATTTATTATAAAACTGCAAACCAAGTTGACTGGAATGACAGTGGTAGCTTCAACAGAAAAAAGCAAGCTTTTCCCAATTCCTCTTAATCCTAGTCCCTTCCCTCTGTATGTTATTAACAATTTGCCCTGTACATAGCTTATTTCTAGATAGCTATTTTCAGGTTGTCTCCCTCATTGGACTATGAGTTCCTTGAGGGCAGGGACTGCCTTTTGTCTTTCTTTAAGTAGGTCCTTAATAAATGCTTATTAACTGTATGACAAGGATGGCTATATTATGGAGTAAAGATCATGAGTTCCATTTTAGACAAGATGAGTTTGAGGTGCTTCCCAGGGCATCGAAGTGAAAATGTGCAGCAAGTGTTGACAAAATGATTCAGGGGAAAACTTTAGAGTAGACGCACAGATTTGTGAGTCATCTGTATGAAATAAATTCTTGTGGACTGAGATGAAACTTGAATCTATGACTGTTGATGGGAGAGAGACAGACAAAGAGAGAGACAGAGGAGGGGAAGGGAGAGAGACAGATAGACAGAGACAGAGAATAAATGAGATCCCAAGAGAGTCTCAAAGGACATCCACAGAAGGATAAATTTTCAAAAAAGGAAACCAAGAAGAATCAGCAGGGGAGGTAGGAAAAGAAACAAGGAAAAGTAGAGTCATGAAAGTGACCAGAGGAAGGGCTGTCAAAAACTATAAAAAGGCTGATAGAGAAACTAAAAGTATCATAGCAACTAAGATATCACTGAAGTTCTTCTATGGTTTGAATCTACGGCAGAGTGGGTGAGGAAGAAATAGAAACAAAAAGTATAGTAGACTGCATTTTTGACTGCTCAAGGATGAAGATACATCTGGAGGAGATAGCACAGTCAAGAGAAGAGATTTCTAAGGATGGAGTAGGAAGGAACTGTTCATGATTTTAGGCAATGGACAAGAATGAAGAGGGAGAGATTGGAGAGGAGAAAAAGAAGGGAATGATCTAAGCCTCCAGAGAAGACAGGAAGAGATGGGCTCACATGCTCAAGTGGAATGGTTGGCCTTACCAAGAAGAATATCCCTCTATGGGATGTTAAAGTAGAATTGGCACCTCTTGTGTGACACTTGCCTAGCCCTTTTCAGGGCTGCTTATCTACCTTCGGTGTCTACCTTCACCCAACTCTCACCCGTGGTTCCAAGAAGCTGTAGCATGCATAGCAGCCACACCCCAGTAAAACCTTGTTGGCAAACAGCTAAACCAGGTTGAGCATAACCAACAGGCCTCAAACCCATGGGTGAATTTAGAGGTGTCTACCCCAAGTGTGTAAAGACTACCAGTGAAATGGGAAGATAAGAACAATTTGTTCCAACAACCATGAAGGCAACTGAAGTAGGTGCTCTAAAGAACTTAGAGCTTGGCCAGACATCAAAGATGCCAAGGTCATCCACTGCAATGTGGGTCTTGTCAGTTGTCCTGACTTTTGCCTTACCACTGGACTCTGATGACTCTGGAAGAAAGAATGAAGAATTTGTACAACTCTACCTCACTTAAATCCAATTCACTTGCAAGACATCACCCTATGATGTCATTGTCCCTCTTTGAAAATGAAGGACAAATAACAGAGATAACAACAAAAGAGCAGAGGGTGAGAAAAAGTATAGAAAAGAAACTACATTCATTTCCTAAATTTAAGACATTCATCAAATGAAAAAGCATACGGGACATACAGAAAAAAAACAATATAGATAAAATATTTTCAAGTGAGTTTTACTATCCTTCCTATTTCAAAAAAAGGGCAAAAGGAAGATATGACATAACATTTTATGTTCCCATAAATTTGGAAAATGCCTACAACTTCTACAACTTCTCACTCAGATGCAGAAACTTTCTTACTGTTTCCTGGGCTACAATAAATATGCAAAGCTCAGAAGGTGAATTACCTGAAAATTAGTAAAATCAATAACAAAGAGCTAAAAAAAAAATTATTCAGAGGCATGAATGGGGAATAACTGTCTTGGTCAAACAGTTACTAGAATTGAAGACCTAGAACAGGGAGGAATCTTTTGTCCAATTCTCTCATTTTCTCATATGAGGAAAACTGCATCCCAAGAAGTTAAGTGGTTATATAGGCAGAAAGTAGAAAAGCATGAATTTGAATTCAGATCCTGTTACCCCAGGTTCAGTGTTCTTTCCATAGTACTAAGCTGACAGCACTCAATCAGCATTAAAACTCTGGGCTATGTGGAAATTTGTATTAAAAATTACAGAGAATCCAGGAATTACTTTCAACTGCCACATCTCCATCAAGGGTGATGTGTTTCGTTGTGCATGGAGTGCAAACTCATAATCAGTAACATGAGGTATCATTGGATGCACAATTGGAAAAACACAAGAATGTGCCAATGCTCCAAATATTGGCACTGTCTCAAACACCATGATGATGCAGTAAAACATTAGTAACACTCAATTAATGTGGCTTAGAAGTGGTATGATGAATTATGACTGTGAGATGGGTTATCATCCAAACAAAAGCTCAAAATAACACAGAAAATAGTATGTGTTTCAAAATACAACATTATTCCAGAAAAGTCAGATTAGCATAATGTCATCTCTTCAACATGATGATAACAGTTTCAGTGGGAAAGTCATTCCTCTTGCAACAATGGTGCTAAAATCTTGGGGAAATAATTTTCTACCACTAGATCTATGGTACTAAACATAGTGTTGAATTTCCCTCTAAATTATACAGAGATTCTCTGAAGTCAAAATGAGAGATTTACATCTTCCCTTAAAAGTGGAAATTTGCAGAGAAAAAAATATTCCACATAGAAAATGTTATAATACTGACTGACCCCAATAAACTTAGGGTGTCATCACTGTGTACACTCCCTCCGGTCATACTGATTCTAAACTATTAAAACTATTAAAAAATGGTGCCAAAGAATTAACCTCACTAAATAGGCATTATAATCATCAAATTGACTGACTTTTAAAAAATTTTTACCTTGATGTCTGACACTGAATTACATGACCTCATAGGAATGGCCAATAACTGCAGCCTTGAGAAATGGTAAAATTTGTGGCAAAGTTTTAAAAAAAAGTCAGTCCTCATTCCTCATCTAATGAATATGTAATAAATTCTCACACATTTGTAAAATTGGAGTATTGTATATTGCACTCCCTACCTCAGAGGATGGTGGAGAAGAAAGTGCTTTTGCATACTATAAAGCCACATATAAATGTGACATCAATGTGTTCCCACTTCAGCTAGTACCAAATGCTTCTCTGCAGTTCTGGGTAACAGTACAGGTAAAAATAAATGAACATACTTACATACATGAATGAGATATGTACATACACTCATGTGTGCATACACATACATGCATGCATATATGTGTGTGTGCATACACATGTGTGCGTGCATGCATGAATAAAATACAAAATATAAGTTTCTAGAAAAGGCCTGCCTAGTTTCCAAAGTGACAATAAATGTCCTTGCAATTTCTGGATGGATCTTAGACAGCACCTAGTCTAAGCCATTTTTGTGGCAACTTAGCTTGCCCTATAACACGCTCCCAGTGGGGGCTCAGCACTTAGAATCAGGATATGTAGGTTCTATTTCCATCTCACCCATTCGTGGATAGACCATTGACTTTGGAGACAGAGGACCTGAGTTCAAATTCTTCTTCCCCTTACTACTGGTGTGACTTAGGGCAATTCACTTCAAGATTCAGTTCAAGTGACCCAGAAAGCCTTTCCTGGCTTCCCCCTTCCCACCAACCACTAATCCTGTCTACTCTAAGGTTACTGAAAATATCTTGCATGTACACCATATATACATTGTATCTACTCTATTAGAATGTAAGCTTCTTGAGGGTGAGGATTTATTTTGTGACCCCAGAGCTTAACACAATGTATGGCACAAAGAAGGCATTAATAAATGCTCATTGATTGGTTGCTTGATTTCACTTCTCTAATCATGAGTTTCTTCATAAGTAAAATGAGAACATTAAAATAGATAGCCTATAAGATGCCTTCTCAGCCTAAATTAGTCCTTAGACTATTAGAGCCAAACTAATAACCTTGTGAGGCCCTTATCATAGATTGCTTTGCCACCTGATTGTTTTTGTGCTTATCAGCTCTACTAATGAATGGAATACAGGATCAGGGTCTTGTTCATCAACCATTTATACAATGAATGAAAATGGATAAATGATCATCTATTATACAAGCACTTAGCTATTTCTTACAGTATTTATAAAGAGTCCAAAAAAATCTCATCCCACCATTCTCAGAGAAGAAACTGAAATTGGCAGGGAAGACTAGTCCTAACTAATTGCTAACTGTGATATAATATGGAACCAAAAATTCTTGGGCTTGGAGGGGGGTATTTTTTGCATTTTGTCTCCCTTTATTTTATTTTGTTTTGTTTTATTTAATTAAATTTTATTATTCCAGTCAATGAAAATGCATCTTATTTCCTTCTACCTTCCATTTGAAAAAAAGAAAAACACCCTCCCCCCCCCTTGCAAACATGTATAGTCAAACAAAACAAATTCCTTCACTGGCTAAGTCCAAAAATAAATATGCTTCCATGTGTACTCTATTTCTATCACTCTTCAGGAGGAGGGTAACACAGATCATCATCAGTCCTTTGGAATTTTGGTTGGTCATTTCATTGATCAGAGTTTCTAAGTCTTTCAAAATTGTTTTTACACAATTGTTACTGTAGAAATTGTTCTCCTGGTCCTGATCATTTCACTCTGCATCAGTTCATATAGGACTTCCTAGGATTCTCTGAAACTATCCCTTTCAACAATTCTTAAAGTAGAACATAACTACATCACAATTATTTACCATAACTTTACATACCAAATCTCAGCCATTCCCCAATTGATAAAGATGCTCTTAGTTTCGAATTTTTGGCCACCATAAAAAGAGCACTTCAAATGTTTTTGTACACATGGGTTCTTTTCTTCTTTCTCTGATCTTTTTGGAGTATAGTGCTATCACTGAGTGGAAAGGTGCACACAATTTAAAAGTTTTTTGGACATAGTTCTAAATTGCCTGGAAGCCTCTTGTTAAGAGTTCTTTTATTCTTATTTAGTTTTAGAGTTGGTCCATTCACTTCTCTTTTGATTTAATGGTTTTCCCTTCCCACTCCTTCATCCCCATTATTTCAAAAGGCTTAAAATTTTGTTCATCACTAAGAAGCTAAGAAAGGGGGACAGAAAGTTATAGCAATGAAAAATAAGGAATGATGATGAACTTCTTGAAAGAAATAAACCCTTTACTACTTCAAAAACCTGTGCTTTTGATGACAAAGTACTTCCTTCATCAAATCTGATAGAAATCTACTTGCAACTTTACTTTGAAATCTTTCAGAGTTATTGTGGACAAAAAAAAAAATACCGCCCTGTGACCATCTTTGATGGTGAGTCTCCTCAAACTTAACTAGTCTGGTCCTTGGACAACAACTATACAGTACACTGCTGGGCTGCTACAATAAGGCCCTACATTTATGTCTCTTCATTGTACGGAAGTGATTCTGCTCCCACCCACATCCATCTCAAATGAATTTGACTCAGGTACTAAAGCTCCTAATTACACTTCTTAACCTCCCTAGATATTCAATAGCTAATGTGATTAGCTAACAGTGAATAATAATTTGGGTGAATCGACAGGAGCTCAGTTAAATATTGGAATTTTCTATGAAGCATAGATTTGAACTAAAATAGCTCTGATTTTCCTCTGTTTGGGTCCAGGTGCAATTCTGCTTACAAAGAGGGAGATAGATCACATGTCCCCCAACAGTCCAACCCATATCAGTGCCTTGGTATGAAAATTGCTGGCACTCAAGGCCTGTTTGAGCATTGATTGATTCAGACCAAGAACTTGGGTTTTGCATAACAATAGATGATAGTGGGCAACTGTTCATTTCCATATGTTCACAAAAAAATAAGCAACTTTGCCACCATTAATATGCTAGTGGAAATTTTAAACTATAGAGAAACAAAAACAAATGTCCACAAGCGATTGAATTAAAAGGCATTTATGAGATGCTTGCTATGCGCCAGCCACCGTGCTCAAACTTGGGGATGCAGGTACAAAAGGCTATTAAGTCCTTGCCCCAAAGGATCTTCTAAATGGGAAAGTTCCAATGGGGGAACAACATCCATAGGGGAGGGTTAGCCAAAGAGCTATGTTTTCATCTAGAAAGCCACAGGATTGTCAAGTGAAGTGAAAGGACACCTGATGAATACAATCTTTCCAAAAACTGAGGGCTTATTTGATTAGTTTCTCTAGAGCACTAGGTGGAAAGTTGGTGAGGTGGGGTTATGGGAAATAGCCAAAGAGCAGGGTGATGGCATGGGGACCCAGACTCTCACCAGTTAAGATTTCAGTGCTCCAAGGACAGGCAGTAGAGAGCCCCATGAAAGGTAGTGCAAGGAGTCAAGTCAGAGGGATGGTAGGAGTGTAGCAGAAAAAAAAATAAATATCATTATTGTGAAATTTTGAAATTTTAAAGTAAGTTGGCAGCTAATACATTTGTTTTCAATAAAGCCAGCAAGCACATCATCTAAAATATTAATGAAGATTTAAAGTTTATAACTCAAGGACATTAGTGTAGAAGTCCTCCACTAGTATTTTTCACTGACTTTGTACCAGAAAGTACAAATTATAATGCTGCCAATGTGGAAAATGTTTCATGTAAGATACTATCTTACTGTTGCATCTTTATTCAACATCAACTTCCAGATGGGAACTATTTTTCATGGTTCATAAAGCCAAATCCAGCTGCTACATTTGGACCTACATAAGGAATCCACATTTTATTGCCTTCACGGTGCTTATAAAACAATGGCTGCTCTTTCCTTAGTGGTGATGATGGCACACCTCACATTTTGCAGCACCCACCAGAGATCCCAAATTTTCCCAAAATGTATTTTTATGGTTGATTGCCTGGCTGTGCTGTGTAATAAGATCCCAGGTTTACAACATTTTCCAAATTGCCAACATAACAATGAAAAAACGATCTCGAACAATCACCATAGATTCAGTGAATTACCCAAAGTGTTCATACCATTTCCTATTCAATCCACAATGGTTATTAAATACTTCTGTAATCTTAGCTTTATTAAGAGACAGGAAGTGCCCAGTTTCCTTTCCCTTCCCCCTCAGCTAATCTGACTCTTTGATGGTCATGCGTTAGGAATAACCATGGGGTTTCCACCAAAGCATAGTCTTCCCACAGCTAAAAGGAATTAACCCTGTCAAGTCTCAAAAAGAGAATGCATCTCATTGTTAGGATGGGAATGCATTTGAGAAATATTTTTAAGTAATCTATAAATAGAACAGTTATATTGAAATACCTCTAATGCAAACTTTGGATATTTTCTTTAAAAACATTAATTTTAAAAATTCCTTTTAGAAAAGGAGAATTATGCAGCTAGCAAAATTATTTCTGGTTATGCTTTGATTGCTCTCTGTAGATGTCAAACACTTCATGTCTTCTCAGTCCCATTTATTAAATGCTTTTTAAAATTCTCAACTTCCAAATCAATTTATCTATTCTTTTTGCCAAAAGACAAAAATTCCTGATGAGAGAGAAGAGGGAAATGAAATAGCCAAGTCAGTACTCAGAGAGTTAATGCAAGAGTATGACAGGGAAGCAAGTTTGCTGTGAATTGGAAAGCACAAACTATAGTAAACCACTGGCTAATCCCCACCCTGCTGAGTGGCTTCCCCAGAGGTCTGATCCAGGGCCTGCCAAAGCTTCTTACACATACTGAGGCAAAGCTTATTTTCAGCAGAATTCTCTTCCTGAAGCCACCACCACATGGCTGCCTCCTAGCCTCCCCTAACACTGTCTCTGTATTTGTGTTTCCTGCTGTTTATATTTACTTGTCCCCAAAGCCACAACAGCTCCCAAAACAAATAGATGGGATTGCAATGCTTTCCATCAAGACAGAGAAAATGCTTCATCCTCCTTTTGGCCCCTAACTCGATGGGGCAAATATGCTTTTAATACTTCCCAGAGATGAAACTGATCATTATGAACCAGTTCCCCGAAACACACACTCAACAGCAGGTCCTATCATCATCACTACTACTTCAGAAGACTACTAGATTGGGGACACAGTCCCGAAGGTGAGTGACTGGGGATTCATTAAAAAAAAAAAACCATGTCTGGACCCTCCACTCACTTTTGTCTGTCCGATCCCAATTGATATTCTGCTTGGATTTATACTGCAGCTTTCTTGACCTTTTTGAAGAGACTGGGTTGATTTTTCTGATAGAAGTTTTAGGGGCAAACTCTTAGGAGATCCTCTTTTTTATTTGAAAAAAAATAGCATTCAGCCACTGTCGGTTAGGTGGTTGTTGGGTTTTTTATTTTATTTATTTTGAGCTCAATCCGACTCATTCTCCATCAAAATAGGATTATGTCCATTATATTTGTATCTCTAAGTAGCCTGTAGGAGTATCTTTAGTGATTCCAGGACAAGGATGTCACCTAAATCCTCTAATGTAATCTGACAGAGGTAACTGAGTACCTGCAAAAGAAAAGAGAGAGAAAGAAAACAGATAGAAGATTAGCTTAAATGCAAGTATGAATGTAAAATCCAAATACAGGCTTTCAATCTTGTATTGCATAGAGCTACAATGTTCCAGGCATTAGGAATGACCGGGTGGCAAGTGCATTTCATATTTCATTTGAACAGTATTATGAAAATCCCAAAGACGTTTTAAATTCATTTTTCAACATGTATTTAAAACATCATATGGGTTTCTTTTTTATCTTGCCTCTCCACCTAGGCTGAAATACAAAGAAAATGGTGGGTTCAGATATCACTTAAAATAAAATTTGCATATTTTAATATTGTGTGAGGATGTTAGATTATTCCATGAACATATTACATAGCTTGATTTTTTAACATTTAAGGGGGGGGAAGGGAAGCTATTTATAGGACTAAAATTTGACTTGCTGCAGAATTCAAAATTCTCTTTGCTTTTTTTCTGCCAGGATTGTACTCTCCCCAGTCTCCATAGTCAAAGCTAATCAGAGTTGAGGCTTAAAGCAATTATCCAGTAATCCAGATTTGGAGCCTGGATTATGCCTAGAAGACCAACCGCTCTCACTCTGTGACAGTCTTTTTAATCCTTGATTTAAGCATTCTCTTCCCTCCTTTCCTCACCCCTTACAGAGCTGGAGCATTAGGGGTTGCTGCACTTTCTCATCCTAAAAGAGAATCCCGTTTGCTTTAAAATAGCCCTAGATTTCAAAGAGCCTTTAAAAAAAAATTCTCACTGAAAAGCACAGTCAGGCAAGAAATAAGGGTGGAACTGGTTACTTACATCACCAGACAGTCTTGAATAAATATGCCATGGCCTGTGGGCAAGATTGTTGAGTTTGGAGCATTATCCTCAATCGTGAAACTCTTATTTAGTTTACTAATTTGCTTCTGCTAGCCCACACATTCTTAAATTCCAGAATACACCAATAAAGAAAGCCTTAGATTTTTGTTTCATTAATTCCCTTCCTCAGCTATGTGAAACTACCCAGCAGAACGACATGCAAATATTCTTGAAAATCAGGATAAAAATCAAGTGGATAAAAGGATGTAAATAAGGTAGCCAGAGAAAAATCAAGGTAAAGACCTTCTCATGGATGCTGATCCTCAAAGAGAGAAGGGAGACGCCTTTACGAGATCCTTATTCCTCCAAATCTATTGTATCATTTGAAGAAGATGGTACCAAAGCATCCATCTTTTCCACCTTCCTTCTAGTGCTAATGGTAGGAAACCACAGAAAATAGTCGGTAGGAAAAATTACAAAGGTATCTCCGTTCCTAAGATCCCCATTTCTTATTTTTTTTCTCTCCTTTCAGACAGGGGACCTGAACAAAGACCACATTGGAAGGATTTTTTCTTAAGATAGCAGGGAGAGGAATCACAATATTATCACAATATTATCACTGAATAAATATGATTATTTTTTTCTGATGTGCTCTAATGAATGTATATTCTCAGATTCTTGTCTTTCTTAAGATTGTCTTCTAATAGTTTGTGTGGCATATGTTTTCTGGAGGCTGGCACTAGAGTTTCCATCTACCTTAAATCAAACATTTAATCAACATACATTGATATTTAATGCTTTCTCCTACCTGGGGGTTCAGACTACATCAAATGTCAAATTCAAAACTTTCAACAACAAATTTAATTCTACACATTTTTAAGCAGCTTCTTGGGCAAGGAGGTGCGGTGTTAATAGCTAATAATAGCCAACATTAATCTAGCACTTGCCATATTCCAGGCACTGTGCTAAGAGCCTTACAATTATGATCTCATTTGATCCTCATAATAATCATGGGAAGTAGGTACTATTATTAGCCCCATTTACTGTAGTAGAAATTGAGGCCAACAGAGGTTAAATGATTTGCCCAGCTTCACACAGTTATTACTAAGCCAGATTTGAACTCAGGTCTGGTTTATCAACAAACAAGTATTTTTTAAGCACCAATTATGAGTCAAACTCATAAAAAGGAAAGAGCCCGAAGTCCTAAAGAAACTCACATACTACACTTTATGTGATAACCTGCACTTTTAAAGGAAGGACCAAATGTGGGGATAAGTAAAGGTTTAAAAAGCTAAAATAAAATAAAATAAAATAAAAACATTACCCATTGGCCCAGAAATGTGTCCACATAATTGTCATGGAAATAGAGCTAGAAGGAAGTTCACCTGGTACAATTCTTTAGCCCCACACCATTTTCCAGATAAGAAAAGGGAAGGGAAGAGAAGGGAAAATAAAGGATATCCATACCATTTTACAGATAAAGAAAATAAAGATCCTGCAAAGTAAAATGCCTTATGCAAGGTCACACAGGTAGTAAGTGGCAAAGTCAGGACAGCCCTACTAATCTCATGTTAATTTCAAGAACTTCCATCATGGAAGAACCCCAACCCTTCCTACAAAGAAATGTTATATCTGAGGACACAGTAATGGTCTGTTCCTTTCTAGAACTTCTTAGCTCATCACTCAATCGACATTATTCTCTCCAAAATTATCAATGATCTCTTAATTGCCTGATTCAAATTTCCTTTTTCAGTCTTCAGCTTTCTTGAACTCTCTAAAACTGCTGGTCACCCTCTCTTCCTGAATGCTTTCTGTTTCCTAAGTTTTCACAATACTACTCTCTTCTGATTCTTCTTCTGCTTGTCTGACTATTCCTTCTCAGTCTCCTTTGCTGGACCATCATGTTCATCACTCCCTCTAACTATTGTGGGGCCTATTCTCTCTACACCCTTGCACTTGATAACCTCACCCACTCTCCTAGTTGAACGATCATCGTGATGCATATGACTCACAGACCTCTATCTCCAGCTATAGTCTCTCTTGCAAACTTATCTAGTGTTATCCACTGACTAGTGGACATTTCAAACTGGATATCCTAGTGAAAGGCTTAAAGATCCAAAAAAAAGTACTCCCCCCCCCAAAAAAAAACAACAACCAGCCTTCCCTCTTTCTGTCAAGGGTATCACTATCCTTCAAATCTCCACTTTCCCTCATCACACATATACAAGGGGGCCATCACACACACAATGTCCAATATTTCCATTTCTACATGAAAGATATCTTCTTATACATCTGACCCATTCTCTCTTCAAGCACATCCACCACTTTAGTTGAGGCCCTGATCACCTCGTATTTATACAACTACAGTGGTCTCCCATTTGGGTTCCCTGCCTCAAGTCTCTTCACACACCTGCCAAAGCAACTTTCCTTAAGAAAAGATCTGACCCAGTCACTTACCTGCTCTGAACTCCAATGACTACAGACTCCTTCTTTGTCTTCTAAAAACCTGCACAACTTGACCCCAACAAACCCTAATAACCTCATTATGAATTGCTCCTCTTCCCACACTCTATGGCCCAGCCAAACTGGCCTTCTCTTTGTTCTTCTCACACAGTATTCTGTCTCCCATTTCCATGTCTTTATCCTAGTCCTCTATCATGCCTAGAAAATACTCTTTCCTTCACATTTACCTCATAATCGTCTAAGTGGTACAATGGATAGAGTGATAAACTTGAAGTCAGGAATAATTGAGTTCAAGTCTGCCTCAGACACTTAGTACATATGTGGCCCTGGGCAATCATTTGAACTTCTATTTGCCTGAATTTTCTCATCTGTAAAATGGGGATCATAAGAGAACCAACTGCTCAGAGCTATAGTGAGGACAAAATAGGATAGATATTTATAAAGCACTTTACAAAACTTAAAAAATTCTATAGATGCAAATTTTCCCATCTTTCACTTCCAACAAGGCACTGCTTGAGTACCACCTTTTTCATAAATCTTTTCCTCCCCCCCCCACCTACCAATGCCTTCTCTCCTTAATTGCTTTGTATTTCACTAACTTGAATTTATTTTGTATTCATTTGTTCTGAATATACTTAATATACTTAGCACCTTGAGAGTAGGGTTTCTTTCATTCTCTCTACAGTACCTGGCAGAGAACCTAGTCCATAGTAGGTACTGAATAAATGTTTGCTAACTGATTGTTTAAATTAGATAGGATTTCTTCCTCACAAATATAGGATAAAAATATTCAACAATAGCTCTAGTTTTTCTCTGAGCCTTTTTGTTCTGAAGAAAAAAAATAAAATGATGAGTGAAGGGAGAAATGAGCAAAAAATTTTCAAAATTCAAAACTTATTTATTCTAAATTTTCTTACAAGTAAGGTAAGATGGAATATATGTGATATTTGACAGTTCATAAAGTCAAAATAAGTTGCAAAAAGAAAAATTAATGTAGAGAAGTCATATTCCTCTTGTTTTAATTTATATGAAGGATCCTGAGGAACCAAAACAGTTTCTCTCTACATTACCTGTTGACATTTCTAACATCAGAATCAATTTGGTACTCTAAAGTCTATATGGACAACTGATATTTTTTTCCATTATGTCATATGCCTATATTTCTGTCATTCACCTCTCTTAACCATCCCTTTATCCATCATCATGGTTACCCCTCTAGTCAAGATCCTCAAGTGTTTTTCTCTGACCTATTAAAATGGGTCTTCCTGATCCCAATCTCTCACCTTCCCAATCTATCCTGAACAGAGCTGCCAGATTGCTAGTACTGAAATGTAGATCTGACTATTTCACTCTCCTACCCCAAAATATGTCTCCCTATTGCCTCTAAGTTAAAATACTAAGTCTTTAGTCTGACATTTAAGGCCTCAAAAATCTGACCCTGTTTTACCTTCCAGTTTTGTTTCCTGTCTCTTATCATATCATATATTTGTTCCTGTATCCATTGTTCCAATCAAACTAGCCAACTGGCTATTCCTCACATATGATATTCCACCTTGCACTCCCATGCCATAGCATGATTGTGTCCATGTCTGGAATATATACCCTTCTCACCTCCATGTCTCAGAGTCCTTTGTTCCAAAGCACAGCCAGTTACCACATTCTATACAAAATCTTTCCTTATCCCTCCAGTTGTTACTGCTCCCTCCTTCTTGAAATCATCTTCTAATATTTTGTATGTACTGTATGTTTACTTCTCTGTTTACATGTTGTAATCACCAATGTTTTAGAGGCAGATGTAGAGATAGAGATAGACAGAGACAGAGATAGAGATAGAGATAGAAATAGAGGTAGAGGTAGAGGTAAAGATAGATAGATAGATAGATAGATAGATAGATAGATAGATAGATAGATGAGAGAGAGAGAGATACAGATACAGATACAATTTTATCTTTATATTCCCAGCATCAAATAAAATGCCTGCAACTTAGTAGGCATTTGAATAAATATTTTGAAGTGAAATGAAATTAGACATATCAGATCTACAGTTTCTCTGCTTCTGAATGTAAATAGAGCTTGGGGGCTCTGGAAAAACCTTCCAGAAATCTTACTAGCCTATTTCCACTCTTCTTGGGAAATTCTAAGGGCTTTTAACCCATTTCTGAGACAACTGTCCTTTGAAATTGAGATTAGTTATTACCCAAGAAAAAAGGAACAGCCCCTCCACCTCAGACATGCAGTTATTAAGTGGCTACCATGTGCCAAGCATTGTGCTATACACCTCACAAATGTTATCCCATTTGGTCCTCACAACAACTAGGGCAAGGGGTGGGGTGGGGAGAAGGGACCTACAATTATTATTTCCATTTCAAAAGGAAACTGAGGCAGATAGAAGTCTTGACCTGCCCAAGGTCACATAACTATTAAGTGTCTGAGGGGGGATTTTAACTCAGAAAGTCCACAAATAGATCTGTTTGGACACAGAAACTCACAGAGCATCAAGATTGACATGTACAAATCATGCATTCTGTGCATCATTTTTTAAAAATGTTCTCTCTCAGTTCTTCCCAAAGTTTTCTGCATAAATTATCTTTCATTATGTTTTTCCAATGCTCACTGGCATTTGGGATTGTGTCATTTCTCTGCCTTGCAGCTGTGAGGGAGAAAAACCATAAGAAAAATACAAGCAGAAGACACAGACAATGGAGGTAGCCGAAAATTTGCTGCTGCTGCTTTTTTTTCCTTTGAAAATTGATCTCGCTGTCTGTTTCACAAATAAATGTTGATTTGTGACTGTATGTTTATTTGTATTTTATTTCAATTATTCTGTTACGTGATTTAGGATGGCAGAAATTTACCATAGAAAAGTATGTGTTCTTACTAGAAATAAAAGTATTTTGTTTAGGTTTTAGTATTTGGACTAAAAAGCATTACAAAATCCTCGAGGCATTTTCTACATTGGGTTTATATGCTTAATTGAGCTTAATTTCTCACTAAAAGTTCTCCCTGAAAATACGTTTATGGGATTTTTATTTTGTAAGACAAAACCCTAGTCTGTTTGGGTTTTTTTCTCCATATGTTACTATTCCTTTAGTAATCAACAGGAGGACCCCAAATATAGCACCTGCATATTAAGCAAGAGGAAAGAGAAATTATCAGACAAAACTAAACTAATTAAATTAGCTCATAACACAAAGTTCGAACATCTTTACGAGAACCAAGATTGTGATTTCCTTAATGTTATTACCTATTGGATGCCCAAGGCACTTTGCAAGACCAAAAGGGTCAGGAAATCAAGCTAACAAGTACATGTGGTAGGTACCTCCACCATGCTCAGCATCATTCAGTAACTGAGGTATTATCCTCGACTCAGCACTCTCATTCACCCCATGTGTCCAATCCATTGACAGAGTTTATCATTTCTACCTTCAAGCATCTCTTATATAGAACCATTCTCTTCATGCATAACAGCTCTGACCCTGGTTCAGGTTCTCAATGCCTCTTGCCTTTTAGCTCATCTACCTGCCTCACATCTCTATCCCATTCAGGTTATCCAAACAAAGTGATGTCTCTAAATCACAGGGATGACCTCTGCCCAATGAACTCCAAAGGTTCCCTATTACTCTCAAGATCAGATCTAGAGTCCTCTATTTGGCATTCAAAGCTCTTCATGACCTAGCCCCTTTCTATCTTTCCAGTTTTCTTTTTTTTCCTTTCCAGTCTTCTTATGCCTTGCTCCCCTTCACCCACTCTATGACCCAGTTGTGCTGACCTGCTTGAAGTTTCTCAGACATAATACTCCCTCTCACCTCCATGCCTTTCCTTTAGCTCTTCTCTATGTCTGAAATGCTTTGCTTCCTCACCTCCACCTCTTGATTTCTCTGACTTCTGTCAAAATTCACCTCAAACCCCACCTCCTGCAGGTGCATATTTCAGTAAGTCTAGTTGCTAATATCTCCTCTTCCCAGTTACTTTCCTCCAACCTCAAATATATTTTATATATGTATGTATACATATTATATATGTATGTATACATACATTATATTATTACATATTATACACACACACACATGCCTAGATATGTATGCACCTAGTTTATTCACATGTTGTCTTCTCATTAGAATGCAAGTTCCTTTAAGGAAGAAGCAGGTCTTGCCCATTTTTGCAATCTCAGCACTTAGCACAATGCCTGACAATATGTTGTTCATCCTTTATTTTAAAGAGGATCAATGACATCACAAGTGATATCTTGACTTGTGTGTGAATTGAATTAAGTGCAGCAGAGTTGCACAAAGTTGTCAGTCTCAATCTTTCTTCCACAGTCATCACAGTCTAGTGGCAGGACAAAAGTCAGGATGACTGGGGCGGAGCCAAGATGGCAGCGTAGGAGCAGCAACATATCACAGCTCTCACACAGCCACCCCAAAATACCCATAAAATATGACTCTAAACTAATCCTAGAACTCCAAAATGCACACAAATATACTTTCCACTAAAGTCAGCTCAGCTACGCGGAACCATATCAGCACTGCAAACTGAAACCAGCCTGCCCTGAAGCCCTGGCTGAGCCCCGGGGGCGGCTGGATGGGAGGGAGAAGCCGGGGAGCCTCTGGTGAGCGGATTAGCAGCAGCTGCAGCTCAGAACTAGGTCAGTGGAGCTTGTGAAATCCAGGGAAAAAAGTGGTCCTGCCAAAAGGCCTCCAGGGCTGGAAAGCGAAAAGGCAGAGGTTTTGCACCCACCTCCTTGTTGCAGCTTCTGCGCCCTCGGCCTGCAGACAGCAGGGGGACTAAGCAATTGTTCAGAGGCCAAGTGCTCTCACGTTGAGCGGCCTGGATCCAGATTGCGGTCTTGGGCCTCGGTCCTGTGAGTCTTCATTATCCAGTGAGCTGAAAGTAAGTAGGAAAGGGACCCAGCACCTTCCTGAGGGCCACGGTAGCCGGGAGGA
>CM053580.1:41344674-41369154 GCA_028627135.1 Pseudochirops cupreus
TCAGAGGGGTGAGGGGGGAAGACATAGGAGAGAATAGACTGGGGGAGGGGGGATACACCAGGATGGCTGTTTTGGGGTGGTGGGTAGGGGAAAGATGTGGAGAAAATATGTAACTCAAAATCTTGTGGAAATGAATGATGCAAACTAAAATAAAATTTAAAAAAAAAGTCAGTATGACTGGTGATGGCCCAGGATGAAATGGATGACCTTGGGGTCTTTGACATCTGACAAAGTTCTAAGCACTCTAAGCATCTACTTCAAAGTCTCCTTCATGGTTCATTGGAACAAACCTTTCATCTGCCCATTCCACTGGGAGGTCTTCACATGCTTGGAGTAGACATTCCCCTAATTCACCAATGGGTTTGAGGCCTGTCAGCTACCCTCAACCTTGTTCAGCCTGTCTGCCTAGAAGGTTTTACCAGGGTGTGACTGGGGCACATGCTATAACTTTGTGAAGTCACATTTGAGACTTGAGTGACAGGTGGCCCCCAAAGGTAAATGAGAAGCCTGAAAAGGGCTGCACAAGCCCTCACACCAGAGGTGCTAGTCCTCTGGGAACACCCCATACATCTCTGACAACATAGCAAATGCTTATTGATTGATTCACTGGGCAGACCTGGCATTGAATACTGATTACAACTATCATATCAATTATACTTGAAATTGAGAAAATTCTAAGAAATCAGACTTAAATCACCAGCTTGAGTAAAAAAATAGTGAAGGATCATGCTGTATATTTCTTGTAATGCACACAATTCTGTTCTCTTCCTTTTATGTTGCAAAGACAGACTTTATTCACCTGCTCTGGAGAAGACTGGTATTTAGGCTCAAGAAAGCTTCAGAACTCACCTGACCTCATAGACCCAGGGAGCAAATGCATCTAGATCAAACTCTTCCAAACTCACAGTTCAAAACAGGTACTTGGGATTTCCATGGAGCCAACTATCCAATGAAGCATGATCATGGAAACATCAATTTTTCATTCCTGTTCTAGTACTATAAAATTACTTCAAGTGGGACATTCATTTCTACCCCATGCATTTCAGACCTTTTCTTTGGAAGAGACCAAAGATGCATTTACCATGGATTGACCAAATGATTAGTGATGAAAAATGAATTTCTGATGGATTGATCAAATGACTGGTTTCTGATACTGAGCACAAATGTGCGACATTTTTGTGTTCTTGGATGTTTCAAAGAGATTGTGATTGAAAAGAGTTGTCAAATGAGTGGTTTGATACTGAGCCCAGAGCGGTTCCCTGAATGATACTTTTTAGGTTTGGGGGTACTACAAAGGGGAGAAAAGGGAAGAGATGAAGGATTTATTAAGTACCAGTAGGAACTTTTGTATCATAGTACATAGTAATGTAGCAATAGAGTGCTAAACACTACAAATAGTGTTTAATTTGCTCTTATCAACAACTGTGAAGTAGGTGTTATTAGTATCCCCAATTTTACCGTGGAGGATACTAAAGCAAAGAGAGGTTAAGAGAGTTGCCTAGGATCTCAGTTAGTGTCTGAGGTAGGATTTGAACTGAGGTCTGCCTGGTCCAATACTCAGTGCAGTATGGTGCCTCCTAGCTGTCTCAAAGGGATATTGAATCCAGAGGAATTGTAAAATACTTGGACATCCTGCTGGGGTGGGGAGAGGGATCTTAAAAACACAAATCACCAGCCATCTGTTTTTATTCTTCTTAAGTGTTACCATGAATCATGGACTTCTTTGGGACAGCTGTAGTATTGGGAGCTCATAGAAGCACTTGAACATCAACTTAGTTGGTCTGGGTTTTTTTTTTCCCCCTTGACATAAGCGTGGCACATTCCAGGTATGTGCATTATATCTAAATGCAATCAGTGTGATTGCATACTCTACATAAGAATAGATGCATGGTGTGTGTGTGTGTGTGTGTGTGTGTGTGTGTGTGTAGATTTCTATAAATCTGCTTTATGGCATTTAGATAAGCTTTGTGCATCTAATTCAACGTGTTTGAGAACTGAATTTTCAAATTATATATCACAAGCTCTGAGAGCTGGAAGGGCCCTTAAAGAATATCTAGTCCAACTATCTCCTTTTACAGATGATAAAACTGAGGTTCAGGTTGGTCAAGTGTGTTGCCCAAGACCAAACAGCTGGTAATTGGAAGAGGTAGGATTTGAACCCAGGGTCTCTGGTTCCCAATTCAGCACCCTTTCCAGAATGCCACTGCAAGAGCTCTTGGTATTTTCCTGGAGACTAGCTGAATTGCATTTCTTTAATAAAATATAATCCTGTTTCTCTGTGTTTGTACAGCATGTGCATGCATGCACACACACATATACGCCTCACTAAATCACCTGATTTGTTCTTGTGTTGTACATAAGCAAATGTTTTGGAAATCAAACTATGCTTTTAAGTACACTACTAGAGCGTGCTCTCTAAGGGAATCCTACTGTCAATCTTTTACAAAAGTGAGGAATCATTTCCTAGTTGACCTTTGTGTAAATTCATATTTTCACATATTAAACTTAATTCACTCTACTCATATTCTACTCCTGTGTTTCATCCTAGAATGAAGTTGAATTTACACTTTGAATGTCATACTAACAGCATACATATGCTGGAAGGTTTCATTTGCCAAACTGGAAGGAACTTTGAGAATGGACTCAGATAGACTGTGTCTGTCATGGAAGGACAAGAAATATGACCAGCAAGTGACAAATGGTTCAACCACAATTAGCAACTATTAAGGTATAGCAGCCAGCACCAGCAGAGGGGTGAACCACGGCTAAGAAATCAGAAATCTTTCAAAGTATCAAATAAGATCTAATTAGGAAAAATGTGTATATGTATGCATATAATCCCCATTGTCACTGAAGAAACAACTTCAATAGTGTGCCAATGGAGGTAGGGAGAATAGAAAAGAAAGGAGTAGCATTAGGACCTTAAGGCATAGCACAGCAATCCAGAACCCTGTAAGTAACTGTCTGAAAAAAAATTCAATTCATTTTAATTCTATCAAATGAAAACTTATTAAGAGCTTAATTAATGAAAAGTCAGTGCTAAGTGCTGGGGATATTAAAAACAAAGCAAAATATAGGCTATAGGGATTGTTTTTTTCTATTTTTTTTTCCAGGGGTGGGTGGGAGGAAGAAAAAATACCTGTTATTTGAAAAACAAGCAAATGAATTAATTATTTAATTAATAAAGGTTGAGAAAGAAGAAAAAATCAAATGCAAAACAAGCCTGCCCTCAAGGAGATTATATTCTTCAAGGAAGCTACAACATGTACATAAATAAATGAATACAAAATAAGAAAAGCTTCTCCAATGATCTATTTCCCAAAGAAAAGAAGCATATCCAAGACACCCCAGCCCCATCGTGAGGGATCCTTCCATGCCTACCTCATGCTAATCTCATATAAGAAAGGAAAAGTTCATAACTACATTCAATGTCTATTTCTCTTAGGAAAAAAAGATAGCATCCTTCAATTTTATTTATTGTAATCCATTCCAACTGTAGACATTACTGCTATTTGCATTTTGTAATTTAATGTCATTTTAAAAAATGTATTATTAATGTTTTCATGTACATGCACACATAATTTCCAAAGGTCTTGGTTATGTGTACATGTATACATATATAAGCACATATATACACATATGTGCTTTGCCATGTACGTGTTGTATACATGGATGTGTGCATACAATATATGTAATTTCTCAATGATTTCCCTACCACCTCCATGAGTAGAATTCTCCTTTATAAAAAACAGTGAGCAAAAACATCAGCCATGTCTAGAAATATATATATATCATATTGCAACTATTATACCATATGTATGCAGGGTAGAAGGGGGCTTCACCATCAAGTACCCTGAAGTCAGAAATTCTAATAATTTCAATACATAAAGTTTGAGATAGAAATTATAATGAGATTTCAGAGTACATATCTACTATTCATAAATGAGTAATATTTTAGGAAGCCCCAAGGTGTTCACTCATTCTGGGATATAGAAGGAAACTCCCATATAAGTCTATATTCCCATAGGAAAACTGAGAAAGTAGAGAGTTGAAGTGATAATCCAATTAAACGAGTAATAAGTAAATATCAATTTGAGAGCTACTTTTTATTTTTAAATTTTATTCCTCCACTTAGGAACCATTAGCACAAAAATAATAAATTGGCAAACTGAAAAATACATAAAATATACACAAAGACATAAAAACATAAATCCCAAATTATTTACAATTTTAATTTTATAGCATGTGCAAACTTCAGCAACAACAACAAATGTCTTCTTTTCATCCAAGTCTCCTCTTTATCCCTTTGTATTCTGTGTATCTTTTATTTTTGTTACTCTGGTTACATTTTTACATATAAATATTGTATATATTCTTTTTTGATCTGTATAGCTTCACGTAAACCTTCGGCTATTTCTTTGTTTTCTTCATATTTAGCATTTCTTATGGTACGATGACATTCTATTATATCAAAATGTCATAATTTATTCAGCTAATCCCCAATTATTATATACACGGATTGTTTCTAGGGGTTTTTTCATTTGTTTTCTACTATTATGAATAAAGCCGCTATAAAAAATTGTACAGATAGGTCAGTCTCTCTTTTCAATAACATTCTCTGATAAAAGATCAAAAAATATATAAACAGTTTTGTAACCCTTATTGTGCAGTATCATATTGTTTTGCAAAAAATGTTCATTTTTCAAAATTTATCGTTAAAAATTCATAGTTCTATCAGAAGAAAAATAGTGTGCCTGTTTTTCCATATTCCACCAGCATTGAATTAATCAACTGTAACTATCTTTGTCATTTTAATGGGCATTAGGTGCAGACCTGCATTTGGGGCATGGGGAGCAGGGCAGGTATGAATAATGTATGCGAATCAATTTCACTGGGTCAGTGCTCAGCTCTGAATTTTACATTAACTTCTAGGATGCCACTTTATTCTCTTTAAACTTAATGGGCACTGCAGAGTGAATTGTGAATTTATGTACATTGCTCATTTCTGTAATTCTTCACCCCCTCAAATGTTGCTTCTTAGCCCATAGGCAATTTTAGAAGCCTCTATTAAGCACAAATCTTATTCTTTTTTTTCTTTTGGGTATCCCCAAAAACTAGAGGGGAAAAAAGATAAATTAACAAAGTTTAGGTACTTTTAAGGTATGGTCGTTTTTTGCCTACTTAATATTACCTAAGGGGAAAAAAATTAGGAGTTTGAGAAACATTTTCCCCCACAGGAACTGCTCAACCAATAGGTAGTCATATGCAAGAGAGATTTCCACAGGTGATGGACCAGATTCCTCTCCATTGCTCCAATGCACTAAGTACTCCCCTCAGTGAACTAAGAAAATGACTCCCCAAAGTACCTAACTTCCTCCCAGAGACTTGTTTACTGGCCATAAAACCTATGAGCAGCTTCCACATGAAAAGATGGTCCTTCTTCTAAGAGGAAACACAGGCTGCTATCCCATGCTAAAGTTTGTTCTGAGTTACTGCTAAAAGTAGTGGTAAAACAGACAAATTTGAAAAGAATAAAAGAATCGAGGACCGCTTGCAGTGGGTATTCATGAATAAGTGAGATCATCATTGGGATTTTCTATCTCCTTGTCCAAAACCTAGCTTCACTTTTAATTGTATTGGTCTGACAGATGCCTGCCTAAACAATAGGGATGAGTTAAGGTGTGTCCCAAGTCTTCAAAAGTCATCATAGTATTAGTGGCCAGAGAGATGGACTTAAGAATCAGAAAAGTCTGGTTCAAATCTTACTTTTAATATTCAGTAGCTTGTGATTCTGGGCAACTGAATGAATATCTTTTGCCCTGATTTCCTGATTGATACCAAGCCCAAAAGTCTACATCTAAATTAATTTTTTTTTAATTTATGGAATAAAACAAGCATTCTCATTACCATGCAATTTTTAAAAAAAAATGAACCTAAACACCTTCCAAAATCTGAAAAGATCTGAAAAGTGGTTGTGGCATCTATATTACATAGTTTTTATTAAATTAGGAGTCAGGGACTAGATCTGTGATCTCACTGGTTTAGGGAACACCTGCAAGCAAAGAGCCTCTGCCACTGCAGACTGGTTCTGTCTCTTCTACTTACAGTCTTAGAGTTACCCATTGAAACATTAAGTGACTTGCCTGAGGTCACATAGCTAGTATGTGTCAGAAGCTGGCCTTGAAGCCAAGTTCAGCTCTCTATTCAATAAATCACACTGCCTTTTGCTGTTGAGTTATAATTGGAAGATACACAGACCCATATACATATATGCATAAGTATACATTTAAACATATATGCATGTAAGTTATAAATGTATTTATGTCCACCATTGCATATGAATGTTGAGGCTCTCACCTTATGCTGTTAATGTGTTGTCAGATGAAATAATGTACATGAAATGATTTGTAAAGTATAAACCCTATTAAAATGTAAATATTTATTTGTACTTCCTTTCTTGGAGATAGTAAAGAACAGGACAGAATAGGAAACCAAAAGAACTGCCCCCCAGTCCTATGATTACATGAGGAGCAGAAAGCAGTGATTCTTGATCCTGCCATCACTAGGGAAAAGCCTAGATAGGAAAATTCACCTCCTGATTTCAAGTGACATTTCAAAAAAAAAAATTACATGCGGTTCTTTTCTTCTTTCTGTTAACATAAAAAGAAGCAGCACTCCGGAAAACTCTGAAGTAAAGAGAATTAATGATTATTATCTTAAGCACATAAAGAGAGTGAAAGGATGGCTGATTCAGCCACACCCTCCTAATTGGATGGGATACAATGGAGGTGTCATCTTGAAATGGAATGACAACTATATGCTGAAATGTATAATTTACCACACATACCCATGACTAGATATGTATATACAGAATATAATTATTCAAGGATGCATAGATGGTAGGCTCCATGAAGGCAGGGAGAAAATGTTTTCTAAATGTATTATCTCCCTGTGCCCAGCACAGTGCTCTGTATATACTAAGAGTTTAATGGATATTAATGTAATAGAACCAAACATATTCAGCTGTGATCATACACATATCAATAGATATATGCATAGATATAAAGATGATGTACAGAGACAGATACATGACCAATACTAACTAATGTTTACTACAGGAAAGACACATTAACAAGTTATGCTCCATTTATACTTCAAATAAGGTAGTTGCTTTTCTAACAAAAAAAATTAGGATAGCTCATTCTTGACTGTTAGCAAGCAAAATCTTTATTAAGTTTTCCTAACTGAGTTTGAATTTTTCAAGTCTTAAGTTCCTCTTCCCCAGTTACTTAGCTCATTCAGGCTTCATGTGATCAATAAATGTTTACTGAATTTAATTGAATGAGTTATTGATTGACTGAACTGTGTTGAACTGAACTGAAATGAATTCATTTGAATTGGACTGAACTCAACAGAATTGAATTGAATTGACACATAAACCTTCAGTTTTTGTAATTCAGTTATACACAGAATAACTCATTGATGTGATAGTTGTTCTTTGTTGAAGACGGTAACCAATATGTAATATATAACCCTACATCCATATAGATGTGTGTGCCCATGTACATGGAAGAGCTATCTTTAGCATGCCACAATGCAATGAAATTGACCTGCAAAAAGGTCTTTTGAATTGGATCAAGACTGAAGAGGGTGTGTGTGTGTGTTTACTTATCTAACAAAATTTAAGTATGATATGTTTACAAATGGAAAAAGCAACTCTTATCATTGACCTATTAAATAAACATGAGCACGCACACACGTGCACACACACGCACAAACACACACTTGCACACACATCCCCTCTTGTCCCACAATTCTGCCATCATTTGTCCCACTGAAGTTTTAGACTTTTTGATGACTTTCTGAGAGGCCTGTAAATTTAGTTGCAGAGTTCAGACAGCTCTAAAGCATGCAAGGAAATGGGATCCTGTGGAATTTCTATGAACTCCCCAGACAAACATAAAGGACTACCTTTGCCTCCTGCTTAGAACAGACCTTTTACATGTCTTTCCCCAACTGCAAAACACATTTGTGTCATTACCATAGTCAGGCTGGCAGCAGTACCTGAAACATGCAGATGCAGCTCAGGGTTTGTGCATTTATTTTTCTAATAGTATGAGCCTTCTAAATATCTTAGATTTACATTTAGTTGGGGAGGGAAGAGGAGGGAGAGCATCCAGCTGAACTCAAATCATGGTCACGTATTTACTCATGTCTTAATTATAATGCCTCAACATTGAGTCTTATAAAAAGAATGGAATTTTTTACCACTTCTTGGGTTTAGCTCCATTTTTTTTCTCACCCAGCCCCCAGGAAAATATTCATGAGGCAAAACTGGCAAGAGAAAAATAATTATTTGAAAAACATTATATGAGGTGAGTTGCTGCCTCCCTACTGGATGCCAGTTTAAATTGAGCTAATTTGTTTTACCAGTAGCTTAAGAAAAGCCCAGCACAGCAGCACAACAATTATATCCAGGTGCAAGGACTTAATTCAACAAATTCTAGGTGCATCCTTCCAGTGTGCTCCGTGGGCCCCATCCTCAGCTGTGGCTTCAAACAGATGCCCTTGAAAAGGCTCTGTAAATGTGATCCAGTCAGGCCTTGAACAGGAAATGCAAAACGCTTCCACAGAAAAAGTAATGAAAAAGAGTGATATTCTTATGTTTAGAATGTCAGTATATGCATGAGTGAGAAGCAAGAGTATTGGAAACAAGAAGTAACTACTAACTTATTCCTTCGTATTCCTTTCCACATAAGGGTTTGCACCCAGAAGAAATGAAGTCCAAGTCTACAGGAGAATTGTAAATGTTTAAATAGCACAAGTTTCAGAACAAATTCCAGCAGATGTCATTGACAAAATGGACAAAAACTACAGGGAAAAACGTTTCTTAGACTATCAAGGCTGCAGGTCATCTAATCAAAGATGCTCATTTCATAGGCTGAGAAACAGAGCAGGAGAAGGCTTAGGTGATGCCCTAAGTCCCATAGCTGATGAGTGGCAAAAGATAGCAATAGAATCCAGATGTCCTGGCTTGCAGTAGTATCCTCCATCTGCTTTAGCACAGTGCCGCCTTTTCCTTAAAGCAATAACTTTAAAATAAGCAAAATTGGGCTCTCTTCTTAAAAAAAAAATCTTGATTGAAAGAAAACATTTGACAACTAGCAAAGTAGGAAAGCTTCACCACTTAAAGAGCATTGTCTTTTTCCAGACACGGTTCCGGCCGTACTGTCTCTCTTGTGTTGTGCTCGCCCTCCGTTTTTGAAGAGGACCACAGCATCAGGGAAATGGTGACATGACTTGCAGTTGGCTTTGATTTGAGTGAAGAAGGGATGTGCAAAGTCACTAGGCAGTGTGATTTAGTGGATAGAGAGCAACCCTCAGAATTAGGAAGACCTGGATTTCAGTGTCCTGCTATATACTAATTCTGTGACCGTGGACAAATCGATTACCCACTCAGTGCCCCAGGCATCACTAAGACTGCAAATTACGGAACAGTTGCGGCTCTTCATTGGTTCAGGAAATTTCCTCACTGGATATTTGATATATCAATGAACTCACTAGCTCATCCAGTCCCAAACATATATATTTCTTTGGAACTAAGTATTTACCCTAATAATGAGCTATAAATTTGAATAATCTCCCACTCTATATGTAGTTTAGTCATTTTAAAATAACATTCGGTGTCTACTGCAACAGATTATTCAAATTTACAGCTGATTATTAGTTTTACAAGACCAACAATTTTGTAATCTCTTTGTCCACCCACTAAGGAGTTAGCTAACTAATTTACTAACTAATCACTAAGTGATTCTGTTAATCCATCAAGGACAACATGTCTCAGGTTGCTCCAAACCAAACCTCAAACCAATTGAAACCATTTATCATGTTTATTATATTGATTTTTAAAAAATAAAAAGGCAACGTGGCATAATGGATAAAAAGCTGGCTTGGGGGCCATGGAAGACCTGGATTCTGTCTCTGACATACAGATTTCAAGACATTCAGCAAATGGTGAAGGCCAGTGGTGTCAAACTCAAGTAGAATTGGGAGTCACTAAACCATACATATATATACACATCTCTATAGGCCACATATTGACTTAGAAAAACACATATTAATATAACAATTTTGTTGTACTTTTATTTATTTATTTTAAAATATTTCCCATTTGCATTTTAACCTGGTTTGAACCATAGTCAGGAGTGCTGGGTACCACATGCAACCTGGGGAGCCACATTTCTGGCACCTCTGCTCTACTGAGGTCTCTAAGACAAAGGTGCCAACAGACATTGACAGAGAAGTTGCTCACCCTGGAGGTATCTAGATCAATGGAATCACAGGTCTGATCTGTATCTATATTATTCTAATGTTGCCACTTCACTTATAAGTAAAATATATGATCTTAGGGATAAGGACCCAAGAGCTTAAGGATCAGTTAATTACTTCTAACCCTTTCTTGTAAATGATTCTTTATAATTCTAGTTTATCAACAAAATTTTAAGGAAAAATGTTTTAAGGAAATATAAAACACTGCTGTCGCTGTATTATTTCTTCCTATCCACAAAAAGAATTCAGTGAAAGTTCATTTTTTAAAGACTCACAGGTAATTCTTCCAATTTCCAGGTAAACTCAAAGCTCATTGTTTCATAATATTAGGAATGGTTTATAAACATTAAGAATCCTAATTAGAGGAATGCCAGACAACTCGAATTAAGCCATTGGGTAGTGCTTATTCAGATGTAATGTGAACAGTCTGGACATTTTTAAAAACTTCCAAATAGGACACCAAAAAAAAACCGTCAAAAATCTAAACCTGGTTCAGCCAGGCATATAGGACCAGGTCCCATGAATGCCAAAAAGTAAAATTAAGACCAGTGAGAATATCAGAAAGTCTTCAAACTGTACACCACCAGCCTTTCTCCAAATAACATCCTGACCAAGAGGCACTGGAGAGGGGGGTCATTGTAGTTAAAGGGCAAAGAACCAGATGGCAGGAAAGCTGAGAAATTAGCCCTGATGACTGTGGCATTTCCCTTGCAGTTTTACTGTGTGACTCAAGAAAAGTCTTAACTGCCTTACCCTTTTTTTTTCCTCACTTACAACAATAAGAATAATGTAATAGCTATATTTGTCAAAATACTAATATGGAAATCAAAATTATTCCTTGACACATTGTCAATTCGGCAAATTCAGTCCTATTCCACAAAGATCTGCAGTGGAAAGAGCACCAGTGCTAGATTGCAAAGTCTTCCAGTCAAATCCCACTTCTGACCCTCACCATCTGTGTGACCTTGAGCAAACCACTTATCCTCCAGTTTCAGTTCCCTCATCTATATAACAGTACTTAAAGGTTTATAAAGCGTTTTATAAATTTTATCTCATTTAATCCTCATATCAACTCCATGGGAGGTAGGTACTATTGTTATTCCCATTTTATAGATAAGGAAAGTGAAGCAGAAAGATTAAATGACTTGCCTAGGGTCACACAGCTAGTAAAGGTGTAAGGCGACATTTAAACTCAAGTCTTCTTAACTCCAGATCCAGAGCTCTATCCACTGGATCACCCACCTGTCTCTAAGGTCACTTCACATTCTAGACTTTCTATCCTATTGAATCCTGAACACTGTTGCTAGATACTAAATGAAATGCAATATCAATAGATATTAGCCCAGACCTCACGAGACTCGCCAGGAGGCAAGGTGGGCCAATCAAGTTTGCCAAACAATGATCCTTAACTAAAAGAGCATTTTAGTTACTTTTTAAATCACTTAAATGCTCTAATGGAAGACAACTAATTTCCTATCGAAGGATGGGGTAAATATGCTTGTGAACATAATTTTATCCAGAATTCAAATAAGCAGAATGAGTTTAATATGAAATGATTATTACTCCTGCAACCAGAAAATCAGTTTCTTGTGCCTGTTTTAGAAACTGGTAAAGTTTTATGGAGCTACACAAAGTCTTCAGATGCAGATGCTTACATTCTGGGAGCCCCTTCTCCACTTTACGGACTGACCCCAGAACACTGATACAGTATAAATAATGAGAGATGAGCACTGGGACATTCCAGTTTACAAAGTTCCCCAAAGATTCCCAGAATGAAATCATTCAAAACTCCTATTAGCCTGACATGTTCACCTCGACTATTAACTGAAGAATTTATAGGCCAGAAAAAGTATTGTCACATGGGTAGCAACCCACACTTTTAAATATAGGTGTACAGAGAGTATAAGAACACCAAGGGGTGAGCATTAATTGTATTGCCATTAGACCTTCCTTTTCTGTTATCCCTTTCAATGCCCTGTGCCATCTTTGCTTTGGATCTTCATAGATCAATTAACTTTATAGAACTTTAGATTAAATTTCACCTTTAGCACTTATTATATATGTGACTTTGGGTAAGATTCAATCTCCCTGGAGCTCGGTTTCCTCATCTGTAAAATACGGGGATTAGACTAGATGGCTCCTGGGTCTCTTTTAAATTTGTGACCCTATGATAATAGAGCATTTCAAAGTTACAAGGAACCTTAGAGATCATCTAGTGCTGATCTTCTAGATGATGAAACCGAAGAATTCAGGGTTAAGTGATTTCCTCAAGGTTACTCTGTATTTTGGATGGCAACGCCAAGACAAGAACTCAGGTCTCCTGATTCCCAATTCACTGAGTGCAGTTCACTCAACACCACATTGCACTAGCAAAACAGCTGAATTCAAGGAGTGTTTACACATGGCAATGAGAGACTAGCCAACTTGCTGTTCCTCATACATGACACCCCATTTCCTGATTCCAGGCTTTTACTCAGCTGTACCACATGTCTGCATATTAGTCATTTGGAGTATGCCCAGATCATCTAAGAGAGAGGAACCCACAGGGAAGACTTCAAGAACCAGTTCCTGAAAGACAGGAAAAGGGGTGCACTCAATATTGGCCTATTATGGACTTGGGAATAATCAATCAAAAGCCATTTATTAAGGGTCTTGTGGTAAGAGGTGGGGACACCAAAAGGAGGTAAAAGACAGTCCCTGCCTTCAAAGAGCTTACAATCAAAAGGGGAGAGAAATGTAAACAAACATATACAAAGCAAGTTATGTATGGGATAAATAAGAAATCATTAACTGAAGGAAGATACTACAATTAAGAGGGGATGGGAAAGGTTTCCAAGAAAAGATGGGATTTTAGTTGGGACTTTAAGGAAGTCAGGGAGATCAATAATTAGAGGGGAAGAGGGAGAATGTTCTAGGCATGGGGGAGAGTCAGACAAAATACCAGAAGCCAGGTGATTGAATATCAACAACAAAGACACCAATTACCAAAGAGTAAATGTTGGGGAGTCAGGTTAAAGAAGACTAAAAAAATAAGAGAGAATTAGGTCATGAAAGGGCTTTGAAAGCCAAAAAAAAAAAAAACATTTTGTATTTGATCTTAGTGGCAATAAAGAAGGAACAAGGAGTTTAATGAGTGTGGGGTGGGAAGAAAGGTGTGACATGAAAATCACTTGCGTGGCTTAATGGAGGATGGATTGGGGTGGGAATAGATTTGAGTCTGGCAGACCCACCAAAAGACTATTGCCATAGTTGAGGTGATGAGGGCAAATAATAGGGTGGTAAAAGTATCAAAAAAGAGAAGGGAGGCTATTTGAAAGATGTTGCAATCTATGGGCTTTGGTAACAGCTTGGATGTGGTGGGTAAGAGATAGTGAAGAATCCAGGATGATTCCTAGGTTGCAAATCTGAGGACTGGGAGATTAGAATAGCCTTCTACAGAACTATAGAAGGTAGGAGAGGGAAAGGATTCAGAATGAAAAATAATTAATTCTTCTGGGGACATAATGAATTTACCGCATCTAATGGACATCAATTCAAAATGGCTGAAAGGCAGTTGAAGTAGTGGAACTGGAGATCTGCAAAGTTTGGAGCAGGAGAGGTAGATTTGAAAATCATTTGCATAGTGATGGTAATTAAATCTACAAAGATCACCAAGGGAATTAGTGTAGAGGCACAGAACCCTGAGGGACAACTACGGTTAGAATGTGGGTTCTGAAAGAGGATCCAGCAAAGGAGACAGAGAAACAGTGACTAGATGGGTAAAAGGAAAGCCAAGAGAGTGGAGTTCCTGAAAATGCATAAGGAAGAGAATATCAAGGATGAGAGATTAATCAACAGTATGAAAAGCTACAGACAGATCAAGAATGAAGACTGAGAAAAGGCCGTTGGATTTGATGAGTAAGTGATCACTAGTAACTTTGAAGGGGTATGTGGGTGTTCAGAGAGGACAATCACCTCAAGCATGAAGGCTTACTGAACTCTTCAGGGCTGCTCACCCACCTTTGGTCTCCACTTCACCCAACTCTCACCTGTGGCTGCAAAAAGATATAGTATGCCTAGTGGCCACACACCAGTAAACCATTTTGGCAGATGTCCTAAACCAGGCTGAAGGTAACTGAGAGACCTCAATCCCGTCAGTGAGTTGAGGATGTCCACACCAAGCATGTGAAGCCTTACCTCAGTAGAATGGGCAGATGAGAACAATTTGTTCCAGCGGCCATGAAGGTGGCTGAAGCAGATACTATGGAGCACTTCAAGATTGATCAGATATGAGATATCAAGGTCATTCACTGCATCAGGGGCCCTCGCCATGCATCTTGAGTCTCCTTTCCTTTCTATCCCCTCTGTATATATGTTATTTGTACCTATTTATGTGTTGTTTCTCCTATTAGAACATAAGCTTGTTGAGGACAGGGACTAGCTTTTCTTCTCTTTAGACTCTTGGCACTTAGCACAGAGCCTAGCACATTTTAAGTACTTAATAAAGGCCTATTGCTATGCACTTGATGCTGATGTGGGGGAAAAAAAAGTGAATTTTAACAAGCTGAGTTTTAACTTGAATCCCAACATGGAACAAGTTTAATAGTGTCTATCAACAAATGCCAGCTTCATTTAGTGTCCTTAACTACCCAGTGTTGAAATGGATAGCTTTGGGGACAATATCCACTTTATGTTGGTTCTTCAATATACCAATAGATAGGCAATTTCCTTAACATGGGTGGGTACTCTCTCCAATAATTCATGTTACAACTCAACCATGACTGCTTATCCTGCACAAAACTTGTCCATGTCCTCCTATAAATTCAACACAAGAAGACCAGCCAAAATATTGGGGACCTTCCTTCCATTCACTAAACATTGGGAGGACAGCAATGAAGGATGCAAGATTTCCCAGGGTTATCCCTTATCCTCACACCCTGACTAGACATTTTCTGTCTTGACCCTGCATCTTCTTTGGATGGGATCCTTCACACTCGCTTCTTCCCTGCAATTCCTTTTTTGTAATATGTTGCTGTCTATTAATACCCACCATGCCCCACTGCATTGCCCTTGGGATGATCCTCAACTTCAGTTCTATGGAGGTTAGAGCAATTCATAAATCAAAACCATGTAACATCACAAGAAAAAATACTGATGTTTAAAGTGGAATTTTGTTATTCCCACGCAAGAAAAATAAAAATTAAATTGTTTAAATGAGTGGCTATATATTCATGTACTCTGAAAACATTTCTGTCCCATAAATATACCTGGGTGGTATAAAAAAAAAAAAAGATAGGGTGGGATAGATCCTCTCACTTAGAATAAAGATACAAATCCCTTCTGGCATAGGAAACAATTTTAATTTCTTGATATCATTAAAAAGTAAATGTGTTAGATGTGTTAAAGTCAACATGCAAATAGCACCTGGAAGTCATATCTAAGAGCAAAATGTAAATATGCATAATTCTTTGGATTTTTTTTAACTTCTGTCTCCCTGTGTATGAAATTGTGAAATCTCCTGAAAATTAAAACGCTCTAAAATTGGATGAAATGGCTACGAGGTTGCAGAATAATGTACTTCTGTGGCATAGTTAACGTGATTTTTAGCATAGTTTAACAATAGAGTTTAATTTTGGCTACAAAGAACATTGTTTTTAATTTCTAATTTTTTTCTGCTTATCCTTCACAATAGATAATTACAAGTGTAATCATTATTGGTCATTGGCCATTAATTTGTTTCCGCGCATGTACCTCAGTGGGCAGTAATTACTGCACAGCCTTCAATAAGATATCATTAACCAAATGAGAAGACCAGAGAAAATATGTTAATTACTGTAAGTGCTCCATTGCTTTCTCCCTGGAATAAACAAGTCTAACAATTAAGATCACACGTACTTTTTGCCAGATGATATTATGCAGTGCAGAAAAAAAAAGAAAAGAAAAAAGGAAGAAAGAGAAAAAAAGCAAAAAGTCTATGCTACATAATTTGAAAAAAAAAGCATGGGGGTGGGTTAATATAAGATTTTTTTTCTTTTAAATTCATATCAGAAAATCTAATGAACCAGGAACAGATAGCAGCTTTGCACTAAGTAGTAATTTCGTAAAGGCTCATTGTTGATAATGAAGGATTAAATTAATTGACTGCTATGTTAAATTATAATTAAGATGAGAAATCCCTGAAAATTATGGAAATGTTTTAATATTTTTAAAACTATTTGTGGAGCAAGTTAAATTGATTTCCTATTAGTTCAGCAATAAATGTATTAAGGAATGTTTCTAAAGTCCCATTTCTGTGCTAAAGTATTATTCTGACTGCTAACATTGGTGTCTAGCACCACTGGGCAATTCGCAGTTCCAAGAATGTTTAACACAGTATTGATTTTGCCATGTTTGCAACCTTGAAACACAAGCAAAAAGTCTGTCAGATTCTTGTTGATCTGAATTTTAATCTGTGCTAGAAATCCATTCATCCCGCCATTTGGGAGGACTTTCCAACATTTGCTTCCTGCTTCTTCCAATATGTTTTCATCTTTGTTCATTCAGGTCTCCTAAACCTCCTAAACTTCAGGTTTACCATGCATCTCAGATCCAAAGCCTGCAGCTGCTCACTCCTTTCTTTTATTGACCTGAGCAGTTCTTAGCTTTATCTTTTTTTTTTTTAATACACTCATTCTTCACCTGTTTTGGGGCCTTTCCAATATCCTTTCCCAGTGTGCTGGCTATACTCCTATAGCTCAGGAGTGTAGACCTGTTCAGTAAATTATCTCCAATGGTCCTGAGCCTATCCATTCTTGGTTGAAGAATTCCTTCTTATGTAGGGTCCTTTCTGCTCCCTTTTAACACCTTACTTCCAGATTCCTCAGGTCTTTCTTAATGTTCTCTTCAGGATAATTCAAGACATTCAAATCTTCCACAGCTCAAGCTGCTTATGTTCTCTTCAGACATGGTTCTGATTACCATTCTCTTTCAAAAGTGCAAGATTGGCCATCCAGATTTAAGAGTTTGAATATGCATACAATAATTAAGTGTTACATATCACTAGCATGTACTATTATTTGTTTATGTTTGGTAATTTCCAGGATGTGTAGGGAATATGCATATGTAATATACATATATTTTATATATTGAATATATTTAATACAAATAAGTTAATATTGATGATGTCTATATACATATGTTTTAATGAACACTGTGGTTGATTTTATTAATGTAAAACCTTCTCATTAAGAAAATTCATTCCACAAATACTAATCAATACTTGTTCAACAATTTCTAGATATACACAGTTATCTGGGTCACTGGGAGGTAACTGTGACCCTAACTTACCTAAGGTCACAAAGTCAAATGAGTCAGAGGCAAGATTCAAACCCAGATTTTCCTGACTCAAAGACTAGCTTCCTTTTCCAACACAAAGGGATCTTCAAATTCATATTACATTACCATTACACTATGTAACCTAGGTTCTGCTAAGACAAAAGCTTTTGTAGATTTTTGTAGAGTAACCATTTCCCTGATAAATGATAAGCCAACATAATCATAGTGCTCTCTGTACAATGCTTGTGCTGTCTTATATGTGAGCTCCCCTTCATCAAGAGATGCAACAATGAAGAGTCCAGTGATTTTCTACTGCTGGACATAGTCCACTTTGGGTCATTCAGAACCATGCAAATCCTCAAGACATTTTGAGAAAGGCCTTGTTTTACTATAAATGTAAAGTAACCTCCGACCTGAAGTAAGCACAATTTGAAAAATAAACTTTAAAGGAAGAAAAAAACAGGGTGATAACAAGGTGGGGAAGGAGGATAATGCTGTATTTCGAGTAAGATTATGTGGATTTCAATTGTAATTTTTCCATTCACCACCTATATAACCTTAGCAAGTAACAAACAATCTAAGCCTCAGTTTCTTCACCAGTAATAATTGATATTATAGTGTCCTGAAATTTGCAAGACACTTTAAATACATTATATCATTGAGCTTCAGAATAATCCTATGAGTTAGGTACTATGAGTATAATTATTCCCATTTTACAGCTAAGGAAACTAAGGCTTAGTTGGGTTAAATCATTGACCCATGACTAACCAACTCCTAAATGTCACTGACTGTAAATTCAGCATTCCAGCCTAATAACACACGGCTTGAGGGAAGTGGCTGGATAATGAGAAAATTGAACTGGATGGCCTGAGTTCCTTTTCTAACTATCTTTTTCATTTTCTAACTGTCTTCTTAAGATGTTAGAGTGCTTCTGAAACCATTTAAGATTTGTGAACTTAGCCTCCATTGCTAGGAAAGCAAATTAGTTTCCTACTTGGATATAGCTTCCTCTTCATCATCATCATCATCATCAATCAGCACTGTTATTAATGTTATCATTATTGTTTTCACCTATATATATACAAATTTCATTATATAGCAACATAGGATAATGGATAGAGGGTCAGCCTTAGATTAAGAAAGTCTTGGTTCAAGTCTTGGCTCTGACACAGACTAGCTGTTTGGCATGAAAAATCATTTAACCTCTCAATAATTCAGTCAACTATCAGACCCTCCAAGTTATAGAGGAATTGCCCATTACTATGGAGGAATCAGAAGCAGTTTCTAAAGTTGGTGCTCCCAATGTGTTGTTGTTCAGTTGTTTTTCAATTGTCTCTGACTCTTTGTGATTCCATTTAGGGTTTTCTTGGCAAAGTTACTAGTGTAGTTTGCCATGTTATCCTCCAACTCATTTTACAAATGAGTTATTGAGGCAAACAGAGGTAAGTGACTTGTCTAGGATCACAAAGCTAGTGTTTCAACTTATTGAACTCACAAAGATAGGTCTTCCTGACTCCACTCTATCCACGGCACCACTCCCCACTTCAGTAAAATAGTGAGCAATTATATCGTTAACTTTAAGCTTTTGCAAAGTGCTTTACAAATATCCTTACAACAATCCTCAGAGGCAGGTACTATTACTACCCCCATTTTGACAACGAGGAAACTGAGGCACACAGAGATTAAGTTATACCCAGGGTCACATAGCTAATAAGTCTCTGAAGTTAGATTTGAACTCAAGTCTAAAACCATGTAACCAAGCTGCCTATAGCTATCAAAGTTCTAATATATGTTTTAAAAGTAAATATAAAAGGCTATAGATGTACATGTGAATAGGTCAGAATTAAAGCATGGTTTATACTGAATGATAATTCTAGGCAATTATAGGATGTCCCAAAATTCTTAGTGCACTTTTAAGCTTTAAGAGCTTAAAATAAGATACTGTACGGTTCCCTGTACGGTGTGTTACTTAAAAAAGTTATTCCTATTACAATATAACAGCAAACATCATTTTAATAAACTTGATAAATAGATGTTCTCTGATATGCCCATTCATCAACATGGCAAAAACCTAAAATCAGAATTATAACTTTTGTAAAAAAAAAAAAAAAGATCCGTTCCAAAATGTAATTTTAGAATGTCAGAAGGAAGTTAGTCAAGAAAACGGATAATGAAGCACACCTCCCTCCTCTCAGTGCAGAAGGGATGTTGCATGATTGTGGAATATGGTAGACACTATTAGATACAATAACTGCTTCTGCTGGGATTTCTTTTAAAAAATTCATAAACAAGAGTTCAGTGGGGAGGAGGAAAGGGGCAGAGGTAGAATTAAGGGGAAATTACTGTGTTGGAAAAACATAAAGCCGACATAATTTAAATAATCTAAATAAATCATCAAAAATCAAGCCTTCAGTGTGGTTGCAAAATGTTTACTGACTATAAGATTATGGTTATTATTTGTAAGTAGCAGAATTATAAGAATCATATGATAATCCTAAGGATTTTTTTAAGATGATGCTTAAGATACAGAACACAAGAAAAAAACCTTATGAGAAGTCCCAAATGCTCACATCAAGTCTTTGGTATTTCCATAAGAAGATTCTTATGATCTCATTTATATTCCATTACTTTTAATCATGTGGAGGGACTGTTTGATTCTTCGTATTAGTAAGCCCAGTGCCTAGTAAAGCGCCTAGATCATATTACTTATTTGATACATTACTGATTCCTTTTTTAATTTATGCTCAATTTGTTCCATCCAAACAAGTCTTGAGACTCTGAATATTTGACAAGAGGTTTAAGGGAAGTTAAAAGCATAAATAAATCCTTGAAAGTATCTTGTCTCCAATCCACAGCCACTCCTACCACCCATAACCATATCTGATAGTCAAACTCCCATATTCTGTGAAAGAAGAAAGTGAGGCTCAGAGAGACGATGTCACAAAAATCATACAGCAAATGAGTGGATGAGGCAGCATTAGAACCTCAGTGTCTTGATTCATCACCCATTGCCTTTTCCACTACATCATATTGCCTTAATGTAATCATCTTCATTCAAACTCCAATTATACCATGGGAGAATGAAGAGGCAAGAACAAAATCATAAGATTATAAGAGGCTGGGAGCCCTGAGGAAATAAATTACCTATCTTCTGTATGTGATTGCTACAACAACAACAACAATGAGTTAGCAGTTTGTTTAACAGGGAGAAAAATAAAAGACAGAGGTGGGTGCCCAATTTAACTCCAACACCACAAAGAGATTGAAAAAACACCCTAGGCAGCAATAAATAAAGTAGACAATGGGATTTTTGATCCATAAAAATAAGATTCTCAAACTTAACACAGTCAATTTCAGCAAGTCTTCCATTTCTCTTGGCTACATGGAGCCCTTCTTGTGTAATAAAAAGGAATCTGAGCTAATACCTTCTTGATCCGGCTCCAGAATAGTTTTTCCTTACTTGGTAGAGGAACAGTCTTTGGGAATGGGATATTGTAAACTGCTTTTTAAAGCATTTTGCCTTGTGTAATGCCTTTAACCAGGATATAAATTATCTACTTAACTGTAACTAATATAGAGCAAAAGCTATTACTTGGTGCTAAAAGTCCATTTCCACTCCTTAAATATTGAACAAATTAAATACCATTCGACACTATCCTTTCTAACATCTCCACACTTGAATGGATCATCTTGACTAAACATGTCAGAACTGACAAATCTTTAGCTCTTAAAATGTCTTTTAACTCCATTTTTAAGCCCTCTGACATAACAGTCAAAACTCTCTTAATGTGATTTACAGTTAAATTAAACATAAAAACATCATTAAAATAATGAAGAAAAGTTTATGGCCTAAAGCCAGGCCCTGTCATGGTTCTCTAAGCACCCTTTGGCAAAAAGATTCTAAGCATTATAGCCCAAATGTTCTTCTGTTGGGGCATCAGAGTTAAAGCTGTGTGACCTGCCCATTTCTGCTGCAAAAAAGGGACCTTAGCTTGTAAGCAAAAAAATAAAGTAAAATAAAATCTCTGTAATAGGAAAGATTATTTTGTAGGAGTTTATCAACTGAAAAGCAGGGGGGATGAAAATCAAAACAGAGGTTAAAAAGAGAGATAAAAATTGTTTTCTCATGTCATACATGCTAGGACCACCAGGAAGTCTGAAAAAGATCTGGGGGACTAAGTGGATTGAAAGCAACAGTGTGATATGATATTAACCAAGAAGTTTAATGCCATCTTAGCAGTAAGAAGGACACAATGGCCAGGAATCAGAAGATAATACAGTCCTTGATGACCTGCCCTGATTGGGGCAGGTCTAGAGTACTTGTGTTTCTTTCTTGGTATCACATTTCAGGAAAGGTATTATTAAATGGAAAGAATCCAGAACTAGGAGGGGAACAAGCAAGGTGAAGAGTCCAAAAATTGTATTAGGAGGATCTATTGAAGGAGCTGAGGGGATACATTCTGGAAAAGACAAGGCTTTGAGAGGGCAGGATAATGGCTCATCAATTATTCAAAGAGCTGTCATTAAGAAGAAAGTTTAGGCTTGGTCTACAACTCTATGTGGTCCTAAAGAACAGAGTTCTTTGTAAAGTTGCAAAGAAGTGAAACTAGGCTTAAAGAGAAAACTATCAGAACGCTACAAAAAAATTATTTGTTTTTTTTTAAATAGTCCACTTCACCTGATAATGGATTTCCTCTCATTGGAAGACTTCAAGTAAAGGTTAAATGATCACTGTTCTGGTATAGTCTTTACAGAATCACAAAATTTCTGAATTTGTGGTGATCTCAAACATCTACTAATCTAACTCACACTAGCAAAGGAACCCTCATTATAGGATATAATGACTAGTCATCCAGCCTTGATTTGAAATCCCCAGTGGAGGGGAGGGGGACCCACCAAATCCCAAGGTAGCTCATCACATTTTTCAACAGCTCAATTTTTAGGAAGAATTTCCTTATTCCAAATTTTCATCTTTGTAACTTCTCCCAAATGCTCCTGCTTCTGTCCTCTGGACACAACCAGAATTTGTCTTCTGCATATAAAACCATCAAATATTTGAAGAGAACCATCATATTCTGCCTCATGCACTCTTTTCTTCTCCAGGCTGGACAACTCTTTAGTCAATCCTCCAATGACATGAACTCAGATCCTCTACCTTCCTGGTTTCCTTCCTATGGATACTTCCCAGCTAATTAACATTCTTCTTAAATTGTATTCAGAAATGAATACAACATGCCGGTTATACATAATCTGACCAGCTTTTTCTCAGGAATGAAAAAACTCCATTGAAGTATCTTCCAACTTTGAGATTTCTATGATTTTTGAAGCAACAAAAAAATCTGCAGAGCAAGAAATTTCCTATTCATGTATGGAACTAAAAGAATTTACAAAAATACCATTGGTATGAGGCAGATCTGCATGGTTCCATCAGTTTCCTCTGGGTAGAGTTCATGTGATAAATGGTACTCAATATCTTCCATTCTTTGTAAAAGCACAAATTGAGCTAGATCATTTCTAAAGACTCTTCTGATTCTCAGATTCTGAAATCTTAATGTTTGCTGGTTGACTGGATGCAATACAATAGCAACTCAAGCTATTTTACTGAAGCTCTACAGTGTTACAAGTGATGTTTGTATGCAGCATCTTGGAATGTAAACTAGAGAATGTGCTAACCATAAAACTGGCATGGTATACAACTGCAAATAAGTTTCTCAGGAAAATCATAACCATGTAAATAGACCCATGGACCTAGAGCTTGAAAGAAATTAGACAATTAGCCTCAAATAACTCTGTTTGTCCCAGCATCATGAGCTCATAGAGTTATGGATGGAGGGCACCTTAAAGATAATCTTGTTCAACTTGTTCACTTGGATAAAGAAATTGGAGTCCAAAGAGCTTAAGTAATTTGTCCATGGTAACACAGGGAATAAGAGACAGATCTAACTCTCTCATTTGTTGGGTTTCCTGGAAATCTATAATTATGAGAGAATCTTTGAGACCATACTACAGTGAACACCCAGCATTTTCTTAGCCTGCTGATATGAAGAATAGTAGTAGCTCTGTATAAAAGTTAGTATAACTGTCAATCAAAGTAAGAGTCAAAACTGAATATGCTATATAATGAGTATCATGTTTCTTGCTTTCAAAATGGATGATGGATGGGGTAGATGGAGGCAGGGAATTTCAAACTGAAAGTAAAAATAATTTTTCAAAACCTGAATCTGTAGGACAAACAATATTAGTAGAGAGTTGATGGTTTGGGGAAAGTATTTGGGAAAGTATTCTCATGAATCCTCAGATAATTCTAAATATTTCCAAGACCTGCGATGGCTGGCTGTTGTGAGAGCCAGAGGGTGATCATCTCCTCTTCTGTATTTTTTTAAAGATAAATAATGAAAATGAACCTGCAAACTCTCTTAGGACCCTATGGCAGTTAGTTCAAAGAAAAATAACCAACTGATATGGGTAGATTCAAGCAAGTCAGAGCTGTCCACTACTACTGGCCCCAGCTTTAACACCCCAAATGAATTTTCCATTGTATTTGGTTTCACGGAGTTCAGATCTCTGCCCTCATCAAAGGCTCCAAATTTGTACCTACAACCCTTCTAGATGTGGATCTCAAGTTGTTGTGGTTTTCCTCTGCAATGCTCCAAATCTATATTTGGACAGATGTACAGCTTTGTGCTTAAGAGACCAAACACAAAGATTAATTATGAAAGCCAACATATGGTAGATGATGGATTACTTAATTTGCCATATATGATATCAGAATTATCAAGCCAACATTCTGTCTGCTGGGCTGTTCCACTTATTGACTCCTCCAGTTCAAAATCCAGGCTCCACTGAATTTTTTTTTTT
>CM053580.1:41369654-41398103 GCA_028627135.1 Pseudochirops cupreus
TTTGACTTAATTCCCTGCAAATTTTGGAAACGAGGCCTTTATCAGAGACATTGGTTGTAAATATTCTTTCCCAATTTCCCACTTCCCTCTTAATCTCGGTTACATTGGCTTCGTTTGTACAGAAACTTTTCAATTTAATGTACTCAAGGTTATCCATTTTGCATTTTATAATGCTCTCCAATTCTTCTTTGGTCATAAAGTCCTTCCTATTCTATAGATCTGACAAGTAAACTATTCCTTGCTTCCCCAGATTATTTACAGTATCAAGGCTCCACTGAATTAAACAATTCAACAACATTTATTAAGTACCAGCTCTGTACACAGCACTGGACAGATTAAAATGAAAAGGACTCTGTCTCTGTCTGAAGGAACCTAACAGTCCACAAAGGCAAGAAAAGAAAAAAAAGAATTTTAAGGGATGGATGTGACATGAACACAGTAATATAAGGTACCATGCTAAAAGATTAAAGGAGAGATCCAGAATACTCTAGGCATATTTAACGAGAAATCAAATTCTTTCAGCTGGGGTTTTTGGCTCAGTATCATGAAAAGAGCTCACTATAATAGAAAGAACACTAGATTTGGAATCATCAGACCCAAGTTTGATACCTGGCTCTATGATTTCCCACCTGTTTGGCCTTGTACCTCACTCTCTGCAACTCCATTCTCTCTTCTAAAAAATTTAGGAATTGCACTACATGGTCCCAAAGGTGCTTTCTAACTTTTGACCCATATATCTTATGGAACTTTCAAGTCTCCCTTTGAGATCTGATCCACTCCCATATTTAATTTATTAAAGGAGATATACGTATATATGTGTGTGTGTGTGTGTGTGTGTGTGTGTATTTCTGCAAAACTTGAAGTACTATGTAATTGCCAACTGTTATTACTAGTCTATATAAGGTACTAGAGATGCTGATGCTGAGATTGCCATATTTAAATGGTCAAAGAACACCATCTTTGATTTTTTTTTTCTCAACTACAGTTTTTACTTTCTGAAAAAACTTCCCAGGGTAGATGAAAATCTCAGGGTGTTTCTGAGATAATTTTAATATCTAAAGATTTTCTTTGACATCATTCAAAAAGGTACTTTTTTTTCTTCTTCTCCCTCTACTTCTCTCTCCCCACTTTCTCCTCTCTCACCTCCATCTCCTCTCACTAACTACTGGAAAAACTAACACTTGACTACCCAAGACCACTATCACCCTTTTAACAAAAGCCCAAAAGGGATCACTCCTAGAATCTCCTAAAACTTGGTCTGTACCAAAGAGTAGGGAATTTTATATTCCCCCGCTGAGGCAAGGACTCTGTTCTCTTCAGACCATCCTTGAGCACCTGGCTGGTTCTTTAATGGCTGTTAAGCCTGGCCTAACCCAAACCAGTTGTGTGCTTGGCCTGCCCTGAACCTTGAGCATGGAAACAAATGGGGGTGCCTCTGCTTACAGCATTTCAGCAACTGGAGGGGTCCTTTATTGGTGAAAGTGCAGTGAATGCTTGAAGCATATGAAGCCGTTTTCAAGCATGCCAGCTCATGCGTGGTAAAGACAGGGTCCACACTTCTAAGAGTGTATTGCTGAATTAAAAGGAAATGGTTTAAAAGTTCAAAGAAAATCCCAGACTGTGCAAGAATCTGGCTACTCATGGTATGTGAATAGTCTCTTCTGGCAAGCAATTCACATCTAGGTACAACTCAGCTTTGAACAAAGCCTTAAATGGGATGAGTCATGGCTAATTTAGAAAACCTTTCCTCCTGATCTCATATCTCGTCAAAAAAGGTGAACATGTAGCTTCACTACTAACAGATTCCAACTTTAACACCCACACAACTGGGAGCAGGGTGTTGTTTAAACACATTTTGGGCTTTGGCATTTTTGTCCACTTCCGCTTACTGAGTCCAGGTCTGATTTGGAAGGGTCCCTCAAGTTCTCCATGTCTGATCTGATGATGTCACCCTAGCTGAAGGTTCTCAGTCTTCCTGTGTGCCCTTCCTCATGGGCAGAATAGCAATCCAATCAGAGCAATAAATCAAAAACCCTGATTTCTATTGCATTATTTTCCCTTATTGCCAAGTTCTTGTCATTTCCTTTGCACAAAGTAGGCAGATGATTTATCAGTCCTTTTCACTCTTCGTGACCAATTAAATAAACAAATAAAACAATATTTTTCATGCCTAAATTTTTAGGGGGGAAATGCTGCATGACAGTACTGAGAAAAAAAATTATAATTGGATGATTCAAAACAATTGTGTTATTATTTTAAAGAAAAATTTGGTCAATTCATTAATCTCTTGAAGATACTCCTCCTGATACACTATTTTCTTTAGAAATATTTTATAATACGAATTTAACTTCCTGTTCTTATTTTTTTCATCTTTTTGCAGATTCTCAGAACATAGTTCTTGGAAAAATGAAGGAGAAATCTAAGGAAAGGTGATTTTTTGTAAATGTGTTTTGTACTTGAATAAATTAAACACTGAAGATGATTTTTCTTTTAAAAAATAAATGATTAATCTAGGCTTTGAGTGATTCATTGTACAAGGTCAAGCTTCTATTTGTCACAGGCCCATGTACTGTCATCAAGATGAAATTTCCTGGGCATGTCACAAGTTCTACTTATCAAGTTTTCTTGATTACAAATACTCTTCTTCCTTTACCATAAAGTATGAAGAATGTGTCTGGAATAAATGATTCCCACATAACGGCTCATCAGTACTTGAGAGTTGTCCATACGACCGTCATGCCCTGAGACAATTCAGACTATATTAATGTTTAAAGGATAATGAAGGATAGATTTTTTTTTCCCAAATCTGAAACAGAGTGACTACCTCAACCAACAATAAATAATTCTACATCAGTTTGGACAGAAAGAAAGATCTCTAAATATCTTTGATTCCCTGGGCAGTCTAGCTTGAGTATACACTAAACCCAAAATCGAACTAGTACAGAACTGTATTAAAGCTTTACAGGGAGCAAAGATTCCATAAAACTTGTCACTAATACAAAAATTCTATTGTAGTTGTGAAATTGAAAATGGGATTTTTCACCCTGAAAAAGTGCATAAGTTTATCACAGACCGTCTCATTATTTCTCCTTACCAATGACCAAATCTCCTTATCAATAACAAATCTTTTGAGATATGGAGAAAAGTCACATTTGTCTGCATTATTTGGGACCTTCCCATGATTTGTGGAAAAGTTTTTTTTTAATTAAAGTGTATTCTATAACAGCAGCTCCTTTCTACTTCATGATTTCAAGGAAACACATGGAAATATCAGCTTTGAGATGTTACTGATTTATTTTGATGTTGGAGCATTTTGCTCTTGTGTAAACGTTTCTCGTGAAATGAATATGGATAGTTTTGAGTCTTTGAAGAGTGCATTACTAAAGGGAGCATATGGTTTTGACTCCTGCACCATGAGGGAAATGAGAACACCCAGTTTGCCAAACAGTCAATTGTACACAGTTGGTACACCCCTAAGCAAAAGACAAAAATAATTACTGTGTCTTTTTTTTAAGTAGCCAGCTCATTTTTAGTGTCTTTCTTATTTTGTCTTTATTTTTTCATTTCCTGATTTAGTGTTTTCCTGCAAGGTTCATAGAAGACTAAATAGATGCTCATGGCCTGCAGCAACCTGATTCTGATAGCACAGATGTCACAATGGAATCCAATAATAAGCCAGTTCGTGTCCCTACCTTATACCCAAGCCCATGTTGAGACTTCCCATTGTGTCTCAGCACATTCTTTCAGAAACATTTTTAATGCTTTCATAGTTTACACTATGTATGTGAGGCAATATAGCATAAGAGATACACTATATAAACTATGAAACGTTTTTGAAACTACTGAATTCAGGCTTTACATCTGGCTATCTCTGGTTGTGTGACCATGGGCAAGCAACTTCTCTTAAGTTTCACAGACAAATCCCTACAATTGCATAATTTAAAGAAAAGGTGACCATCTGTACCTTTGGGGGAAGTTTCCACGCACGTGTGCTTGTCATTAAAGAAATCACAAGTTCCCTCTAACTCCCACCCTACAAGAAGTGTCCGTTATTCATTGTAACATAGCTACAAGAATGCCAAATTTATAATGATGATTGAGTTCCAAAATCATCATAGCATTTTAAGGTTTACAAAGAGCTTTTCTGGCAACAATCCTCAAGAAGATAATAATAATGAAAGCTAACACATATAATGCCTACTTTGTGCCAGGCACTACTGTGCTAAGCACTCTATAAATATCTTATTTGATCTTCACAAAAACCTTGGGAAGTAGTTGTTATTATTGCCCCCCATTTTGAGGATGAGAAAACTGAGGCAAACAGTGATTAAGTGACTTGCCCTGGGTCATACACAAGTAATGTGTCAAAGTAGATGTGCGATTTTTAAAGTTGGAAACATTCTGGAATCCAAAACCAGAAAGTGAATACATCCTAGTTTGACATTAAAAAATTACAAATACAAAATAATATCCCCCAAAAAGAAAGGACATAATAACAATGGCAACAGTACAGGTCTGTCTGTCTGTCTGTCTGTCTCTCCCCCTTTACCTCAACGAAAAAAGAGTTATCAAAATCTCAATTTTCTAAGTTGGTTTAAATGATTCCTTCCTGGGGACAGAGCGTGGGACTTAGTGATTTTCCCTTCTATCTCAGGAGTCTAAGATTCTATAATAAGAAGTAGATTCTAGAGTTCATTCTTCAAACACAGAAATAGTATAAACACAGTGCTTTTGTTACTCGTTGGTTCCACCAAGTTATCACCTGGAATTCACTGGTTTTTTCCCAAGTAGTACTGTCTATCCATCTCCAGAGAAAGAACTTATGGAGTCTGAATGCAGATTGAAGCCCACTTTTAAAAAAAAAGTATTTATTTTTAGTTTTCACCATTCGCTTCCATAAGATTTTGAGTTCCAAATTTTCTCCCCATCTCTCCCCTTTCCCCCTCCAAGATAGGATGCAATCTGATATAGGCTCTACATATACATTCATATTAAACATATTTTCACAGTCATATTGTAAAGAAGACTTAGAAACAATGAGAGAAATCTCAAGAGAAAAGAAACAAAGACAAGAGAGATCAAACAGTATGCAAAGCACACTTTTTCAGAATTTTTTCTTGTTTGTTTTGGTCTGTGTTTTGCTTCACAACATGACTAATATGGAAACATATTTTGCATGACTGCACAAGTATAACACATTAAATTGCTTGTCAATTAGGTGATGGGAGGGAAAGAGGGAATTTGGAACTCAAAAGTTTTTTAATTGAATGTTAAAATCGTTTTTACATGTAATTGGAAAAAAATAAATTCTAAAGTAACACTGTACAAACTTATTCCAAGAGCAAAAGAAAAAAAAAACATGCAAAGGAAAGCAGCGGTTTTACATACATGCTGCTGTGCACATACAAAAACATCCAAGGGTCAGTTTCAGACCTTTTTTCTATTTGATAACAATGGATTTACACACTGTTATTGTATTAGCCTTTTAAAGGTAACTTACAAGGTGTCACTTTGGCAAAATCTGGTTGGAATTTTAATATTAAGAATACATACTCTAGGGGCGGCTAGGTGGCACACTGAATAGAGCACTGGCCCTGGAGTCAGAAGGACCTGAGTTCAAATATGGCCTCACACACTTAACACTTATTAGCCACGTAACCTTGGGCAGTCACTTAACCCCAACTACCCTGCCTGCCCCCCTCCAAAAAGCAAAAAAAAAAAAAAAAGAATACCTATTTTGTCACTTTTGCCCCTCTCTGAAGACTACCGGTAACTCTGCAAGGTCACCTGGAAATAAACTATGTCTTTCTTTCTTATTTGACATTCTCAGGTAAAAATCAAAGCACATGAAAACGGAATTCAGTTCATCCTTCTGTATTTCTTAACTCATCACACCCCAAATCCAACAATTGTTGGAGATTGGGTTGGACAATGGCTCCCAGAAGGAAGCAGTCAAGGGACCATGCCCAGTTTGGGGGAATCTGCAATTACCGAATCAAGAAAACATCGTGCTTTGTAGCTGGAAGGGAAGCTGGAGATTACGTGCCACAAATAGGAAGTGCTGTGTTGTACTAGTAATTGGATGACTGGAATTCTGAGCCTCAATTTGCTACAAACTCCCTTGAAACTTGGGCAAAGCACTTGACTTACTTGGATCACAGGTTCCTCCTCAATCCAATGTGGGGGTGGATTTTAATTATTCCTAAAATCCTTTATAACCTCAAGTTCCCTTATTCCCTTCATTTCGCAGGTGAGCAAACAGAGGCCCAGAAAAGCTAAGTGATTTTTCCAGTTTCTCTGATGGATCAAAAGATGCTTATCAATAGTATCTACTCCAATCAACATGGGTTTCCTCTTTTCATTGCTACCTTCTCCAAACCAGCAAAGGAAGTACTAATGCGAAAAATTTCTCATGATGGTCAGAGACCTGAGAAATCCAGTCTTGGTTTCTGTTTTAGACGTTTTTTGATCAGTTTTTTTTTTTAACTAACATCACCAGTGTTAACATAAAGTATTTATTTTGTACCTACTATGTTCAAAATGGGCAGCTAGAAGATGCAGTGCATAGAATGCCAGGCCTGGAGTCAGAAAGACTCGTCTTCCTCAATTCAAATCTGGACTCAGGCACTTAACTAGCTGTGACCCTGGGCAAGTCACTTTACCCAGTTTGCCTCAGTTTCCTCATATGCAAAATGAGCTGGAGAAGGAAATGGCAAACCACTCCAGTATCTTTGCCAAGAAAACTCCAAATGAGGGAGACAAAATGTAAATAAATCGATACATACAAAAGGCACAGTCCTCCACACCACATCCCATGTGGTTCTCATCCATAGAGTACTGGACCTGTTGACCAGTTACCTTACTCCCCTACTACGCAACAAGCCCACTTTGTTTTGTGGACATACCTTTCACTGATTAGAAGTAATAAATATTTTCATTAGAGTGGTGGATTTGGCAATAAAAAGAAAATCCACTAGGAGAAAATGAGTTGATAACTAATTAGATGATTAGAATGATGCACTAATATGTACCCTTTAGGTTATTGTTGGCTGGTTGTACCAAAGCAGCCTCAGATAATGGAATGGGGATGATTTCCAGTGGTAGGAAAAAAAAGACCTTGGACTCCCAGAATATGGGGAAGGAAAAACTGTGAAACACAAAACTAGATTTAGTTCTCAAATTCACTCTGTCTCGATTCTTTTTAATACTCTGGTTCATTTTTCTGATCTGATATTCAAATCTAAATAGAAAACAGAACCTGTCCCACCATCATGTTGCAATACAGCAGCATGACATTGGCCTCCTTTCTCCTACAAGACATCCACCTAATGACCCTGGAAATTCTCATTGGCTGTCCCTCCTGCCTAGAACTCTCCTCCCTCTTCATCACTGCTTCTTGGATTCTCTGGCTTCTTTCAAGTCCCAACTAAAACTACTGCCTCCAACCGGAAGCCTTTCTCAATCCCCTTAATTCTGGTGCCTTTCTTCAGCTGATTATTTCCACTTCATCCCATAGGCAACTTGTCTATACATAGTTATTTGCATGTTGTCTTTCCGATTTGACTGCAAGATCCTCGAGGGCAGGGACTATCTTTTGCCTTTCTTTGTATCTCTGACACTTAGCACAGAACATAGCAGGAGATTAACAAAAGTTTGTTGGCTGAGTAACCTTTAAATGGATAAATTAAGAAAGAGTGGGATAGATTTGCTGTATATAGAATATAATTTCCTAAAATTTGATAAAATCATACAATACTTTCAACAATCCCTAGCTGCTCCCCAACACAAGGGATGCTAATTTTATCACCAATATCACCAATAGCGATGCAAATACTATAAATTATGGTCCATCACACAAGACTCAAAATTGGAAGTGATTCAAAGGGAGGAAGACCTTCAGGTAACTGGGTGGAACCTCAGTGGAATGTTGACTGGAGCACATGAATAAGAATGGCATAGAATGATAGCAGTCCACATCAATAAGCTCATTGATCCACTGAATTATATAACTGATGTTTGGATGGATTACAAAGACTGTATTTACTTTGAAATATATTTGTTACAATGATTTTTTTAATTGTTCCTTTTCCTCTCAAAAAACTATCAGTATGGTATAGTGGATAGAATATAGGATTTGGATTGTGAGAATCTGGGTTTGAACCCCAGCTTTACTGATTATTCCCTGTGTGACCTTGCATAAATCACTTAACCTCTCTACGTCTTTGAACAGCATTTTCAGAAAAAAAGAGTTGAACTAGATTGCTTCTCATGCCCCTTCTAGCTTTATATTTGGGAATGCTGAACTATACCTGAGGAAAAAGGTAACAGATTAGAAGCAAAATCTAGATTCAAAAATCTAGAATTAGTAACAATAGTTCAGTGTCAAAAAGACAAGTCAAAAAATGTCACTGAACTATGTACCCAACATATTGAAGAGGATTTAAGAAATACAGGGATGAGGAAAATGCAGTATAGTTTTCTGCATTCAAGGAGTTCATTTGGGAGATAAGACTTGAATTAGAAACAATTATAGAACTGTTAAATTAGAATAGAAACATAAAATAGTTAAATTACAAATATATAAAAATTATAAAATAACTAAATTAGAATAGAAATAATAAAAAATAATTTATTGAGTGGATGCTACCTGCCATCCATGACACCTCAAAGAATGGATGGATGGGCCTTCATTGGCCACTGTGTTCGATAGGTCATCTGTTGAGTGAGTGCCTCCTCCAGGCTCAGGATGTCACAGCTCTGCAAAGTCAGATTCTAAAGAGAGAATGCTGATGTTTCTGGGCTTAACCACTTTTTCCAACACTCCATTTGCTAATTGTGGAATGTCATTTTGGAAGGCCTCTGATTATCTCCTATTGAAATAAGAGGGAAAATGTCCTTGGAGCAATGGAGCAGGAGAAATGGAGCAGCCCCAAATGAAGGGTTTTGTGAAAAACGTTCTGTCTCCTACTTGGGAGTACTTAAACCTATGAGTATTTTGCATTTCCAGGCTAGAATTCTATAACTCCCTTCTCAATCCAACCAGAAATGGAAAATCTGGACTAGCTCCGATCATAGAATACATTACAAATATAAAAATCTGCATGTCAGCATGATATTATACATTAATGAAAGTTACTACATAATTTATTAACTTTACAAGAATGCTTGAATAAGATGTATCATTTAATAATGGAACAGTAGATAAACATTGTATTTATTTTTTCCATTCCCTTTGTTCAATTATTCAATTGAGGTTTATTTGTACAATGTATGTCAAATTCACTTACAAAGAGCTAATTTTGCACACTAGAAAAAAGAAATACATTGGTGGTGATGCATTCTTGTTCTGACCATGACAAAAATTAATAATAATAGCTCCCTATGCAGACCAAATCCAAGCATTCTAGAAAAAAAGACATTTGTTCACAAGACAAATTTCACTTCTTTGTGTTGTGAAGGTAAGAATTGTAGTCTATTTGCAATAAAAAAGGAACAAAGGATTCATTGTCGTGAAACACCATATTTCTACCTTCATTCAAATTCAGAGCATCCCTTAGAGAGTAGGCAGTATAGGAACAGGGGGAAATTTCGAAGTTAGAGACAGAAACCCAAGGTTCAAATCCTGGTTCTGATCCTGACTACCTGTGTAACCTTGGACAAGTCACTTTGCTCTGAGACTTGTTTCCTTCTTGGTAAAAGTCAAGAGACTGTGTTAAAGAAATTAGGTAGCATGAAAGAGGAAACAGGAATGCCCCCCCCCCCACTACCTCTACCAAGAAAACCCTAAATGGGGTCACAAAGAGTGGGACATGACCAAAACATTACTGAACAACAACAGTGGCATAGTTATATAGCACTGAGCTTGTAATCAGGAAGACCTGCTTCAAATTCTGCCTTAGAGACTTACTAGCTCTATTACCTTAGACAAGTCACTAAACTCTCAGCCTCAGTCTCTCCATCTGTAAAATAAAGAAGTTGTATTCAACAGCATCTAAGATACCTTTCAGCTCTAAATCTATTATCCCTCCTGAGTCTGGCTGAATGGGCACAATAAGAAATTAGATGAGGTTTTTTTTAATCACAGATGAATTTTAGTGCCTTACCTAGCAGGTAAACACATAAGTCATGGTTAGAACAAGGTATTCTTTGCTAGAAAATGTCCATTCCATTGAAGTCTTCCTTGTTCCATAGCCTTATCATGGGATGAAGAGGACTCTATTCTCTGTAGTTGTACCAGATAAATTCAAACTTTGGCAATAGGTCCTGTCAAGTAGAAAAGGGTTTCTATTTTGTTTACAAAACAAATTCTGTCTGTCATCTGAGGACCAGCCCAGCTCATCTGAAGAGGCCTAGCACCAGTGAATATTCTTGTGATGAATATCCTTGTCCATAGCAACAAGTAAAACCATTATGAAAGATGCTGTGACCTGCTTTGGGGACACAATTCTTCAGGGCTTTCTCAGCTTCTGAGAAGACCTAGCCCTTACTACTCCACAGAGAACTGTGCTCTGGATGAAAGGAAATGTGATGGGAATAGTAAACCTTACCACTGATTCCATGATTAATGTGAGAAGAAGGCCAATCTCACAATAGAGGCTAATCTTTTCTCCTAAGAGCATCTTCTATGACTTCCATAGTTCATAGCCAGCATACAGTTATTCAGAGCTTCCACAGGCAGCACAGAATGTGTGGACAGTGTGCTAAGATACAGTGTCTACTCTTCCTGTTGAAGGCTTGGGGGAGGGAAGGAGGGAGATGAGGTAGTAATTTCCTTTCCTGATACTCAGGTTTTTCCCTCCATATATGCAGATTCAATTCAATGAAATATGTTAAGTGCCTACTCTGTACAAGATCCTTTGCCAAGAATAAAAAGGCAAAGATGGAGTAGTCCCTATCCTCAAGTTATTCACATTCTTGCTCAGTCATCTCAGTCATGACTGACTCTTCATGACCCCAGTTGGGGTTTTTTTGGCAAAGATATGGGAGTGGTTTGCCACCTCTTTCTCTAGCACATTTTACAAATGAGAAAACTGAGGCAGAGTTAAGTGACTTGCCCAGGGTCACACAGATAGTAAGTATCTGAGGCCAGATTTGAATTCCGATTCTTCTGACTGCAGGGTGGGTACTCTATCCACTGCACCACCTAAATGCCTCATCTACATTTTACAAGAGGCAAAAGCAATAGTCTAGTATTGTTAATATCACAATCTCTGCAACACTCTGTCTCCACTCATTCCTTATCTCTTCTTTTCACTTTTCCTTCAAGGATCATCCCTGATGCTACCTCCTAAAAGGAAGCATACCACAATGTGATCTACCTCAATCCGTTTGTTCTACAGATTGGGAAACTGAGACCTATGGAAACGAAGGCAGCCAGCACAGGCCAGCAATATCCCCACAATTCAACAAACTCAGCTTAAGCTCCAACTTCTCGATGGATGAGGTCTCTCTTGATCCTCTCTAAGTCACTGCAGGCGCTAGCACTTCTGCCCCCAAATTGTTTGCTGCATGATATAATGTAGAAGTGTCAAATACTCAGTCCACAGGCTACATGTGGCCCATAACACTCCCACATGCAATCAAAATCAGATTAAAATTTAATTGGGAAATGTGAAACAAAAATACATAAAAATACAATTAAACATAGATGATATTACTATGAGGCTAAGCCAATACGTGCGTCACAAGTATCCTTACAGGTGGTTTACTGGCATCCTTTTTCTATTTGAGTTTAAAACCACTGGTATAGTGATGGAGAGTTGATCTCAAAGCCAGAAGACCTGAATTCACCTCGGACACACACAAACTATGAGAAAATCATTTAGAATACATTGCATAGAAATTTCAAACCAACTTTAGCAGAAGGAAATTCAGCATCTGAAAGTTCCCCTGATCAGTGAAATCACAGCTCTGATCCCTATTCCTATGTTTTGATCCTGCTTGTATGTGTTCTTCTTTTTCCCAATCCAAGAGAAGGTCCTGGGGAACAAAGACTGTTCATTTTTTGTCTTCAACTATGCCTGATATGTAATCGATGACCAATAAACGTATGCTGATTGGTTGAATGAGTGAAAGTAATCACTTTTCTTTTACAGATCACACAGATCTATTCATGTTGTTGGTATTTTCCTACTTCCTTCTATAACGATTTTCCTGTTTTGATATGTAGCCTATATTTTTATTTATTTGTTCTGCATCTGAAATTAATCTTACTCATAAATAACCAAGTTTAAATTGAGCAAATGGTCGAGATCTCTAGAGGAAGACCCTTCTCACTCTTATTCAGGTAGGGACCAAAAAAATGTATATCATTTGACAGTGGCTCAGCAGCCTGTGAAAGATGTGTTGGTAAATTCGGTCCTGAAGCTAGTGGCAGAAATAATCGTGCTTTATATTTATGTAGGGCTTTTCTTCTGGGGAGCTTCAAGCATTTTGTGTCTTGCATCAGTAATCTTCATAACCTCCCTATAGTTATGGGAATAAATTGGAGGGAGGATCACATTTTACCCTGAAAGATCATGAAATGGGCCAAATTGATAAAGAAGGACATTGAGCATAGCTGAACTTGTTAAGGGTGTGTGGAAACGGGATGGGACCAGACTCTCTCATTCCCTCGTCACACTATACGCACCATCTTCCATATGTGCATCTGTCTTTCAATCTAGAGGGAGAGCCATGACTGAAGGCTGAAAAGAAGAAAAATTCTGTGACTAAGCAGCCAACTGGAAACTCCAGGCCTGAGCAGTTATCATCCAAGGCTGGCCCTAACTTATTATGTGACCCTAAGGAATCATTTGGCCTCCTCCTGCTTGAGTTGCTGTATTTGTAAAATGGTGGAATACAGAGAGGATTATTCTTTAGCCTGGCTCTGACTTTTACCCAACAATCCCTTGGTTTATTTTTACAAAGGTCTACCTATTTACCCATTCACTCAGCTTTATTTCCTGAGTTCAAATTGTATTCAGTGTTCTAAGCACTTATGTGATGGAGACAGAGGTAGAAATTAAAACGATAGAAATAAAGAGAGGAAAAGAAACAGGGACAGAAATGGAGATAGAGAAAGAGACATGAAATTGTCCTGGAAAAGGTCCCAAGGAGATAACTAAAGGAAAATAAATCCAATTTGTACAAAGATTCTAAGCAACACAATGATTGCTGATACTTTCAAAGGCCTGATGATGAAGAGTGCCACCCACCTATTACCAAAGAGGTGATAATTATGCAAAATGAGAATTTGTTTCACTTGACTATGCTTATTTCTTACAAAGTTTTTGTTTTTCTTTTTTCAGTGGTGGGGGAAATAAAGGGAGGGAAAAAAGAAATGCTTGATAATTAAAAAAAGAAAAGAAACTGTAGTTTGAAAAACAAGACTGTCACAGTTGTATCTCTTATCGAGTGACCCTGGGCAGTCATTTCATCATTCTGAGCCTCAATTTCATCATCTCTGAAATGGGTTTAAGAATATTTGCATTATTTCTTCCTCATGGAGTCATCATAAGGAAGACACAATGTAAATCTCAAAGTACCATATAAATGGGAGTTGAGCAATACCGGAAAACAAGAAATCACCTAATAGCCTATGAGTTGGGAAATGCTTTAAAAGGATGACAATGGTACACTAGTCATAGAGAATGATAAATGTAGGGACTACAGAGGTTGGGGCCCAGAGGAAGATGGGAATCATGGAATAATGCAAAATAAAAAAAGTAGAACTCCAAGTACAGTAGACATATTAAATACAACTGCATAAAACTGCATGTTACATATTCACATGATTTTGAAAAAAAATATGTCATATGAATTATAAAAAAGAGTAAATGAATTACAGATCATGTATAATAGAGACAAATATTGGATTTGGAAGAAGGAAGACATGAGTTTAAATATGTCACCTGACACTAGTTATGTGACCCTGAGCAAGTCACTTAATTATATACCAAACTTCTGACAATGTAACCTCAGGCAACTCCTCCCTAAGTCATTTCATCAATCAGTCATAAATATTTAAGTAAATTTGGTCATAAAATTGAGAAATTACAAAAGTGAAAATGAAAAGAAAGATACACATTAAATGACTCCTGTCCTCACACACTTGGACAGTTGGGTGGTACAGTGGATAGAATGCTGGACCTGGAGTCAAGAAGATTCATCTTCATGAGTTCAAATCTGGCCTCAGATGCTTACTAGCTGTGTGACCCTGAGCAAGTCACTTAACCCTGTTTGCCACAGTTCCTTATCTGTAAAATTTGATGGAGAAAAGAAAAAAATCTGGAAATCAAAGTTTTAAAAACAAATGTTTAAAAAAATTGGGTTTTTTTACATGCAATCAGGAAATAAGGTATACAGGCACTGGGGTACAGAAATCCATCCTGCCCTACTAGATAGTTAGGGGGGGAATGAGGGAGGATATAAGAAAGAGCAGATTGAGGGAAGGGGTATTCAGTAGGCTCAATGTCTTGGGGTGGGGGTAGAGGAAAGATGGGGAGAAAATTTGTAATTCAACATCTTGTGGAAATGAATGTTGAAAACGAAAAATAAATAAATCAAGATTTAAAAAAAGAAAATGGCAAACCACACCAGTATCTTTACCAAGAAAACTGCAAAGCGGGTCGCAAAGAGCCGGACCAACTGCAAATGACGGAAGAACAGCAACAAAAACCCCATGCATTTATAATCTAGTTGGGGATAAGAGGTAAATATGTGCACAGCTAAACAATACCAGATTGTGTGTAGAGCAACCGAGAGTCATGTAATGTATACACTGCTCTGAGCTGAATTTTTTTCTACATAAATATGGAAAGCTCCTCCATTATTTGTTACATTCTTTGATCACTAGCCAATATGGAGCCACTGCAAAGATAGCATAGGGGAATAACGCAGAGTGATAAAACTGAAATCAAAAAGACCCAAGTTCAAATCCTGCCTCAGACTCTCACTCATTGTGTGACTCTGGACAAATCATTTAACTTTCATTGCTTCTGTCTCCTCATCTGTAAAATGAGCACACATGGATATTGTGAGCAAACATATGTCAAACCCTTTGGAACCCTCCAAACACCATATAAATGTAAGTCATCGTTACTGATCATTTCTAAGCAATGGATTGGCACAACACAATCAGCACTGTGCTTTAGGAAGATTAAACTAATGGATATGTGGGAGGGAGAAAAGAGTGGAGCAGGCATATGGAGAGCCACAACTGGGATCCACCAGATAATTTGGACTTCACTGTAGGGCTCTAAAATTAACAGAGTTTGTACTCCTTGGGGTAAATGGAAAGAAGAGAGAGAGAAGGAGGAGGAGGAGGAGGAGAAAGAGGAAAAGAAAGAGGAGGAGGAAAAGGAGGAGAAGAGAAGACAGAGGAGAAGGAGAAGAAGGAGAAGAAGGAGAAGAAGAAGAAGAAGAAGAAGAAGAAGAAGAAGAAGAAGAAGAAGAAGAAGAAGAAGAAGAAGAAGAAGAAGAAGAAGGAGAAGGAGAAGGAGAAGGAGAAGGAGAAGGAGAAGGAAAGGAAGAGAAGGAAGGAAGGAAGGAAGGAAGGAAGGAAGGAAGGAAGGAAGGAAAGAAGGAATAAAGGTTTAGCTCCTACTTAGCAAAAATAATTAGTTTGTTATTTAAAATAGGAAGCTACTTAGATGAAAGTTTCCTCTCTTTTGTATCCATATACCAAGGACAGGCCTCTCCTATTGATCCTACTCTATCTCCAAAGTCACAACTTTGTAGTTTCCCCAGTCTCTTCTCTAATAAGCCCTTCTGTCCTGAGTCTGATTCTTCCCTCAAGGACTCTTCCTACCTCCCATGAATCTCACTCAAATATTTTATCTTAAAAAGTTGTCTTCAGGATAACTTTTCAGTAGTTTTCCCTAGGTGACAGAATTATAGTTCTGGATTCTTATAATAGACTGTATGTAGGTAGTTAAGAATGGAATGGAAAACAACCTGAAAACCTGAAAAGGAAGATGCAATGGAATTTGTCGACTGATTTGGAAACAGGAAATGAGAAAAAGGGAGATATCAAAGGTGAAAAAAATAATTTTTAAGATATTGACTATCTGGTAATGTTGCTCCTCTATATATTTGTTGAAGTTCAAAAACATCAAAACCGCAACAAAATGGCAAAAAAAAGTTGGAATTATCCATATTCTATTACTGTATATTAAATTGAACATTTAAAATACACAACAAATCTCCCACAATTACCCAACTGGTTGGAAGCCAAGCACTTTTCATCAGTGCCCTTGCCCCTTTCTTAGCACTACTGTTTTCTTTATTTCTATATTACCTGGCTTTCCTTCTGTTTTTGAACGTTTGGCTTTGATCAGCAATGCTGCAAGAAAATGCTAAGTGATCGGAATGCAAGTCTTACTTCAAAGGTCAAGACAATTCCTTGATGACCACCCTGATGAGTAATTCAGTTTTAACTGGTCCATTTAGCTTCTGGATAGGGTTCCCTATCAAGGCAATACAAAAAAAAAAGTGTGAAAACAAGACATCTAGTTATGATTAGAACTCCTACTGACCACTAAAATGTCAGGGCAGTAATGGCAGTCATGTTCAGAGTGTAAGTAGTTTATAGCAACCAGACATCATGTAGTATGGGATCTTATTTTTGAACTAAGGTATTGGATTTCACAAAAGAACATTCCTCAATACAGTGAGGTATTATTTTACTTTCTCTTTTTTTAATGAACTTGCTAAATTTCTTAGACTACTAACAGAGTTTTCACAACTTATGCTGCAATTTCCCCAATTTACATTCATTTCCCAGAAATATTTTAATCACTTTTTCCATCCTGGAACATATAAACAGAAAATTCCTATAACAGGCTCAACAAATTGAATTCAGCAAAGAGTAGTTTCGCATCCACTGAGTGAAGGGTACTCTTCTATACAGTGGGAAAACAAAGACAAAAACAAATAGTCCTTCCTTTCAAAGATTTTCCTTTCTACTAGAGCAGCAAAAGACAACTTAGTATGGTTTTACAAATGCAATAACTTTCCCATCAGAATCCCAAAAATGAAGTGGGAATGACAAAGTCAATCACAAAGGGAATCTTGTTGTCTTACCCAATTCACCTACAAAGACCTGCTACTGACCATTATCTGTAAGGTTCACAATTTGATTTTTTTCCCCAAAAGAGTCATGGATTCTTAGTTATTTTGCCCCAGTGTTGCCAAAGTCACAAATCCTAACAGTGTGGCGCAGGGTCATGGAACAGAGAATAGATAAGGAATTAAAGAACTCATCTATGATCATTCAATTTGTATGGGTCAGAGACAAGTAACCTTGGCTGTAATAACAGGCCTCCCTTCACACCGCCACACTGTCTCTCCAATAACTGGAATGTGCCTTAAATTTGAAAGGTGCTTTTCTCTCTTTCCATTAGTGTCTTCTAATAGTCAAATGGGGACAAAGGAAAATTGTATTGAAGAAATTATACTGAATTGTTATTTCTTCAGCATCTATATTTCATTTGACTTAAAAAAAAACTGGGCCAAATTTTTTTACACTCATGCAAACATAAATGATTATTTAACAAACACAAAGTTATATATGATAATAGGAACATATGCATTCTTAGGGCAATTAGGTATCGCAGTGGACAGAGCACCAACCCTGAAATTAGGAAGACCTGAGTTCAAATCTGGCCTCAGATGCTTGGTAGTTTTGTGATTTTGGGCAAGTCACTTAATATTACCTCAGTTTCCTCATCTGTAAAATGAGCTGGAGAAGGAAATGGCAAGCCACTCGAGAATCTCTGCCAAGAAAACCCCAAATTGGGTCATAAAGAATCTGAAACAACTCAACAACAAGAGCAAAAGCACTACCTCATATAAGTTTAAGTTCTGAAAACTGTCTCTCACTTTAAAATCCTATCTGGTTGATTTGGTTCTGTCTCATTCTCATCACTACATTAAGTTCTTTTCTGTTTCAGAGAGAATTCCAAAAATTAAGCAAGGTGATGATGTTTCCAACTGCTAGTGTCTTTCTCCTAAAGCAATGTTTAATTTTATTTTATAAATATTTTGTTAAACTTACAGATATATATGTTGCTTTCCATGATGCAATATAAACTCCAGGAAGGCAGAAACTCTCATTTCTTTCATTGTATTCCTAGCATCTTACCCAGAGTTTGGCATATAGTAGGCACTTAATAAGCACTTATTGACTGATAAATGAGCTTCAGGGACTCCTGTAGATATAATCTGAATAGATATATTCTGAAGCATACATCCCCTTACTCATTGTGATAATTGTTATTCTAAAAATAATTTTAAAATATTTTTGTTTCAATGATGAGCGATGGTTAAGGGTTGGCACCACTGCAATCTCTTGCATGGAAGGTTTTGAACCATGTCAATATATATTTCCCAATGAGGTATTTTCACATTGAACATGAGACAAGCTGTACTCTTTCTAGAGTTCCCACAGAGTGCCCAGAAAGTGAAGGAAACTTTACTTTGTCACAAGATTTCTTTTTGCCAAAGAGGTGTCCATCAGCTGTAGTCTAACAGCAAAAGCATTAGTTTACAAGGTGGAGGATCTAAATTTAAATATAAGACCTAACTTTACAACATACAAGGAAATTTATAATTGATTGCATTTTGTGATCCTCATAATAAACCTGTAAGTTAAGTAGTACAAATATTATTACCAGCTCCATTTTATAGATGAGGAAATGGCAAACAACTCCAGCATCTTTGCCAAGAAAATCCAAATAGGGTCATGGAACATCAGCACAACTGAAATGACTCAACAGCAACAACAAACAGAATCACATTGGTTAAGTGATTTGCTAGCAGGTAACACATAGCCTAGAAGGGTCAGAATTGAACAGTCTTCCTTGCATTTCACTGCAACCCATCATTTACCTTTAGTGAAAGGATTTGCATATAATGGACATTCTGTAGCTATTTCCTGATAAAAACTTTCAATGAGATTATTTGGTCCATGTTATCTTGTTATATATTTAATGCTCACTGGTAGCCCATTAAAAATTCTGCTATGAATCCATAGGTTCTAGCGTGGGAAGGAGCCTTAGAGTTTACCAATTCAACATGTTCACTTTGCAGATGAGTAAACTGAGGCCCAGAAAGGGTTCCATGCTCATACCACTAATTGGGTCACAAAGAATCTATTGATGATGGTTCAATTTAACAAATTCAATTCAACAAACATATTGAATTCCTCAGCCTGGCACAGAAGACAGACGGCCAGTCAGGGATATCTGAGTTGAAAGTCCTGACTCTACCATATTTTAACTATGTGACCATGGGCAAGACATAAACAAAAAAGAAAATAATGAGTCCAAAATATCTACAAGAAATATCTAGAGAAAGACACAGCTTGGTCACAAACTCAATTAGAATTCCTGGAAGAGATGAGTCAAGACTTTTTAAAAATACTTTAAAATGTTTTTCTAATAAATGGAGTAAGAGTGTTTGCAAGGAAACAAAATGGAAAAGAAATGATAGCTATGAAAGAAATAACTGGAAAAGAAATTAAGAAATTGGCACAAGAGGTACAGAACCTTGCCCAAGCAACAAACTCTCTGAAAAAATAGAATGGACAAGCAGAAATCAAAGCCTTCATGAAGCTAACAAAAGAATATTACACAAAATCAAAAGACTGAAAAAGTAGAAGAAAATGTAAGGTATCTTATGACTAAAGCAACTGACCTAGAAAACAGATTTAGATGGGGGGGGGAAAAAAAAAAACAAGAATCACTGTACTATCTAAATGGCATGACCAAAAATTAAAAAAAAAAAATAACAAAGAATTCCAACTTCAAAAAATCTTTAAACTGCGCAAATCTCTTAAAACTGGAGGGCAAAATGGAAATCCACCAGTCAGTTCCTGAAAGAAATCCCAAAATGAAAACTCCAAGTACCATCAGCCAAAATCCAGAGCTTCTAGGTCAAAGAAAAACAAATGCTGCAAACAGTCAGAAAGCACTGAAGTACTTAGAAGCCACAGTCAGGATCACACACAATTTAACAACCACCAGCATAAAAAAGCAGAGAACTTGGAATGTGATATTGCAGAAGGCTAAGGATATGGGATCATAGCCAAGAATAATTTATCCAGCAAAACTGAGAATAATGTTACAGAGAAAAAGAATGAACCTTTAATAGAATATAGGACATCCACATATTCCTGAGGAAAAGGCCAAAGTTGAAGAGAATTGTTGAAGATCAAACACAGGAATGAAAAGAAATATTAAAAAGCAAACATGAATGAACAATGATAAATTACTAAACTAAAATAAACTGCTTACATTCATATATAGGAAGACGACATATGTATTCTCCCTGAATCCTATAATCACCAGGGTTCATAAAAAAGGGAATCCAATTAAACAAAACCTTGGAGTAATTCTGCAATGTCCTCATGATTTTAAGAATAGAAGAGAATGAGAGACGAAAAGAAATACTTGAGGGTGGGGAGAGGAAGGAAAGTTAGAAAAAATTATCTCATAATCGGGGTATACAAGTAGCATATATACAGAGGAGAGGGGATCTCACTATCATGTGAACAGGTCAAAAGAAGAAGACTATAAATACATATATACAAAGTTAGGTGTGGAAAATATATTTCATTCAAAAGGGAAATAGAAGTGAGAGTGAAGGGAGAAGAAGGAACATACAGGGAGGGTAGTTTAAGGGAAGGATTATTAGTCCTGAACAAAACAAACTGTAATGATGTACAAAAATATTTGTAGATCTTTCTGAGGTAGTAAAGAATGGAAACCTGCAAGGTTGCTCATAAACTGGGAAATGGATGAACCAGTTATGGCATATGAATATAATGGAATACTATTTTGCTGAACTCTTAAATGCATAAGGACCAATCAGGATTCCAGAGGACAAATGATGAGACATGCTATCTACCTCCCATTAAAAAGGTGAAGGACTTAGAATGAAGAATTTTAAAAATACTTTTTTGGGCATGACCAATGAATAAATTTGTTTTGAATGACTATATAGGTTTGTACTGTGTGTGTGTGTTCTCAATTAAGGGAAGGGGGTTGGTGTGAGAGAATGAGAAGAAGGATCTTGACTGATTTCGAAAAATTTAAAGATTTTTTAGAGAATGTAGTCAGCAGAAACAAAAGAATAACGTATACAAAAACAACATTGTAAAGTCAAAAAAAAAACTTAGAAACCATAATTATTCTAATTAATGCAATGACCAACCATAATTCCAGAAGAACAATGAACAATGAAGAATGCTACCAACTCCTAAAAGAGACATGATGGATTCAAGAAGCACAATAAGATGGACATTTTCAGGCACTACCATTGTTAGACTTTATATAAATTGACTCTGTGTATTTGTTACTAAGATTTTGTATTTTTTTTTTCTAATAGGGCAGGAGGGGGTGGGGGAAATAGTGGAAGAGGAAATAGTCCACATAGGCCAGAGTATAAAATACCTGATAGGAAATAGTATGAGATAATGCTGGAAAGTTACCTCTTGCTGGACAAGGGATGAACTTGTGAAGTCTATGTAAGAGGTACTGAAGGTCTAAATTAGATGGGAACATCAGGAAAGGGAAAGGAGAGTACAATTTCTATGTAATCTCCTTGAGGGAAGGGATTCTTTCATGCATGTCTTTGCATCCCCAGATAGTATCATATCAACATCTTGCAGATGACAGGCACCTAAAAATTTCATTAAATTGAACGAAATTCAAGAGATATTGGAAGGGTAGTTATCTATGATTCCTGACAAGTGATTAGATTGACCAGATGTGGGGCCCAAAGAGAGAGAAAAAGAAAACATAACTTCAAGTTTTCAAGGATCAGCATACTATAGGTTGGAACTGACACTCAAAACAATGAAGAAGGAGCAGATTTTGGATGAAAATGGATTTGGTTTTATATCTGTTGAGCTGAAATGCTAATAGGACATTCAGGTGGATATATCAGATAGAAAAAGTGAAAGGAGATGACTGAATTAATAAATCTAAAGTCCCCTGCCATTCCAAATCCAACAATCCATGGAAGCAACACACAATGTGTAATAGTGATTCTGTCCTCAGACTCACACATGATAGCCTGTTTACATAACATCAGCAACTAGCATTTCCATAGGGCTTTAAAAGTTGCTAAGGGCTTTACAAGCATTATCTTATTCTCATAATGAGTAGTGTGCTAAGAGAGTGTTGAACTCTAAGGTCCTGACTGTAAGATCCTTAGACAAATGAGGACTGAACTCTGAGCCCCTTTGAGCTCTCAAGGCAATGAGATGAAGGGAAGAAGCAGAGGTTAGGTAAAGTTTGGGAAGCTGCCATTATGAACAAGTCTCCAAATGCATGAAGGTGGAGAGAAGGCTCAAGGGCTCCAAGATCTCCTTCAATGATCGCAGTTGTTGTTCAGTCATTTTCATGTCTGATTCTTTATGACCCCATTCGGGATTTTATTAGCAGAGATGCTGCAGTAATTTGCCTTTTCCTTCATTTAACAAATGAGGAAACTGAGGCAAAGGGAGTGAAGTGACTTGCCCAGGGTCATGCAGCTAGTATGTATGTGACATAATAACTTTGAGTTAACTACAAAAAGTGAAACCTTACCATCATTTGTCAGTTGAAAAGTTCACTCCTTTAAGGGAATGAATGAATAAATATTTCTTAAGTGCTTAGTATATACAAAGTACTAACTTCAGCACTGGAGATACAAGAAGAAAAACAAGAATCTGTTCTCATATAGCTCATACTCTAACAAGCAGAAGCACAATAAGGAAACTTCAGCTGCACGTCAGACGAAAAATGCTCGTGACTCCCAGAATGCGGTAGCAAAGCAAATAGTAACGCATCTTCTTTAATGATGTTTCCATTAAAAAAATTATATGATTCTAATGTTGAATTACTTGACAGTGCCAAAGGCTAGAACTTTCTTTTCTGCGTCTTCAGTACTATGATTGTTGAGGGAGCAAGGACTGTGGTACTTTCAGAAGTCAGCAGGTTGCATCTTCACCAAGATTGCTTCCCTGGACTATAGGAACCAAGTTGGAATCTGGGCTGGTGTCCTGGGTATATGAGGAAAGAAAGAAGGTGATGTCCTCCTTCCTATTCATCTGTGACACTTGGTAAATGGCAACTGAAAGAATGAGGAGTCCTTATTCACAAGAGTTGTGCCACTTATTGATAGCTGAAAAGACTAAGTTAGAAGCAGAAACAGTGGTCTGGGGGCCATGAACATTTCTAAGGTCCTGGGTCACTCCCACCATAGAGTTTCTGCCTCCTTCTCAAAATCTCCCTTCATCAAAGGTGCCTCCATATTCAAAGAAGTTCTTCAGTTGAAGGAGAATAATTTGATAAAACAACAGTAGTGAAACCTAGGGCTTTGGGCAAGCATCATGGTACAGTGAAAAGTTCACTGCATTTAGAGTCAGACTACCAGAGTTCAAATTCTAGCTTTGCCAATTGTGTGACTTTGTGCAAGTCAGTTACCTGTCTGGGCCTCAGTTTATTCATCCAAAAAAAATGACAGGAATGAATTGGATACCATTCAAAGATCTCTTCAGTTCTAAGTCTATGATCCCATGGGACTTCTGTTTTAAAAGGGGTTGGGGAGGGGTATATGTATGTCTCTGAACAATTTACTCATCTAGAATACCTCACTCCCCAACAATACCAGTCAATGATCCATTGTCATCCATAACTATGTTAAGCACACATTTGTTGGTCTTAGCTTCCCAAAGAAATTACAAAATTTTTGAGAATAGGGGCTGTTTATATTCTTTAGTGTGTGCCCAGAGCACCTAGAAGAATATTATGCTCCTTGGGGTACTTAAATATTTGTTGACTCTCTGTTGGCTATTAAAACTGCCACAGCCTTGAAATAAGGAAGACTATCTTCTTTCCTAACACTGTTAAGTTTATCTATTCATCTCTATACACAGAGCACTGGCAACCACATCCCTTAGTTTATATCTCCTCTCTCCTTAAATTTCCCTCTTTCATATTCATGTTATAAAAATGTACCTCATTGTTTTAATAAGTATTTTAGCAGCCTGAAATAATAATGAGTGGAAAAGCACTGGGACTCAGAGAGCTAGACAGCTGAACAATAGACAAGAGATTCCAAAGAGGAAGAATCCAGGTCTCCCACCGCCAATAGGGCCAAAAACTGATAAATGGCCTTGAAGGGGCCTCCTGGGTATAGCACTATACAGAGAAAGGGAAAGAGATAATTGGCTTGCCACCTAGGACCCTACAGTCTAAGGCCAATGGCATTAAGGCAGACAAAGGGATGAAAGAATATACTGGAATAAATAGTTATCTGCTAGACAGAATACCCACTGAACTGAGTAAAACCACCACAGAACACTTTACACACATATATATATATCTACATATGTTTCTATATATGTATATAAACACACCTATGTATACAACAAATGTGTGTGTTTATGTATATAAAGCAGATTACATACACATGTGTATATGTACATATATATATCAGGAGATGAATAATGTGATTTGCAAAAGGAATTATCTTACAATCTTTCTCAGTAGCAAACTCCTTTCTTGAATGCTTATTCAGCAATCATTTCATCATTTTATTCAGCAACCTTTGTGTTGGGTTTTAAGATTATGAAGACAAAAATCCAAAATGGTCCCTATGCTCAAGGACATTATATTCTATAAATTTCATTTGCATGTAATTTGTGTTTCCAGGGGTACTTGTATTTTATAAAGTGGGATATACCTTGCTACAAAAACTAAACAAATGGTAATAATGACAATAATAAAAAAATAGCATTTACATAGCACTTTGAGGCTTGCAAAGTGTTTTTAAAATATTATTTCATTTGATTCTAACAAATGACCCTGGGAAGTAGGTGCAATTGTTATCCCCGTTTCACAGATGTTGTCTTTAGGAACTTTCCTTGTCCTCCTGCCTCCAGGTCCTGTACCACTTAGCTGTGAAGGTGGAAAAATATTTGATACAAACTTACCCGACACTGCTTTTATTTCTGACTGTCCACTCCAGGCTCTATCAGGATTTTCCTATTGTTTTTTTTTATCCTGTCCTGTGTTGTCATAGGTATAGGACACTCCAGAGAGGACATTCTCTCCACCAGCCTAGGTCAGCAGCCAGTCTTCATTGTTCCACTTTCTGTCACTTAATTTTTATTGTATCGTCTCCCCTGTTATAATGCAAACCCCTTGATGGCAACGACTGCTTTGTCTTTCTTTATGGACCCAGCCCTTAGCACATGCTTTGGGACATGGTAAGCCTTTAACAGATATCTGTTGACTGACTAATTTAGAATTGGAAACCTCCCTGGAACCAAGATAAGAAGGGATTTGCTGGAATTCCCAAAGAGCTGTCTCAGGTACTGAGAGGTTAAACACCTTGCCAGGGGTCTCTCAGTCATCTGGGTCAAAAGTATTGACATAGGACTTCCCATGCAAAAGTGAGGCAGCTGCCAGTCTGATGCCTTTGAAACTCCCCTCCAAACAATCTTGAAAAATACCTCACAACCAATTTAGGAGCAAGAAAACACACTTACCAGCCTAGGACAGCTTGAAGGATCAGTTCAAAAGGTCTGTCTCACTGCATTGTGAGGGGAGTTAGGTATTGTTATGGTGAGCAGCAGTGTAGGCTGCAACCTAGGAGACCTGAAGGGAGGCTTCTGAGGCTCCAAGCAAGGGCAATCCTCCAGCAAGGCCCCACCCCCACTATAAACCAAAACCAGGCTGGAGCTTTACAGTTTCCAAAAGTCCTTACAGACAAGTAGCACAGAGAGGCCTCACCCTGGGTGATGTAGGCCACATGTAAGAAGACCAGCATAAGAAGCTTCAGGCATTGTAGAAATGGAGCGCAACTTTTACATAAAAGTATGAAGTCACAAAATGGACAGAAAAAATGAGCAAAAACAAAACAATAACAAAAGAACTTGATGATAGAAAGTTAATATTGTGACAAAAAGGACCAAGGCACAAACTTAAAAGAGGACGATAGTGTCAAAAATACTACATGAAAAGCATCAAAGAAAAATGTAAATTGGCCTCAGACCTCAGGCCCTCCCCAAAAAGGAACCCCTGGAAGAGCTCAAAAAGGTATTTTAAAATGCAAATATAGAATGAGAAGAAAAACTGGCAAAATAAATGAGAGTAATATAAAACAATCATAAAAAAGAGTCAAGAGCTTGGTAAAAGAAGTGCAAAAAATGGAAAACAAGGGGAAAAGGGAAAAAAATTCTATCCCCAATTAAACACTAAATTGCAAATTCTGAAAATCAAAGAAGAGATTAATAAAATTGGAAGTAAGAAAACCATTGAACTAATAAATAAAGCTAGAGGCTGGTTTTAGGGAGGGGGGAAAATAAAATATATAAACCATTGATTAACTTGATTAAAATAAAGAAAGAAGAAAATCAAATTACCTGTATCAAAAATGAAACCTATGAATTCACCACCAATCAAAAGTAAATTAAATCAAGAATTAGAAGCTTTTTTCCCCAATTATATGCCAATAAATCCAAAAATCTAAATGAAATGGGTGAATATTTACAAAAATATAAATTGCCCAGATTAACAGGAGAGGAAATAGTATACTTAACCCCACCTTAAAAAAATAAAAATTGAATAAGTCATTGGTGAACTCCCTAAGGAAAAAAATCCCCAGGGCCAGGTGAATTCTACCAAATATTTAAAGAACAACTAATCCTAATACTATATAAACTATTCGGAAATATAGGAAAAGAAGTCCTACCAAATTACTTTTATAACACAAATACTATGCTGCCACCTAAACCAGGAAGAACTAAAAGAGAGGAAGAAAACTATATACCAATTACCCTAGTGAATGTTGGTACAAAAATTTTAAATAAAATACTACCAAGAAGATTAAAGTAATATATCACAAGAATAATAGATTATGACCAGGTGGGATTTATATCAGGAATGCAGGACTGGTTCAATATTAGAAAAACTATCACCACAATGGACCATATCAGTAACAAAACCAACAGCAATCATGATTATCTCAATTGATGAAGAAAAAGCCTTTGATGAAATACAAAACTCATTCCTATTAAAAATGCTAGAGAGCATAGGAATAAATGGAGCTATCCTTAAAATGATAAGTAATATGTATCTGAAACCATCAGCAAGTAGTGTCTGTAATGAGAACAAGTCAGAAGCCTTTCCAATAAGATTGGGGGTGAAGCAAGGATGCCCATTGTCACCACTATTATTCAATATAATACTAGAAAGGCTAGCTATAACAATAAGAAAGGAAAAAGAAGGAATTAGAATAGACAATGAGGAAACAAACTATCACTCTTTGCAGATGATATGATGGTATATTTAGACAATCCTAGAGAATCAACTAAAAACTAGTTAAATAATTAATGACTTTAGTAGAGTTGCAGGATGTAAAATAAACCCATATAAATCATCATCAATTCTATATATTACCTACAAAGCAAGAAGAGATAGAAAAAGAAATTCCATTTAAAATACCTAGAGACAATATGAAATTCTTTGGAATCTACCCGCCAAGACAAAACCAGGAACAACATGAACACAATTACAAAACATTTCTCACATAAATAAAGTCACATCTAAACAATAGGGAAAATTCTAATTGCTCATGAGAAGGCTGGACCAATATAATTAAAATGAAAATTTTACCTAAATTAACCTACTTATTCAGTGCCATACCAATCAAACTACCAATTCATTTGTTCATTTATCAAGTATTTATTTAGGGACTGCTTTGTGCAAGGCACTATGCTAGGCACTAAGGATACAAAGAGGAAAAAAACAACTCTTGGACTCTAGAGCTCAGCGTTCTACTGGATAAATTATTCAATCAATAGATTAAGGAATTAATCCCAGACTGGAAGAGTGGTAAGAGCAGCAGCGTGAAAGTTGGAATACACATGGCACGGACTTTGAGTGCTGCAAAAATGATTTGTTCTTGTTTGTTGCTCAATTGTGTCCAACTCTTCATGACTCCATCAGGGCTTTTTTGGCAAAGACTTGGAGTGATTTGCCATTTCCTTTTCCAGTGTACTTTACCCATAAAGAAACCAAGACAAACAGGGTTGAGTGACTTTTCCAGAGAGTTAAGTGTCTGAGGGTGGATTTGAACTCAGAAAGAGGAGTTCTAGGCCTAGCTTTCTATCTTAGCTGCCCTGTATAAATATAGAATCCATAACATTTTATATAGTAATAAATGCTTTAATAACATACTAAGGATGATTACAATTCTGTCCTGACTAAGGCCGAGAGTTTATGTTTGGGTTGTAGTAGGAGATAAGATTGAAAAGATAATGTGGGGGGCGGAGCCAAGATGGCGGCGTAGCAGCAGCAACACATCACAACTCTCACATAGCCACCCCAAAATACCCATAGAACAGGACTCTAAACCAATCCTAGAACTCCAAAACGCACACAAAGATACTTCCCACTAAAGTCAGCTCGGCTA
>CM053580.1:41398603-41424410 GCA_028627135.1 Pseudochirops cupreus
TCTCCACAATTCTTCCTTCATCCAGAGCAACATTCCAATTCTGTCTGTCTGTCTCTGGAATTCTTGCTTATATACACACCTCAGCCAATCCCCTTCTTCCACATCAACAGGGGAGTTCATGCCTTCTCAACAGTGGGACAGGGTTTGCCCCTTCCACACTTAGCACTTAGTACTAAGTGCTAAGTATCCTGCTAAACAGATTACTATTACACTCCTCTAAGTACACCCCACACAGGCAAGGCAGCCATTCAGTGCTGCTCAGGCTTAGGTGGGGCATAAATTCTTTGAATAAATTGCCCAAGGAGTGGGGTGGAGACCTAAAAAGTGGATGGCCATCCAAGTTCAGGTCCAGCCTCCCATTGTAATATTAATTCTCAAATTAACTGTGAACCAGTCACATCCTTTTGCATATACTTCTTTTCCACAAGAAAATAAAAGTCATGAGCCTGCATTATTATCTTTGGTCTAAGAGAGAGACAGTCACAAATAACCCTCTTTTTTCTTAATATTTTGTCATATAAAAAAAATGATTAAATTCTCCAGAAATTATGTCTCTCAAACCTTTTTAAAAGTCACAGTGGTGAAGTGGAAAGAGTGCTAAACTTGGAGTCTCAAGAAGTAAGTTCAAATCCTGCCTTTCCCACATAACAAGATCATTGTGTGACCTCCCTGGCTTTTCTCATGTGTAAAATAAGGGCTCTACACTAGATGACATCTAAGGTCCTTTCCAGCTCTAGACCTATGATCATCTGAAGGAACCAACTCAACCAACTGAACTTGGTAACCTTACCACTTGTTTTATTTTGTTTCTATCATTTTTTTCATTAATTTTACCTTAAATGTTTTGTAAAACTAGGTGGAATTGGGGAAGCTAAGGGCTGCAGTGAATAGAGCCCTAACCCTGGAGTCAGGAGGACCTGAGTTCAAATCCCACCTCAGACACTTAACACTAGCCATGTGACCTTGGACAAGTCACTTAACCCCAACTGCCCTGCCTTCCCCCCTCTAAAAAGCAAAAATCAAAAAAATAAAAAAACGAAAACTAGGTAGAATAGTAATCTTAAATAAATTATTTTATTTATAACAAGTCCATAGTCAATAAATAAGGTAAGGATAACAGTTTTAGAGCATCTCTAGTCCCAACTCCTCATTTTTACAGATGAAGAAACTGAAACCCAGAAAAGTAGATGACTTGTCCAATTTGCAAATGATGCAAAGCCAAGACTTCTGATTCCAGATCTAGCCCTCTTTCTATGGCACCATGTTGCCTCTGAATTTCCCTATCTGTTTTTTCAGGTCACTCTGAATCCTCTTCTACTGAATAAAGCACTTCACACTTCATTACTTAACACAGTCTACAGTAATTCTATTCAGGGAATCATATTTCTGCAGCATCATTCTAACTCCTCTAATTCTTGACACTGAAATGAACTGTTAAGATAGCTCTTCAAAGAGACAAGTTACATTCTGCACCACTTTTGACTTGATGAAGGTTTTTAGTGTGTTATCTATTACTGTTTAAATGCTGCTCTTCTTCTTGCACAATAATTGAAATATAGAAGTAGCTGAAGTACAGCATTCTCAATGTAGGAAATATCAACCACCTGCTGCCGTATTTCCTTTATGTCCAATACTAGTGACCTCCTTGAAGAAGGAATAAGCAGACCATTGGTTATTGTTACTGTTGTTGCTGTTCCTGCTCTTTTAAAGCAGGGTCTTTGAAACAAGTCTTCTCTTTGTCTGAAGTCTACTGGACTGCCTTCTAGCATCTGGCAAATATGTCATAAGCTGGGTTTTCATTTCACTGTTTCAAAAGCATAGAAATGCATATATAGAGTCCATACTGAATTAAATGCCATCTTGGGATGAGGGAGGGGAGAGATGGGGAGAAAATTTGGAATTCAAAATCTTATGGAAGTAAGTGTTGAAAACTAAAAATTAATTTAATTAATGAAAGTCAAAAGCATAGAGAACAGATTTGAAGGTGTTTTTGTTCTTAGCAGCAGGGCATAACTATTTTTTAAAGGAAATTGTAGAATCAAGTATTAGCATGGTACCTAAACTCCAGATTTATAGAAGGATGATGTATTTCCATACATACATATTGCTTTTGGATACACTAGAAGGCTTTCAGTAACAACAACAACAACAGTATACACAATGACTACCACAATGCAAATGGAAAGAACAAAAATTTAAATTAACGTGGACATTATAAGGATGAAACTTCTGCCCAAAGAACAGATATAATATCATACCTCCCTTCCTTCTCTCACACAAGTGGGGATTATGAGGACTGAACACTAAGCATTCTAACTTACTTGCCTGATGGATAGGTAAGCTTACTGAATTGTTCTTCTCTCTCTTCTGTTCTTTGTTAGAAGGTAAATGAAAGAGGAGAATGTATTAGGCAATTAGAGCAAAAAAAACGAAAAAAAGGTCAACCAATTTTCAAATGGAATTTAAAAAATAAAGACAAAAACAGAATCAAGTATTTGAATGCTGCAAGAATTGGGAATTTACGGATGTCCATCACAGATTTAAAAACATAGAAAGCAATGGTCAATGTTACAAAATCGTCAGTGCCCCCGAAAATATTACCCACAGAGATGACAACAATGGAGGTAACAAAAGAACAAGGAGAAAGGGCGGAAACCAACTGACTGCAATGGAATTATAAAGACCTATAAACCTGGCCCTAGAGAAGAGCTGAAGATACGCAAGGGACTTCAGATAGTCAACACTGCATAGAGTGCCCAACTGGGTTACTATTTTGTTCGTTTTTGCTAAAGTAGTTTTTCTCCTATGTCCTTTTAAGTTCTTTGCAACATGAGATAGCCACAATGTAGGCAAGAGGGAGAGGACATATGGAAAAATAAAGCTTATGTAAAACAAAAAATACCAATAAAATGGTTTAAATAAAAAAAATAACAATGAAAAGAAATGAGCTTTCCATAAATCTTTGCCATGATTACACTAATTGGAATTGAAGTGGTAAAGTCAGAGAAAGAGACAACCCACGGTGAAAAGCTTGATAACCTCGTTCACGTAAGTCAACTTGACAAATGTCTACAGAGCATCTTCTATGTGTCCGTAACTGCTGGTTTCTGTGGACATTGAAAAAAATATACTTAATGTGAAGGGAACAGTAAGAGACTTTGAAATATCAAAAAGCCTTGCAATTCCAAAGGGCGAAATATATATGTGTGTGTGGGTATGTGTGTGTGTATACATATACATATACATATATATATATATATATATATATATACACATATAAAATAAGAACCACAAAATTCTTAGAAAGTTAATTCCCCTAACCAAGTATTCTATATTATGATAGAGATACTAGGGAATATGAAATATTATTCTAATTGAAGAATGACTTAAAGAGCAGTCTATTTAAGAGAAGAAGCAGGAAGTTCTATACTCTAATTCCATCTTTAACATCACTTGTTATGTGTTTTGATTTAACTGAAAAATATTCCCAAATTTTAGTTTTCCCTTCTATCAAAAGAAATCAAGAATAAATATATCAGTCACTTGGGTAAGTATCATATCAGCTTATGTTTATTGAACTGAATAGCTGTTGACTGAAAATCATTCTAGTACTTCTAGCGTGTCACCATTCAGATTCACATATCTCCAGTGATAAGGCAAATTAGTAGACTGTTGGCACTTCAATTCTTTGTTTAATGGTATATTTACTTTACTGATGACAGCTGTCCTCATTAGGGACTCAGAACTATAAAAGGACATAAATTCCACAATAATTAACCTTGGGAACAAAAGAGTAAACACAAGAACAGTTTATCACTTATTCTATAAATACTATTTTAATATACCTAAACAAGGACAGCAGTTATCAGTTAAGCAAGCAAACCAGTGAGTCGAGCATCAAAATGTCAACATAGCAATAACCTCCTGATTTTATGGTAAATGAGGAACATTCTCTAGTTTACCATTGGCACATATGTAGCATACTATATATCAAAGTGATATACAATACATATGTCAAGGCTAAAGTATGAGTTACTATTATTGTAGTGTAGACTTCATTATAAAGGACCATGTTATTACCTTCATTACTCATTTCCTTGTACTATTTTTAAATATTTAGCTCCTGGGGTCCTCTATGTCTATATTTAGTGAAGATTTTATCCCAAAGAAAGCAACAAGCATGATGAAGTAACATGCCAAATGAGGACTGGCTGGTGTAACTGGAAATGTTTAGGTGAGATGAGATAGGACTTAAGACAATATGGTCATTCTCTTTGACTCTCTGAGAGGTTGTTATGGAAAAAGATTAAACTTGGCCTTTCCTTTAGAGAGAGAAAGAGAGACAGACAGAGAGAGACAGAGAGAGAGAAGAAAGATACAAATGGAGAGATGGACAGAGACACATGATTGATTCATATAGACAAATATCTATAAATAGACAGTAAGACAGATAGATAGATAGATAATAGAAAAATTAAGTATTGTTAAAGGTCACTTTACTAGGCACTGTGCTTGATACTGGGGTTACAAATGCAAAGAATTGATAAATAGGTAAATAAAGAGATAGATGATATAGATATAGATATGGTTATAAATATATAAATATATATGTATACGTGTGGTGTGTATACTTAATTGTGTATCTATTGTATGCTCCATGGTAGAATATAAGCACCTTAGGAACAGAATATATTTCCTTTTGTCTTTGTATATTTAGCACTTAGCATAGTGTTCTGTATATATTAGTTGCATAATAAATGCTTATTAGGTTGGGTAGGGTTGTACTGGGTTCAGTTGGGTTAGATTGGGCACAAAGGGAGAGGAAGAAACTGTATGATATGATGAAACTAGCACTGATTTTGCATCAGAAGATACAGGTTCAAATTCTACCTTTGAGGTTTATTGCCTGTGTAACCTTGGAGAAGTCACTTTAACCTGTTTGGGCCTCAGTTTTCTTATCCATAAAATCAGAGATTTGGACTTAGGTAGCTATATGATACCTCACAACTCTCCTTCTATGATTCCAGAAGTAATGAGCAAAAGCTGCAGAGAGGCAGATCTTGATACAATATGAGAAGAAATGTCCTAACAATTGAACTTATAGAAGAATGAACTGGGGGTATTGGCTTCCATTTTATCAGAGACCTTCAAGGGAAGGCTAAATGCCACTTGTTGGATGTGGCATAGTCAGAATTCTTGTTCAGGAACAAATAAGGCAAAATGGCCTCTGAAGTCTCTTCCAATTCTGAGATGCTTCAGTTCTTACTTTTTTTCTTAATTTCATTTTGTGATCTCTTGCTTCATATAGAGTAAAGATGCCATCATCCAAATTACAGGTCTCATTTAATTTTGTGTCATTCACTCAATAAAGCCTTCCCTGATCCTATCTCCTCACAAAATCCCCCATCCCCAGTCATTAGTATTCTCTCCTTCTTCAAATTACCTTTCATAGTATACCTATCTAGTATGCTGTTACATATGTAAGGTTAAGAATTGTTTTGTTGTTGTCTCCTTAAAAAAAAAAATTGTTCTACACTCCTTCCTTCCATTTTCTCCCATCCCATCCATTTCTCAACTCCTGATGATATGGCCTCCAACCCTCCCATTAAACTATAACTTCTCTTGGTGGGGTTACTAATGATCTGGTTATGATTAAATAAATGGGCTTTTCTCAACTGTCATCATTCCTGACTTTCTGGTAGTGTTTGCCACTGCTGACCACTCCCATCACTCAGATGATCTCTTCTCCTGGGGGGGTTTGTGATGGGGCTCTCTCCTGGTACTCCACCAATTTGTCCAACTTACCCTTCTCAGTGACCTTTACTAAAACATTATCCACATACTCTCTACCTGAATGCCTGTAGGCATCTCAAACTTGAAAAGTCCTAAACAGAACCATCACCTTTCTCCCTAAACCAGTCCCCCATCCTAATTTCTCTATTTCTGTCAGAGATATCACCATCTTTACAATCACCCCACTTCAGAGTCATCTTTGATTCTTTGTTCTCCTAGAACCTTTATATCCATTGAATTCTTAAATTTTATGGATTCTATTTGCAGAGCATCATTTCCATTCATTCCCTTCTCTCCACAACCCATAGGGCCACCAACCTAATTCAGGCCTTCATGACCTCTTGCCTGAACTACTGAAATAATGTTGGAATTGACCTCCTCATTTCCAGTCTTTCCCCTCTCCAATCCATTCTCCCCACAGCAGTCAAATTGATGTCCCACAGTTGATCAAGAAGTGTCTACAGGGCAGCTAGGTGGCACAGTGAATAGAGCACCAGCCATGGAGTCAGGAGGACCTGAGTTCAAATTCGGCCTCAGACACAACACAATAAACTAGCCATGTGACCTTGGGCAAGTCACTTAACCCCAACTGTCCTACCTTCTCCTCTCCAAAAAAAAAAAAAAAAAAAGAAGTCTCTACAGCTCTCTGTTGTTTCTAGGTCCAAACACACATGACTGACATGCTTGTACATGGCATTTAAAAGAAATTATTCATTTTGAATTTAAATACAAAAAAAGAAAGAAAAAACCCTCTCTGAACTTCCAGTGAGTATACACTAACCAGTAGAGTATCCCCCAGTACTATCAGGGAGCTTTGGGATCAGCCAGATTGATCGGGCTGATTCCCAGATATGACCTTCTCAGGGAGTATGAATCTTCCTGGCTTCCCTTCAATTGTAAAAGTAGCATAGAATTCAGAGAAACATGGGAAAACTGACGTGAACTGATGCAGAGCAAAGAGGAACCAGGAAGATGATAAGAGTAAACGATGACTAAAATAATGTAAATGGAAACAACACACAAAAAAAAAAGTAGCTGGACTCAGATTGCAATGATCACTCTTGCCCCCCCCCAAAAAGAAAAAACAAAACAGAAAATGAAACAATGCCTTCATGAGGAAGGTTTCAGGGGAGGTCAACAAATGAGAAATGTTGGATAGCTTGTTAAAGCCATCACTTTTTTGATGAGCTTTGCTTGAATGTTTTTCTTTGCTAGAAGGAGCAATTCAATGATTTATCAAAGAATAGCTGTGCTCTTATATATAAAAAGCATAAAATGCAAAAAGCATCAGTAATTTTTAAAAGAAAATAACCTGCGTCAATCATTTATAAAATCTTATCTGTACTCCTGATTTAGATATTAGAGTTCCCCAGTTGTTTTGGTGATAGTTACCCCTTAACTCTCACTAAACATGCTAACAAAGTCCAAGCTGATAGACTTGTATCAGTTCTCTGTTTCAGGCCGTTACACAAAGAAAGACAGTTTAAAGGAGGCAGTGAGATTGGAGGAAATGACAAATTCTGAACACACTGATATGAAAGGAAAGGCAGCATTAAATAGCAAATAGTTGGCTGGTATTTGAGTCAAAAAGACACATACCAGATCTGTCACATAGTGACAATGTGACTGTGAGCAAGCCACTTACCCTCTTAGTACCCCTAGGCAATTCTCTAAAACTGTAACTCCAATCTGTGTTGGTAGAAGATGCTTCTACCTAAAAATGTCTCTGTATTTATGAAAGTAGAGCTCCAGAACAAAAAGGGCGGGGGGGGAGAATGTGCAAAATATCTGTCAGAATTTTAAACATATTGCTACTTTTTAATTACAACTCTCCAGAAGATGGCATATTCAGCATATTAACCCAGGGGTTTAAATATGGCTTTTTCCATGTGGTAGAACTCTATCAACTACGTGCTGAATATTCATCTACAAAACATACTCCCTTAGGATTAGATGCAGAGCCCTTGAAGATTCAGCTTATTCTTTACAAAATGGTTTTCTCACATTTTTTTATTTGACAAATATTCATGAAATACCTATTTCATGCACAGCACCATTCTAGACACTAGACACGGCCATGAGAGGAGAAGGGAAAGAAGATACAATGATGAATAAGGCACAGCCCCTTAAGCAGAGCTGTAATAGGGAAACAACTAACTATGACATCAAATATAATGTGACTAGTGCATGGGAGATAGTGTAGCCAGTGGAAAGTCAGACTTGACTTGAAATTCAGTTCAATTTCACAAACCTTTATTGAGCACTTTTTGTGGGCCAAGTTTTATCACAGATACTAGAGATACAGATGCAGTGAGGAGCATCTGCCCCTTGCCCCTGCCTCCAAGAAGCTTACTTCAGGATGGAGAAGTGATTTTATGAAGGATGTCATAACTGAGCTGGCCATGAAGGAAGTGCAGAAATTCAATAGGCTAAAACAGAAGAGGAGATGAGACAGACAGGGACACAGAGAAAGAGAGACACAGATAGAGAGAGAAACAGAGAGAGACAGAGAGAGAGAGAGAGAGAGAGAGAGAGAGAGACCTTAGAGGTGAGAAGGCTCAGTTTAGGAAAACAGTGAGTAGTATAGTTTGTATGAGGGTCTTGCAACAGAGTAATGTGAGAACAAACTGGTATAATAGATTGAGACCAGATTACAAAAGGTTTCAAAATGGCTGCTCCAGGTGAGGAAGTTATTGAGTCAAAGCTTTATACACTGTTAACATATGAGGAGCAGCTAGGTGGCTCAGTACATAGAGCACCTGCCCTGGAGTCAGGAGGACCTGAGTTCAAATCCAATCTCAGACAGTTATTTAACTATGTGACCCTGGGCCAGTCACTTAAACCTGTTTGCCTCAGTTTCCTCATCTATAAAATGAGCCAGAGAAGGAAATGGCAAACCACTCCAGTATCTTTGCCAAGAAAACTCCAAATGGGGTCACAAAGAGTCACACATGACTGAAAGGACTGAAAAAAAAAAACACATGACGAAGAGCTAATGACCACATAGTACTTTAAGGTGTACAAAATGCTTTCATTATAACAATTTGATATCTTCATAATAGTCCTTAGAAATAAATGCTATTATTATTCCCATTTTACAAATGAAGACATTTAAGCAAACAAAGGTTCAATGTATTGCCCAGATTCATACTGGCAACAAATTTCTAAGGCAGGATTCAAACTCCAAAGCTACCACTTTATCAATAGAGCATCTCTCTTTTCTATTATTTTATTTTCAATTCTACATTCTCTCTCTCCCTCTCCCTTTCTCCTACCCACTGAAAAGACAAGAAATAGGATTCCCATTAAACATATACAGTCATACAGCATCTCTTTCAACAGCAAGTCACATGAATTTTGACACAAATTAAAGAAGTTATATTTACTCGACTTCATGTCCATTTTAAGAAATAAACTTTTTTTTGGTCTACTGGGATATTCTTTTTTTTTTTTGCCTTTTTTTTGGAGAGCAATTGGGATTAAGTGACTTGCCCAAGTTCACACAGCTAATTTTTGTGTGTGTGTGTGTTCAGTGTCTGAGGCTGGATTTGAACTCAGGTCCTCCTGACTCCAGGGCCAGTGCTCTATTCACTGCACCACTTAGTCGCCCCTTCCTGGGATATTCTTGTAGTATTTGTAAACTCATGGATCACTGTGGGGTAGTTTAGAGATAGCAGGCTCTAAGCCAAGATGACTTGGGTTTAGGTCCTGCCAGTGATACATATTGGGCATGTGGCCCTGGGCAAGGTACATCACTTCTCAGTGTTTTAGACAGCTGTCTAAGATTATAAATTAGACAGTAGGTTGTGGTTGTTTAGTCATTTTTTACTTTGTGACCCTATTTGGAGTTTTCTTAGTAAAGACACTGGAGTGGTTTCCCATTTCCTTCTCCAGCTCATTTTTCAGATGAGGAAACTGAGGCAAACAAGGGTAAGTGACTTGCCCAGGGTCACACAGCCAGTAAGTGTCTAAGACAGTGGTTCTCAACCTTTCTAATGCCATGACCCTTTAATACAGTTCCTCATGTTGTGGTGAGCCCCAACCATAAAATTATTTTCATTGCTACTTCGTAACTGTAATTTTGCTACTGTTATGAATCATAATGTAAATATCTGATATGCAGGATGTATTTAAATTGAACATAACCCACAGGTTGAGAACCACTGGTCTAAGACTAGTTTGAGCTCATGAAGAGGAGTCTTTAGGACTCTAGGACCAACACTCCATCCACTGTACCACCTAGCTGCCTCATAGCAATTCCTGACAGAAGGTACTGACCTGCCTTGGTAAAAGGTGTTTCCTCACTTGGGAGTTCCCTACACCAATGAAACCCTAGCTCCACTCCTTCTCCTTATTGGTCTGGAAAAAGCATCTCTAGAAAGTCATGTCTTCCTAGGCTCAGGCAGAAGGAGTCCAATATCCTGGTGACTGAATCAAAGACAATTTCAGCTCAGGTATATATCCTGCAAAAGCGCAGAGGTCAGATGGGAAGCAGATTAACTTCTGAGTACATTCACATTATGAAGACATCTCTAAACAGGTTCTGAGGTCTGTTCTTCCTCCTGTCTCCATCTGCCTTGGCCTACACACCCCCACCATTATGAATGCCAGTAGTCTTTGAAAAAGAAAATCAATATCCTGCACCCCAGATCTTGCCAGGAAAACAGCAGTGGTTTAGCAGATAAATCACCCAAGCCTTTGCTATGCAAGCAGCTGCAAACCCTCTCAAAGACATCAGTTCATGTGCATGCAAAAGGGCAGAATGTGGCCTTCAGATAAAACTGAATGCAAAGTCAAAATTAGTAGAGCATGTATTATGTATGAGTTGATGAATTAATAATTGGGGACATTTGCATTGGCAGGTCGTATAAGCAGGAGAGATTTTCTTTGATACAATTAATATTTCCTTAGCTAAACATCAAAAATAATAGGAAGCTATGAAGCCTAGTACAAAAGGTGTTGGAAAGAAAGTCACAAACCAATTAGTGAGACTTTTCTATCACGAGCAATTTGGCCAATCCCCTCCCTTCCCCACATCCTAGGAAATCAATGACTATTTACATTAAGTATATTTTGCATTTCCTTATCTGATACTTGTATTTTCCTTCTAGGAGAATGGGCATGGGGAGCCTTCTACAATACGTATATGTCAAACTCTATTACCACTAACTTCAAGGGACTTGCTTTATTTTAATGGAATCATATATCAAATATAATTTGAAACAAGTAGGCCATAACCTAGACCTTGGAAATCATTCTTTTCTATAGACTTCCATTGCAATAATATTTATCCAAACAATATTTGACCTATAGCAATATCCTCAAGCAAAAATAAATGCTATGCTCTCTATCCCATTGATCCCAAAGAATTAATAACAATTTCCAAAGATCCTTTGTTTATAGCCAAGGGGTTTCTAGGTTTAATCACTATGGCAGGACGAAATAATATTTGTGTCAGGAAACCTGGTCCATGCAAATAGAAAAAAAAGTAGGGTAAGTCTAAGTAGAATTATACCCCAGTTCCCAATAATTTGGACTGGTTTGGGATCCATTGTGTCATTTAGATATCTGTTCAGCACAAAAGCTAATCTGTAGCTCCTTTTGCCTCTATACCCAATGGAGATAAATATATTTTCTTAACTTTGTAGTATTCTACTCAATGTTAGTAATTTATCTGAAAGCCCTTCCAGTGGAGCATTCTTCGTGAAGGGACTGAGAAGTTTGCCAAGAGGATTCTTTCCTTATGGGAACCTTACAGGCATTTTTACTCTTATTTTAAAAATAAGTTAACTGAGACTGAAAAGAGAAGCATCTTACCACTGGCCACACAGTCTAGACATTTTTTGACTCCATCATGTCACATTGAATATCCTCAATGGATCACTCTGGGTCACTTACAGCCTCTAAACTGGGATGTATGGTAAAAGGTTAGGTGCTTGTCTCCTACTTAGGACTTCCCCCATCTCCACCTCTCTGCAGCTCTTTAACATTTTATCTTCCCTCTAGAGCAGTGGTTCTCAACCTTCCTAATGCCGCCACCCTTTAATACAGTTCCTCATGTTGTGGTGACCCCCAACCATAAAATTATTTTCGTTGCTACTTCATAACTGTGATTTTGCTACTGTTATGAATCGTAATGTAAATATCTGATATGAAGGATGTATTTTCATTGTTACAAATTGAACATAACCCATACGTTGAAAGCCGCTGCTCTGGAGTATGTCACGTTAACTTTGTATTCACTTTTCTCAGTACAGTTGGCTCCTTGAAGGCAAAGATTCATTCATTTTGCCTATGAATCTATAGCACCTAGAACATAGTTTGTTTGGTTTGGTTTTTAAAGTGAGGAAGACAAGATCATTTTCAGCTGGGAGTATCAGAAAAGCATCTGTGGAGGAAGTGTCAGTCTTCCAGAAAAAGGAGTCTTTCACCAGGTGGAAGAGAAGGGAAGATGCTCCAGGCACATAGGATGAACCGAGTGGAGGCACAGAGGTAAATAGATAGGTGCACAGTAACTCCGAAAACAACTGGCAAACAAGTTCAGCTGGAATAGAATTGTGAAGGGGCAGTAAATGGGAAATAAAGCTAGAAAAAGAAGTAGAAGTCTGAATGATGACTACATTCTATGTCAAGCTAGGGAGAGTTTAGTCTATAAAATGGTATTGACACTGAAGATTTTTAAGCAAAAGGATGTTTTTTTTTTTAAGCAAAAGATCTGGGTCCTGGAAAGATATTTTGGCAATTCCGTAAAAGATGATTTGGAAAGATGAGGAGAGATCCTATTTTAAAAATTCTTTTTAAAGGCCAGGTGAGAGGTGGCTGTGCTTAGTAACAAAAGTAAGCAAAGTACTGTATGGAATCAGGAAGACCTGAGTTCAGATTCCAGCTTCAGCCACTTCCTAGCTGTGTTATCCTGGACATGTCACTTAACCTATCTTTTTCTCAACTGTAAAATGAGGATAATTGGGGTTATTGTGAGGATGAAATGAGATAATTATTGTAAAAGGCTTAGCACAATACCTGGCACATAGTTAAGTGCTATAAAAATGGCAGTTATTATTGCTATGCATTTAAATGAACTCAGTCATCTGACTTTCCTCATTTGCTAAAGTTGGAGAAATTTACAAAAACAAAACTGCATTGACATTTTAGTGTCTAGCACAGCATTTGGCACATAATAAGCACTTAATAAATGCTGGTTGTTTGATTCTACATCCATGGAAATCAGTGGAAACCACACTTGTCTCCTCCATTAATATAACTGCCGTAGGATGAGTGAACTTCTTGTTAGGTCACCACTTGGAAATACAGAAAATAGACAGGCCCCCTGCTCATTCTGGAGGGCTCCAGCCTACTCTCTTCTGTTCTCCTACCAACCTACCAGTCATCTGAACAACCCACGGACCGAGGCAACGGCAGTGCCCACTGAACAATGAGTTCAGAGGATTGACTTGTCAATAAACATCTATTAAGTGTATACTACCTGTAAGGCCTGACATCTTGCCAGCCCCCTCTGAAGACCATGGAATGACCATTAAAATTCCTCCCCTAATTTCAATAACACAGATGTTCTATACATGTCAGCCCATCTATAATTCAAGTGGTACTGTGGAGTTTTGAGTAGAGTAATAGCTAAAAATTCCTAAACCTGCTATGCTCCGGAATGACAAGTGCCCTCAAATTAACTTCTTAAGACATTAAGTTAAAGGCAAAGGATGAAAAGACTTTAAAACACCAGGTTCCACTGGAGGTGAGTCCCTGGGACACTTGGACATCAAATGTCTGTGCTGGGGAGGCCACCCTGCAGAGGAGTGAGAAAGGGCAGGGGCAGACAGGATCAACCCAGGTGAAGCTTGCTACTGTAGAGAGGAAGCATTACACCTGGTAGTTTCCTACCTTAACTACTTTTTCTTCCTAACCAGATACTCAATTCAGTTGTTCCCATCTGTTGAAAAAGTACAAATGTAGTCGATATTCTCTAAATTTCAGTGCCCTGATTCAAAGCTCTAAGGCCCCTCCCTAGTTACAGTTTTGCATACCGGAATCTTAGCCAAATATATAAAATGCTAGCAAGACTCAAGCCAGAGAGCATGATTCAAGTAGTCAACTATATGAAAGTGAAAAGAGTCTCAACAAAGTGACTACAGAGTCCAAATTAAAAGTTTTTAAGGAGCTTTAATTAGCCAGCTGGGGCTACTCCGTACCAATTAAAAGGGGGAGCAGCCCAGAACTCAGGAGTGAGGAACCTTTTATACATTTTTTAGGTTCACTTCTAACTAAAACAATTAGTTCCTAAGCAAGTTACCATATAGATGCAAGCAAGCAATTACTAAGGCAAGGGGCGGGAGAGGGGGGCGGGTTGTAGGGTAAGCGGAGGGGCACAGGGCATGACGACTGAGCAAGAAAAAGATAAATTACCCTAGGCTGGCTTCCCAAGTTCATTAAGTTTAATTTAACTGTTTCCTGGCCATAACAAAAGCTTAACATTTTTATCTTGGTTTCTTCAAAAATAAAACTAATTATGTTTAGGTAACTGACTGGGGAACTAATTTCTTCCTCCTTTCTTCTTTTCTTCCTGCTTCCTTTTCCTTTTTTCTTTTTTTCTGCTTCCTTTTTCCTCCTCTCTTCCTCCTTCCCTCCATCCTTCTCCTCTTTCCTTCCTTTCTCCCTCCCTTCCTACCTTCTTTTATTCCTTCCCTTCCCCTTTCTCCCTTCCATCTTTCCTTCATTCCTCCCTTCCCTTCCTTCTTACCTTTTTGTATGCCTTTCTTCTCTCCTTCCTTTCTTCCTGCTTTCCTTCTAGTCTTTAAAAAAAAAGATTTTTAAAAATATAATGACAGGAGAGACACTAAGATGGCCCCTATAAATCAACTAAAGAAAAAAAAAAAAGGAAATTCAGTCCCAGAGCTAGCTATGATGTGTTTATATGTGGTAATAGAAAGTGCTCTGGCCCTCGCCCAGCAAGATGGCATCCTCAACTGAGGAGGCTGAGGCGGCAGCGCTGCCTGCGGGGTCCCGGAGCTCCAAGAGGGACCTGTAAGAGGGGCCCGAGGGTCTGGCAGCTCCAGGCCCCGACCCGGGCTGCGAGGACGGCGGGGCCGTCAGGACTATGCCGCGCTCCACCGATATTTCCCGGCCATCTACTGTCCCTACTGGGCCGGCGCCTGCAGGGCTGTCCTGCTGCTGGAAGCCCTACTGCCACTCCCGGCCCCCGCGGCTCTGAGAGCGGCCTGGCTCAGGGAGAGGCGTCCCCCGCAACAGCTAACAACCCCCGCCCTGGCGTCGGGGACGCGGTGCAGAGTGCGGGAGCACGTGTAGGACGCCCTTGGTGCTTCAACCATGCCATTCGGAAAGGCTTGGAAATTCTTACACTGAAGATCAGTAAAAAAAAAAAAATTTAAATCAATTTCACATGTAATGCTGCTGAGAGATGACCTTCAGGTGAACGGTTCTTCACTCTCTGATGTGTCTCCTGGTCACCACAGATTTGTTTCCTAATAGGAGTTGAAATTCTCTAAGAGGCCCTGACTCTGCATCAGTAGGAAGCTTGGAGAATCATAGACTCACAGGGCTGGAGGGTCCTTAGAAGCTATCTAGTCCAACCTCTGGCCTGATGGATGATTCTCTCTCCAGCATCTCTGCTCTACTTATGGTTGGTCATCCAGTTTCTACTTGAACACTTCCATCAGTGAAATACTTTTGTCACAGCACTCAGCACACAATGTTAAGTAACAAAAATTACTTAATTTTAAATAATTTTAAATTTTTCATTTAAATTAAATAAATATTTAAATTTTAAAAATAAAAAGTGATAAAAATGATTTCCAGAGAAAAAAGAAAGTGTGCTGTATCAGGGGGTCGGGAATTCAATTCTTGCTCTGCTACTTCCTGCCAGTAAAAATTAGGTAAGTATATCAAGACCTCTCAGTTTTGGCTCCTAAAGAATTGGATGATTAGACAAAAAAAAAAAAAAAAAGATTTTTAAGAAAAAACTCATTGGAAACCCTTAGATGTTAGTAAATTTTTCAAAGTTTGAATGTTTGCCACTTTGCAGATTCCGGTATTAATGACCCCATAATTTCCTCCAAATATGAATGAGCAACACAAGAAAAAATGTACCTCCAAATCGTGATACTATTAACTAAAGGGGAAAAAGAGCTATTTATGGAAATATTATCAAAGCAGCAAAACATTCAATTTCAAAATCCAAAAATAAAAAAATCAGAAGGAAACTAAATGGTAAAAGGTTTACATTTGGGTTACATTAATGTAATGCAGCATTATAACGCAACTAAGATTGATAAGTATGAGGAATATGAGGAAATCTGGAATAGCCTGTACAAATAATATAAAGGGGGAAAAAAGAACCAAGGGAGGGAAGAACCTAAATGAGAATGAATGAACAAAGAAGCCAACTGGACATTTAAAGAAAATGACTGAAATGTTGTTATAATAAGGGCTAAAAAAAAAAAGATAAAAAAGATAAATAAGAGCTAACATTTATACAATGCTTTAAGGGTTACAAAACATTTTACATACATTATGTTATTTGATCCACACAACAACTCTGGGAGACAGGGACTGTTCTCTGCCTCTGTTATCTGCATTTTATAGATGAGGAAACCGAGGTACTTAGTAACTAAGTGCCTTGCCCAGGACCACACAGCTCGTGCCTGTGGCAGAATTTGAACTGAGATCCCTCTCAATTCAAGTATAGGGCTCAATCCACTATGCCACCTATCTGTTTGTTAACGAAACTTTACCTACTGAAATTAAGTGAAAGGTAAATAACTACTTAAGTAGGTTAAGTTGGAATTGTTGATTTTCAGTGCCGTTTTTCAACAAACTATTCATTTTTTGCTACACAAATCTCTTATCCAATTCTAGAAAACATACTTTTTTCCAGCACTGCTTCTGCTCACAATGACTTGACTTACTTGCTCAAAGATTTTGACAACAGTCGATATCTGAAATATGTAAGAACTTACACAGACTGTGTAATTTGGACCATCAACTCTATCCAGGAGCAGATTTATGCACTAATTCCATCCATAACTTTGTCATTAGAGTTTTTAGTTTCGAAGGGGAAGCATAGAATACTTAAAGTGCATTGGATCAATTTCCTTGTGAAATGTTGTGAGTTAAATTCATCACATACGTTATTTAAAAGATACGACAACAAAAATTGGTTTATTCCTATCAAACTTGAATGCAGTTTATATTCTGAGTACAAATATTGCCAAATTATGTTAAAACGTTCGTTCTGGAAAAAGTATTAATCTACTACAGGAGATGGTGGGGTACTGCATTAAAAGATTGCCTGGACTGGTCGATTTTTCGTATAATTTCTTGTGTGCTGCATATGAAATATTTTGTGAGTTGAAGTGCATTATCATTTTTTACTCAGGTTTGAGAAAGCATGTAAATTTATGCATGCCCACTACTGAAAGTTCCAGGAAGAGACATTATATTTACAACTCATTAAGAGTTAATGACTACTGTGTCCTGTGACTTTATGGAAAGCTGAGACATTATGAGATAAATTTCTTTGAAAGATAGCAAATGATCTTTGAATTAAGTCAAGAAAATAGCACTCCATGTTAGGAAGTTAGCAACATCACTGGCATTCCAGGGTTGTGAATTAAATTGACAGCTGGGTTCCATCAATAAACCCCAGAACAGATCCCAGAAAAAGACATCCTAGCCTTTAGTTCATAAATAACTTTTTATTTAAAAACAACAACATCATCATTTTGGAATGTTTATTGCAACATAATTTATAGTTAGGGCTTCCTATAGATTTGGTTCCTGCACCCTAGAATGGGACTAGTAAATATGTAGGAAGAATAATCCTTTTAAATGATCAGTTGTGGTTAGTTATGTTATTCCCTTGCTCCAAAACCATAAAAAAAATCAAGACAAAATGTCAGAAAACTGTTCAATACTGACGTCTTTTAGCCCAACAAACTTTAGTTCTAACTTTGCACTTGCAAATGATTTTCCAGCTTAAATGTGGATTTTAGGCAATCTTTGTTAAAATGTTACTTTTCCTTTCATAAAAAAAATTGTATAAGCTTTCATTATTTCTTTCAACAAAAGATACTTTTTTAAACTCTCACAACAAATACCCGAAGTCCAACAAAGCAGATTCCCATTTTGGCCCTGTCACAATATGCAAATCTCATTCAAGATTTTCAGTCTATCACATCACATCTCAAGAGATAAGGGGTGGGAGCTTGGGGGTGGGGATGGGAATGATTCCTCTTCAATCCTCTGGACTCATGATTTATCATTATTTTATCAGAATTTTTAACTCTTCAAAGTTGTTCTATACTGTCATTGTAATTGTTAGTTCTGCTCACTTCACTACATCAGTTCATAGGAGTCCACAGAGTCCATTAGTTCATAGGGGCCCACTAGAGTCCACTAGGAGGTTTCCAGTTTCCTCTTTAAGTGTCCATTTCATCATTTTTATGGCACAATACAACTTAATCCTTTTATATCCATGTATCATAATTTGTTCAGCTATTCTTCAAGAAACAGGCTTTCCCTTATTTTCCAGTTTGGGACCACTACAAAAAGAACTACTGTAAATCTTTTTGTTTCCTTTTTCTCTTTCTTTAATCTCTTTGGGGTATAGGCTCTAGGTGGTCTGGTTGGATTCCTTGCATGTTTTAAAAAGCTGATCATTTCAAGTTGACTCTTTAGAGACCATCTTTGGCTAGCAAATGAAGGTTCCCTTTGAATTTTCATCTCTCCTCCAATCAAAGAGTCAGATTTCTATCCCAGTGACTTTTATCCACACTCACTCCAGCTGAATTGCAAAATGTTTTCTTTGTCCTTAAGAACATGACAGAGAACTTTATCTGCATTCAAATGCTGACTGGTTTGTGGTGTTTCAATAATAAAACAGCAGGATTGAAGGCTCATGATGAGAAATCTGACTAATTACCTGTTAGATGATAGATGGTTGTAACTCGGCAGTGCCAGTCACTGAAAACAAAACACTTCGAGATATCAATCAGTTTCCTGACAAATTCAATTTCCATCACATTCAGTGGACAATAAATGTGATTTTTACCCTTGCATCTACATAGCTCCCGACTTTTAACTTTCAAATATGCATAATGATATTTTAATAAAGTAGAGATTTTTTAAAGTGAATTAGTATTTAAATACCTGACATATTCATATTTCAGGCTCACAGCTTTTAAATAGATAGATGGTGGAAATAATTAACAATGTAAATCCACATTGTATTCAATTGCAGAGGGCAAGGTGTACTTAATAGTAGTTTTCCTATTTTCTTTCTACATTTACATTTAACTCAAATTATTCACAACAACTCTAATGGCTGTGTTCAGTCTCTCCATTTTTTTTTTAATTTTGTGGTAAATGAGTTGGGTGAACATTCGACATGAGATACAAAAAGCAGAATGTCCCAATTAACACTGCCACAAGCCAGCATGTGGGCAGAGTTAAAGCAAAGAGGGACTGAAGCATGGAAATTGAATGTGGGACTGAGAAACACCTCTTTCTTTCTTCTAAGGATTGATTATAAGTCACCCTTCAGAATTTATGGTCAATCCTTATGCACTAAAAACAAAATGTATTTATTTTACATTATCCCAACTTGTGATTTAGAATCATAGAGTTTTCTCCTTTTCACCATTCACAAAGAGAAGACCTCTCGTCTAAAGCCTGTGGACCTAATGGTGCAACAAAGTCTTTGCCATATCAATAGGGCTGATGCTGCTGGTCTATCCCTAAGCCTGACCATCTTGTCACACATGGAAATAGGACAGCATCTGCTCAAGTCTTCTTGAGAATTCTGACCACCCAGGAAAAAGGAAACACAATAGAAATGTGGAAGCAAACAAGAGAGTCCAGTGCCAGCACGTGAACCAAGTAAAGGTAGGGAGGTGTTGTGGACCAGCGGTTTGAGAATCACCCGCAAAGTGAACAGATGACTTCAAGTTCACCTGGCAAAGCCTATGGGCCAGTGGTTCTCAACCTTCCTAATGCCACGACTGTTTAATACTCATATGTGGGCGTATCTGCATGTGGGCAGACATGCCTGGAGATGGATGGAAGAGCTGTGTCTCGGTTCCTAAGACCATCGGAAATAGATGTTTTCCAATGGTCTTAGGTGACCTCGTTCAACTCCCAAAAGGGTCGGCAACCCACAGATTGAGAACCGCTGCTATAGGCAGAGCAAAAGAAAACTGAGGGGCTCTCCTTCTCACAAAGCCCATTGTGAGGAAGATGTTTAACATCTGCATGAGGTTGTGGTATATGGATTCCAATTCCCCATCATGTGAAGTGCTGTTGGTTATGCCACGAACCAAAACCTAAATTAAAATGTCATTAGTCAGTATGAGTATATCAGATTAAGTAGCTAACACCTTGTTCCCTGAAGGAATTAGCTGGAAGATAGCTTATCATTCAGTGGAAGGAACACAAAATGTCAAGATCTGAGTGTTACAGGGGCAGCAAGACACTCCCAAGTGAGGGAAAACATATTTAAGAATAACAGGGTTCAGTCAAACAAAGAAGGGAATATCAGGAACGGTAAAGACAACATCTACGTCATGACTCTACCAAGGGCTAGCCTGGACTGTGGCACTTTCAGATACAGAGAGAATACGTTCCTGCTTACTAGGAATATAAATTAGAATAAAGAAAAGTCAGGGGGACCCCTTCCATTAGCACCCTTCTCACACTGGAGCCGAGATTTCATATCATAGACTTGATTTTTTCACTTGGAAAAACATTCAAAAACAGCAAGTGCTGAGCACCCGCAGAGGGCTAACTTTGGATTATTTTTTTCATTCAAAAAATATTTCTTGAGCAGTGACTACATATACCTAGATGGAAGCAGCTAGATAGAACACTGGGCCTGAGGTCAGGACAACCTTAGCTCAAACACAAGTCTCAGAAGCTTCCTAGCTGTGTGACCCTAGGCAAGTCGTTTAATCGCTGCTTGCCTCAGTTTTCTCATCTGGAAAATGGGTCTGATAACAGTTACCCATCTTCTGGTGTGGTTGTGAGAACCAGCTGAGATATGATTTGTAAAGTGCTTAGCACAATGTCTGCAACATAGTAGGCATTATAAAAATACTAGCAATTATTATTATTTTAACAAAACCCTATAGTAGTTGCTGAGAAGGATACAGGGATGTAAAAGACAAATCCCCTCTCCTCAGAGAGCTTCTAGTCTAGGAGTATGAGAGGGAAAAAAATGTACTTAAGGACAGAGGACCAAAAAAGGCATTATGTCAGAAATGCCTTTTAATTGTATTTAAATACCTAAAACCTAATCCTCCATACAATCATGTAAAAAGTAAAAATAAGAAATTTATAAGGATAGCACTCCTGTGTCCTCTGGACCAAAGTACCAGTGGAAAAAATAAAAGTATAAGTGAAATGGAAGTGAAGGTGTTCTTGAGAATAGACAGCTCCTCTCAACTAGTCATTTTCTGAATGCAGAAAGCAACAAACATTTAGAGCTGGCAAACCAATCCCAAAAGCCTAGAAATTTTCACCCCAAATGTAAATGGGGTTACTCCAACAGGAGGCTACTTTATCCAAAACATGAGTTTATCTCCCTCAGTGGCATCTCTTCAGTCCCAAAAGCAAGTCTGTCTACCCTTTAAGGGAAAAATTTCTTTAGCAAGAAGCATTCCAGAAAAGACAAAGCAGTGATCCTGCTGCCAAACTACTGAGATTAACAGGTCACGGTTTCTTCCACAGAAAGATAGAGCAGGGGGGTGGCTAGGTGGGGCAGTGAATAGAGCACCCACCCTGGAGTCAGGAGGACCTGGGTTCAAATATGGCCTCAGACACAACGCAAAAAAACTAGCTGTGTGACCTTGGGCAAGTCACTTAACCCCAATTGCCCTATCTTCCCCTCCTCCAAAAAAGCAAAAATATACAAACAAACAAAAAAAGCAAGATAGAGCAGGGCCCCTAAACAAGAAATAGTCTTCTTTGAGTAAACTCAGAATATGAATATTAAGTCTGCAGTTCTTATTCAAATTTTCATCAACTTGTATCACCTCATATTGGGCTATACTAACTCAAGGGGAAAAAAAACTATATTACTTAGAAAGAAAAAGATTTCTCACTGTAAAGCATTCTGGAGTGAAAACCTGTTTCGGGATTAGGAAGTACGACACCTGGAAATAAGGATTCTGAACTGGGATCTTGGCATCCCAACAAAAGTCAAAAAAAGAAATCGGTAATTTAGGGCAAGGGAAGCAGGGAATGAAATTGTTCACTACTGTATATTAAGTTTCATTAAGTCCTCAATTATATTAAGTATGCTAAGGGAAGTTTTGTTTTGTTTTGTTTTCAGTCTCTCGGTTTATGTAATAGGAAATAAAATTTGCTCTTGACAAAGCATAGGGCAGTATGGTCTGGTCTTCCTTGGGAAAGTGAGCCCTGTGCTTGTCTGGTTGGATTAAAGAGGCTAATGTAATGATAGCTATCCAGGAAAGAGAGGATGCAGAGAAATTGTGGTCTTAAGATATCTTTTCATCGTTGTTATGTTGACATCAGGGCCATGGGTTGCTATCTTGCGGTATTTCGTGGTTATTTCTACTAAATAATAAAATGTTACTTTAATACATTAATAGTCTAAGATCTGTGATTTTCTCTGTATATTCCTTGGTTTATACCCTGTATATACCCTTTGTAGTGGTCTAAGGGTTTCTGTGACCAAGCAATTCCTTACCCTTGGGACAGAGGATGAGCCATTCTAAACTCTGGCCTAATCCTCTAATGACCCTGCTTCCAGCCTAGCCCCTATACCATCTTCTGGAGAAAAAACCCCCAAGGAGATATGACCTGGCCAACTGTTTGTATAAGTATTGCAAGCACAGATACTTTAGATCCAGAAAGGAAAATTCTCTTCCCTCCTACCCCCAAAGTCTTTGGCACTGTTCAGTATCAGAAATTGAAATTATTTTGTCTGTAGAAATTCATTACCAACCTCTTTGCCACTGTACCCTAAGAATAACAGGGCTTTTCCTTCTGAGTTGCAGTTAATACTACAAGGAACAGGCATGTCAACTGACACAAAAGTATGACAACTTTACTTCAAAATTTAAATTTTCATCCTACTATATTTTCTTTTCCTTATGGATTAAAAAAAATGTTCTTTGTCAAATGACTGTGGCATGATCCTTTGGGGTATTGTTAAATTCCGGTTTTTCTGGTATTAAAGCCTTTTTTATGAAATGATGTCTTCCCCTATTAGAATGTGAGCTCCTTGAAGTCATTCTCACTTTTCTATTTGTATTTCCAGTGGTTAACACAGCGTTTTTCATATAGTAAGCAATTAATAAGTGATTTTTCCATTCCCTCATTCATTCATGACAGAGTTCATGGATAACAAGTGCTTATAATTTTTCTTTGACCAGCCACTGACACAAAAAATATAATACCTGGGTCAAATGCAGTTGAGTGTGGGAACAGGAAAGTGGGAGTGCCTAAGTTTCAGGGTTAGTGAACCTTTAGCCTTGAGGTTGCCCCTTGGGGCCCCACTTGAGGACCTACAGGGCCACATGTGGCCTCGAGGCTGCAGGTTCCCCACCCATGGAAGGTATGAGAGCTCCTGTGGTTGTCTTTTTGTTTGTGCATAGCTAAAGGAAACTGGAAATAAAGATTCTGGGATTAAGAAGGCTGGGATGTTCCAAATAAAGCTGGGCCAAGTTGCAGGAGACTACAAGCCAGATATCAAACTCATCTGGAGAGTGGAGGGTGACATGGAAGTCCAGAGATGGGAATATTCCAGGATCTGAGGAGGAGGAAGTGAACCTTAAAGGAATGATGGTGACTGCTGAGCAATGGTGCCAGTGAGGAACAAGGAATATGCCAACTCCTCTCTTTGTTCCCATGTGGACAGAGAGTGGAATGGGGAGGAGAAAAAAATAAATAACCAGCCTTGGACATGAAGACATGTGTTATCTTCAGGACAAAACTAAGTTTTTAATGAGAAACCAGAGATAGCATGTGAGAGGAACACATCTAGGCTCACAGATTTGGAAGCTGGAAGAGGCTTTAGAAGTCCTCAAGTTTAACCTCATTCTACAGATGAGTAAACTGAGAATTTGAAAAGAAAAATGACTTGTCCACAGTCATTAAATGTCAAAGCTGGACAGGGGAAAGGAAGGGAATTGACTCCCAGTGAGAAAGTACTCAGTGAGAGGTTCACAGGACCCTAGGGAGAGGCATGCTGGAGGGAGGGGAGAGGAAGGAAACAAGAAGCTTCCCACCCACCCACCCACCACCACCACCACCCCACCCCACCCCTCAGTAATGTGTACACATTCCCAATTATGTGCAAAATAATTTAGAACATATCATGAGTGCAGAAGTTTAAAAAAAATAGCTGTCATTGAGGGTGGGTTGGTCCAGGAAGATTCTATGTAGGGGCCCTGACACCAAGTCAAGATCAGACAGTAAGACAGGAAGGAGCATAGGAGATGTTAGGGTGAGCAGACAGATTGCCCTAACTGGCAGTGTTTATGTCAGGATACGGTGCAAGATGAGGATGGAAAATTAGGTTAGAACCAGATTCAAGCATATCCTGAAGTGAAAAGTAAGACGTGTTTTCAGATAAGATAATGTGGCTATTTGTTTGGGGCCAGGAGCCAGGAAAACATGAGTTCATTTCTGACCTCAAACACTCACTTGCTGCACGACCCTAGGCAAGTCACTTAACCTCTGCCTTAGTGTCTTCAACCCTTAAATAGGGACAATAAAGGAATCTACTTCATAGGATTGTTGTGACAAACAAATGAGATAATATTCATAAAGCATTCATCACAGTGCTTGGTATATATAATATATATACTATATAATAGCTTATTCCCCTCCCTCCCCATGCATATTTTTATGAGGGTTTCCTCTTTTTATAAATTGAATTTATTAAATACTTTTAAAAATAGAAAAACCAGCTATACACAATAGAGATTTACAATTTCATATGTAAACTTTTTCTATTCTATATGTATTTGGAAATGCTCATTTTCTCTCATATTGTTAGGTTCAGAATTTCTTTAAAAATAACAAATTTAAATATCTTTAATCCAGGAAGAAGTGTTGAATCTTGTTGAATGAACCTTATATCTTCCTATGATCCAGAATTTTCAGTCTTTGAAGATTATGTTATTCTGTAATTCATAGCTATACAATATCTCTGGAAGGATATTGGTGTTAAATATGATGATATGATTCATATCATTTTATTCATCCCTTCAAGTTGTGTCTTGGGAAGCTTTAGAGAGCCCTTCATATAAGTGGAATGGATTTGGGGCTTGGTTATGCTATTCCAATTGTGAAACTGGATTTTGACTATTTCCAATACCTAAAAATGAAGTAGAATAAAACAATTTCCACTTTTCCTCAAAAACAAAGATGGCATTGTGAAAATTCAGGAAGAATAATGTGACTTGTAAACAGAGACTAGAATCCTTGATTGGTAGAGAATTGAGCATCCTATGACCAGGTGGAACCATCCTCTCTATGCTAATTACATGTAGTACTTGAAGCTCCATATACAGGTCTGGGAATATAGTGGGGCCACCATATAAGGTGGGGAGGAGAGGGGGAGAGAGAAAGAGAGAGAGAGGGAGAGAGAGAGAGAGAGAGAGATCTTTTTGAATCTGACCAGTCAGGGAAAAGGGGAGCTCATTCTGCACCCTGAAAAGTCCTTAGACTGTGGTTCTAGAACCAGCCTGTATTTTCTCTTCCGTAACACTGATTGCTGAATTTACTAGCATTCTTTTTTTTTGTCTGCTTTTTGGAGGTGAGAAGGCAGGACAATTGGGGTAAGTGACTTGCCCAAGATCACACAGCTAATAAGTGTTTAAGTGTCTGAGGCCCAATTTGAACTCAGGTCCTCCTGACTCCAGGGCCAGTGCCATATTCACTGTGCTACCTAGCCACCCCCGGCTTATCGGTATTCTTAACTGTATCTTACATAATGCACTACTCAGACTTACCTAAC
>CM053580.1:41424910-41498514 GCA_028627135.1 Pseudochirops cupreus
AGAACAGAGTTTAAATGGAGACTGAAGCAATCTACATGCTATCGTTCTTTTCCATGTTTGGATTTGTTTCCTCTTTCCCATTGTTCACTCCATTGGTTACAACCCTTCTATACAACCAGACTAATGTCCAATGTGAAAGTATTTGCAGATCCTGTACTTGATTGCATGCCGCCATGGGGGAGGGGGGGGAGGAAGAGGAAGGGGAGAAAATTTGAAACTCAAGGGATTCTGGAACTGAATCTTAAAGTACAAGTAAATAAACAAATCAATTAAAAACAAAAAAAATCAGGGTTTTGCTTTTGTGATTGCATTAAATAGTGAAATTTTCTCAAACTAGAGAACACAGATATGTGTGTATGTATATGTATATACATATATGCATGGGCATGTGTGTGTATGCATGAGCACACACACACACACACACACACACACACACACACACACACACACACACACACACACAGTCTTTTAAGCCTTTGTCACCATGCCAGCACAGAAGAAAACTACAAATACTTGAAATCTGAAGATGAGATTCAACTACTATTCTGGGTTGTTGAGAAAGATTCTCAGTAAGCATTAAATCCCTCCAGAACTATGAGGTGGCTCTCATTGCTGAACTGTCTGGAGCTCCCTGGAGTCACTAGCCCTGACTCTGATACCCTGTTGTGTCTGGAGAATCTTCCCCTTTCTGCCAAACTATGTGTAAGATCATTGCAGAAAATTCACTTCTTCTCTTCTGATTAACCCCACCACACTCACTTTAGCTCATTACTCATCTACCATAGCACTAATGTCTGCAGCTTGCATATAGTATTTGAGCCTCGAGATGTGTTGCTTCGTACAGATTTTCCTGTCACTTCACTATCAACTTTTTTCTCCTTAATTAGATTGTAAGTTTTTCTAGGGCAGAGCATGTTTTCTTTATTTCTTTGTAACACATATTTCCCAAACTCAGTATAATTGTTCAGACATTGTAAATGCTTAGTAACCGTGTTAAATAATAATTCTTTACACTTAAGAGGTGCATTTAACTCTTTTTTTAAAGAATTTTCACACATTTTAATTCACTTTTATTCTCACAACAATCCTGCTAGGTAGATACAAGTTTGTGTATCACATTTCATGAGGATATGCACCTAGGAATTTTTTTTGAGGTGAACATGTATTAAATACTCAATTATAAAGGATTTGATTTTATTTACCAACCTAAAAATATCTTAAGTTTATCTTAAAAGAATACCTAAATTTTACTCAAAATATAAAATTTTTAAATGAGCAAGATACAATTTTGGGGAAAATGTTGGAATATGCGTAGGCATATGCCATACACAGTCTTGTCAGTATTTGGAACAGATATTATTAATCCCAATTATGTAGATGGTAAAGCAGGACCACATGATTATGATGGAAAGAGTTTGGATTTCACATCTAGGGACCTAAGCTTGAATCACAGTTCTCACAATTATTAGCTGTTTGTCCCTGGGGCAAATAAATTTATTCACCTTTCTGGGACTCAGTTTCCCTTTTTGTAAGATGAAGGGGGATGAGTGAGAAGGGGAAGAAAATAAACATTTATATAGCACCTCTGTGCCAGGCACTTTGCTAAGTGCTGTGCAAAGATTATCTCATTGGATTCTCACAACAAATCCGTGAGGCAGGTGCCACTATTATTTTAATTTTACAAATGAGGAAACTGAGAAAAATGAAGGTTAAGTGACTTGCCCAGCTGTGGAGCTGGATTTCAGCTGAGACCTTCCTTACTCCAGGTCTGGTGCTCTATCCATTGTAATCCACTGGAGACTCTAGATCTAATGGATCTCCAGGGTCTCTAGTTCTGTATAGTAGGATTTTCTCGGGAAGCTAAACAGCACACAGCTAGTTAATGGGAAATCAGGAAATAGAAACCAGGATTCCTGAAAGAGGGAAACTGTACTAATCTGCTAACCAAACAACAAGGAACCATGTTCTGTGAGCAAAGTGAATGCTCCAACATAATGGTACAGCAATTAACTCATTAGAAAGTCTATAAATATTATTTCCCATGCCCACACATTATGAGAAATTCTGCCATGGTCAATACATCAGACTTTCACTGCAATAAGCTAGATAATGATCATAGCTTTCCTCTTTGGCCAGTCCCTTGAAATAGCAGGCATCCAAGTCAACTAACTGATTTCTAATGACTACTACTTGGTGTTTGGTATTATCTAATAAAATGAGGAAATACATGAGTTGGACCATGGATTAACATGTTTAAACATTTCTCATCAGACTCTTGCACGGTTTTCTTAGGAGAAACCTAAATTTTGGTGGCAGTTTTTCCAAAAAAATAATTAACTCTTGGACTCCATAAGTGCATAAGTCACGTTCATAAAACCTCTTCTCAACCCTCAGACATATTTTCAAATTATAAAATTGCTGAACAAAGCCCATGAATTTAACTGGCTCTATTATGACTTCAGGGATCTGGGACCCAAATGGGGCTGTGATTTCATCGATATGGATGGTCTCTTCAATGATGCAGAATGAATCCTCACCCAGCCATACCTGGCAAACCACTTTCCCTGTTGTCTATTTCTTCCTATAGGTTCACAACAACCAATCCCTCCAATGACCAATGGCCTTCCTCCCTCTCTCTTGGCATCATGAGGATAACAAAGGAGTGCATACATAGGCCGATCGTGCTATGCAGCCAGTTAAATTCTCCTTTTCTTCAGCTCTAGGATGAATAGAACCATCCTCAAAAGTCTGAAGACTTTGGCTCAAGGGCCTCCTCTCCATGGACTGACTGGGTGACTCTGGGAAAGTCATTTAACTTCTGAGTGTTCTAGGCAGCTTTCTAATACTAAATTTCAAAGAAGGTGCTGATGGGGGGAGTTTCCTCACCTATGTTCCTACACCAATGAAATTGCAGGTCCAATCTCCATCCCAATTACTATATTTCTTTCATTACATCCTTCACTTTTCTTTTATAATTCCTTGTTTCAGTATCCTACAGCCTGCTTAGTTCCATGATACACTTCTCCAGTATCCTTTAGGTGAACTTTACTTTCAAATTTTCAAAGACAAGCAGTGTTTTGTAACTTGTGGCCATACAATACTGAGATATTATCAGTATTAAAATGGTAAGTCCTTATTTCAGGAAAGAACTTGGGTGCATTAAAAGAACTTTGCAAATTAAAGGCAATTTAATCTACTGTCTTCTTCCTTGAGCTAGGTCAACTCTGGCCCCACCTCACTGTCCTTTCTCATTATCTGTATGTCTGAATAGACATATGTGTTTATATAATGTTTCAATTACTGTTATCTCTCCACATCATGAAGGTTAAGGGTGTGGTGTCCCCACAATCTGGAAAATCCATGTGAAATTGTTTCATCAGAGAAGAGGTCTGAATTATTATAGTATTAAAAGATAAAATATGTTAATATTATACAATACTATACATATATTTTATGCATTTCTGACTTTCTAAACTTTTTCTGTGCTGTCTACTGGCTTTCATCTGTCCTCTGCAGTTTCTGCAAAACTCCCAAAAAGCTGCCACTTAATTTCTTATGCTGACCTGTGATATATCAAAACTCTGATGGGGGGGGAGGGCACCTAGGTGGTACAGTGAATAGAGCACCAGCCCTGGAGTCAGGAGGACTTGAGTTCAAATCCAGCCTCAGACATTTTACACACTTACTAGCTGTATGACCTTGGACAAGTCACTTAACCCCAATTGCCCTGACTTCCCCCCTCCAAAAAAAAAAAAAACTTTCATGGGGAAAGTCACAATGTGGAAGGGATAACTGTATCAACATCTGTGTGAGATAAATACTTACATATCCATTTAATTTACAAATTTATATCCAAATACTATACACATGCACTTTTGCTTATCCATGTATACACGTTTATATTAAATATACATGCATATACATATACACATATGTATATATATACTTTTGTTCATATATTGCCACATATACAAGATATTGACAGTGATACAATTAATCATATTTTTATCATAACAAACTTGTGAGATTAGTAGTGCAAATATCACTACTGCCATTTTACAGATTCAGAAACTAAGGATTTGAGAGTTTAAGTGACCATGATCACCTAGTGTCCAAGGCAAAATTTGGCTCTGTTCTAGTGACTACAGGACAACCAATTCATCATATCATTCTCTCCAGCCCCCAGTAACTTCCAGAGAGCCTCCTAAACCACAATGGTGACAGGCTAGGTTGCCCTGGTGGAGAATCCCAACTCTTGCATCCTACCTTGGCCCTCAGATTCCTTGAAATATACTTCCTCTTGTTTATGCTTACTAGTGTACAAGCTTCCCAAATCTTCATGAGGCACTCAACCCCTCCTGCCATTGTCTAGTCTAGAGGCACATTCTTAAGCATTCTAATCACTTGTCTTCCTCAGTGCATCTCTCTCCATCCACTGAATCTCTGTCTATTCTCATTCCCCAATGATTTAGCATTCTCCTAGTTCATCTTCTCAATGATAAGGAATCCACATGCTTTCCCAAATCTCAAACCTACCCCTCCCAATGTTCCTCTCCCAATTTTCAAATCCCTTCCACTGTGCCCCATAAAATGCCTATTGTATGATTAACAAACTTTGTAAACCTCCCCCTCCCTCCCTCTGTCTCCATGTCTGCCTGTCTCTATGGCTGTCTCTCTTGCTCTCTTTCCCCCACCTCCCCACCCTTTGATCTTCTGTCCCTCACTGGGACCTGACCCACTCCTGACAAGACTCTGCACCCCTGGCCACTCTTTTAATATGGACTGTAGTTTCTCTCCTATCTCTCAACTCACTGGTCACTGTGGGATGCCTAGATATCTTCCACCATCATTCAGCTTCCTTTCCTTCTTTAACTTTTGAGATATTTGTTCAAATTGTCACATAATCCAGACCCTGATGACTGTTATCTCTTAACTCCCAAGCTATTCTCTCTTTCTTTCCTCAGTGAGTTCAATGCCAAGCTCACAATTTTCCACTGCACTCCAACCCTCTTCTCCATACTGTGACACTTCAATTTACATGTTGATATCCCCTCAAATACCTTAACTTCACACTTCCTCAATCTACTCAGTTCCCATGACCTACTTCTCCACTCCAGCCTACAAGAATCATCAGCCCCTTGACCTTTCAATCGCCCACAAGTTGTTCCATTTCCTTGCAAAAGAACACTGAAAATCCTTTATCTCATCATAATCTTTTATAAATCCAATTTTTTCAGTGCCTTATGACTCTTAATCCTGTTCTTCCTTCTCACTGTGACCTCCAATCCTTTCACCCATTAGGATTTTCCCTGGCTATAGTTTCTTTTCTTTGAAATATCAATTCTTTGTTGAGCCAGTTGATCCCTACAGTACTATCCTCTACTCCTGAGTCCCTTGCCCCCTTGACTATCATTGCACCTATCTTGCCAAAACCCAACTTTAGATTGCTCTTGTCATCTCCCTTCTCTGCTCTTATTCACATTTCTGCTGACTACAGGTAGAGGAAATCATGAAACTATGCTGTTGGGGTTCATTATGAATGTATTTTCTAATCTCAGCTGTGCCCCCAGTGAAGCAAAGCAATCCTCTCTATCCCATTCACCATAATAGCTGTTAAAGCCTCTTCTCTCCTCATTCTTGCATTTAGGTTTGCCTTATACCACACACACACACACACACACACACACACACACACACACACACACACACATACCACACTCACACACACCACTCACTTGGACCTCTAGTCTCCTTCCCCCCCATATTACATCTTCTTGACATCATCCAACTACCTTCTCATTCAGTCTACTCTCTAATGTAGACATAGCTCTTCTCCTTTCCAAGGTCCTCTCCTATATTCTCCAACAAATTTCCCCTGATATCATTCCCACTCTCTCTAATTGTTAATCTTTTCCCCATCTACTCGTTCCTTCTCTGTGGTCTAAAAATAATCCCAATCCTTTGCCATTCTTTAAAAACAAACAAATAAAAATAACCATCAAGGTCCTACCATCTTTATTGGCTTTTTTTCTATATATCTCCTCCCCTTAACTAAACTCCTTGAAAAAGCTGCATGTATTTGATGTCTCTGCTTTTTCTACTCACATTCCTCTAAACCTTCTTCACCCTGGCTTCTCACCTCATAATTCAATTCAAACTTCTTTCTCTAAAGTTGCCAATGTTCTTTTAGTTGATAAATATAATTGTCTTTTCTTCATCCTTATTCTCCTTTACCACTCTGTAGCATTTGCCGCTGTTAACCACCTTCTCTTCTTGTATACTCCCTCCCTCTGGGGTTGCATGACAGTTCTTTATTTGTTTTTCCTCTTATCTGTCTGGATCTCCTTCTCCTTGGATCTTCATCTATGTTATACATACTAACTGTTGATATCTACCAAAGATCTTTACTGGGCCCTCTTTCTCTTCTCTCTCTACATCTTCTCACTTGGTAATACTATTAACTCCCATGGATCCAATTATCTATTGCTTCATATCTGGTCCCATGTTACCTATTTATTGCCTACTGAACATTCCTAGAGGGGTCCCATAGGCTTCTCAAACTCAATACATCCAGCATAGAACAGCTTATCATTTCATCCAAACCCAATCTTATTCAGAACTTCCCTACCAATGTAGAGGATGCCACCATCTTCTCCATCACCTACACTCACGACCTCAGCATCATCATTGCCTCTTTACACTTACTCATCCCATAAATGCAATGAGTTGTCAAATCTTGTCATTTCCACTTCTATAGCATCTCTTGTTACCACTTCTTTGCACTCACACAGTCCCAACCTAGGGCAGGAAGTTATCTCCTCTTATCTCAACTATTTCAAGAGTCATCTTATTGGTCTTTTTGCTGTAAGTCTCTCCCCACTCAGATTCATCCTTCCTCCAGTTGCCAAAGTGGCCTCCCTAAAGTGTAGTTATGACTATGTCACACTAGTGACTTTCCATTACCCCCAGGATCAAATATAAACTCCTTTATTTGGCATTTTAATTTAAGTCTTCATAACCTGTCCCTATCTCTTCTTACACATTATCCCCTACAATGAACTCTAGGGTCCAGCCAGTTGACCTCATCCATGTCAGGCTATCTCCTGTCCCTGTGCCTTTGTACTGACTGTCCCCATTCATGAATGCTATTTCCCTCCTGACTTCAGCCTCCTAGAATCCTTGGCTTCTTTCAGGACTCAGGTCCAATGCTACCTCCTTTGGAAGGTTTATCCCAAGCTCCCTAGCTACTAGCCCCTTTCCTTCTAAGATTATCTTCCTAGGTCTACTCTGTTTCTTTTTTTCATCTTTCATGTATCTAAGGCTATATTGTCTCATTCATTAGGATGTAAGTTCTTTGAGGGCAGGGTCTGTTTCCCTTTTTCTTTGTATCCTCAGACTCACATAGTGCCTGATACATAGTAATTGCTTAATAAAAACTTTGTGATTATTGTTACTGATTGATTAGATAAGAATTTATATTAAGCATAAGGTAAAAAATGATCATCTTAGAACTATGGAATTTCTGCTGTGTTTCAATAAAATAAAACAAATGCCTTCTACAATACACAATTTTAAGGTTAGTATAGATTAATTGTTATAGATCAATTATTTATCACCCTTAGTTTGACCTGGCTCTCTCTGACTTCAACGCCTTACCAGTTGCCCTCCCATCCTGAAGAAGCTTCCACCCTTTTATAGTTGGTGAGTCCTAAGGTTAGAGAAGCATTTCATGAGTAGCCCAAGCCCCGCTTGCTCTATTTCTTGTTTGACTCACTCCAGATTTACACACACACTCACACACACACACACACACACACACACATATACACAGAGCCATCTTGCCCATATATGGGTTCCTTACCCTCTCTTTCCAGTTCTCCAGTTCATCTAATGGGGAACTTGTCTTCTCCATTAGAATGTAAGTTTCTGGAGAGCAGGAACTGTTTTGTTTGTTTGTATTTGTATCCCTAGTACTTAGTATAGGGCCAGGAACACATAATAAATGCTTAATAAATATTTTATTTATGCATTTCTCTACTTTAATAGAGGCTAATGATAGCAGACCTGCTTGAGGGGTAGAGTGAGGAATGTTCCAAGATCACTATTATGTTTTCAAACTCACCTTATAGAAATCCTTTGGACAATTAACTGAGAAATGAGTTAATTTGGGTTTCAACACCATCACAGACCCAATGCAGTCATTCAAGAAAGTGAAATGCCCACAAGAACAGCAGGGAGCAAAAAGGAGGAATAAGATACTTAAATGATTCAAAAAATGAATAAACATCACATGACTCACCAGTTCTACTTAGCTATAACACTTTTAAGAGCTCAAATTCCACAAATATAAGAGAGAATGAATTATCCCTTGAATTCATGGAGTGACTATCTAATGTTAAAAGGAAGATGTAAAATTTCCTTGGAAAATGCTGGCAATGAATCAAGTTGGCCTTAGGGAGAGGAAAAAATGGCTTAATATTTTCAGGACAGATTGAAAATTCATGAGATATTAGTCAATATGTTGACAGTTTTATATTCAAGATGAAGAAAATTGTAATGTAGATCAGTAAATAAACCCCTTACTAATAATCCTTGTTTTACAAGTAAGCCAACTTTAGATCAGGAAAATTATTAGAAGAGAAGAAAAATCTGACAAGTTTGAAAGTCTAAAATTCCTGACTCTTAATGGTCTTTAACCAATAACATCAAACATTTGCCTGGAATTCATTTTTTTTGAAAAAGCATAAATTCAGGCTATAATTGATTTATCTGAAAAATACACTAGGCAAAGCTATGAGAACCCTGGCATATTAATCCACAATTGGCGGAGCTGTGAATTTATCCAACCATTCTGGAAAACAATTCTTAATTATGCAAGAAAATTTACCAAGTTGTTTGTACCCCTTGATCCAGCAACACTCAACAGCCCACAAAAAAAATAAACTAATGAATGAACAAATAAATCAATGAATATATGTATATGCCCCAAGGAGGTCAATAAGAAAAATAAATGATCCCCTATACACAAAGATACTGTTAATAATAATTTTTACATACGTAAAACTCTAGATTCCAAATGACCATCAACTGGGGAACATGCCAGTGAATGCAGAATGGCATTATGAATGTAAAGGAGAATTATTACAGTGCAAGAAATTACAAATATGAGGAATTCAAAGATACATGGGTATGAAATTATGAAGCTGGGTGAAAGCAAAGCCACTGGAACGATATCCATAATGATTACAATAATGAAAACGCAAAGAACACTAAAAGGCACAAGAACTCAGATTAAACACAATGACTGATGTTGGTTCCAGAAAACAGATGATGAAACACATCCTCAGTAGAGACTATTAGTGTGAAGATTGTATAAAGTTTCAGAGGTGATTTTTCTATTGGTTTTCCTCAACTAATTTTCTCTAAGATAAAGGAAGACTGCATGGGCTGGGACTGGGTATTATATTGAGAAGACTGTAAAGCCACAAATTAAAGGGAAAAAAAAAACTTTGGGAGGCCAATACTAAGTAAACTCTTAGTATTCTCCAAGGTCTCAGCGCAGGGATTTCCACATTACCAAAACAATCATTGGTTATTGGTGCTGATGAATTACACATTTATCATCTGAACAAATTTCAACAAAAAAAGGCCAAAGACAAAATGAGGACATGGTCTCTCTCATCCCCTCAGAATGGTTCTTTTTATTGCCATGCATTCTAGATGGGCAGTCAGGGAAGAGATATTGACTGATCGGCTTATTTTTTTAATAAAAAAGAAATGAAATTCTTCTTTTCAGTGAGATCCAAGGATTTCTTATGAGAATTGAAATCACCATTCTAAAAAAAAACGCAAATGCTGAATTGCTTTTTGGATTATATGCAATACTTTCAGAGCTTGTGGATTCAACAACATATACAATGGTTTGCCTCCACTAAAATCCTTTGCTTGATGCCTCATTATGACAGTGATAACCCCCAGTTCCTAAAGGCTATTCCAGAAGAGTGCAAGCTTTGGAAGTTTCCAGCAAACCAGAAAGGGTTCATTTGTATACCCAATGATGAGCTGCATTCCGTTATATAAGGATCAATCTAGTTGTATAAGTAGTGGTTCATAAACAGGATACCAAAGAGGATTTTATCTACCAAAATATAATATGAAGACAATCTGTACTCTACCTCTCATCATCCTGCTTTTACATGGGTTATCTTGAATGCTTGGAATGTCCTCCTTTCTCACATCAAGAATCCTTGGCTTCCTTTAAGACTCAGTTCTTGTGCTAGCTCCTTGAGGAGGACTTTGTTCATCCCCCAGGTGATAATGCCATCCCTTTAAAGCAGTCTACCATTTATCATATATTCATCATTATACACTGATATTTATATGCTGTCTATTCATTAGAATACATTGTTTCTTGGAGGAGGTGACTGTTTCTGCTTGTACTTTGAATTGCCATAATTTAGCACAGCATCTAGTATATAGTAAGCACTTAATATATGCTTGTCGATTGATTGATTGATCTACTAAGTCCGAGAGAGGGTGGTCATCTATGCTGATGAGAGGGAAATTTAGACATGGAAGGAATCAAAATTCCTTGAAGAAAGGACTTCCTGTGTATTAAAATAAGCCTTCCAGCTATTGGGCTAATCTAGGCATTGATCTACTAGCTAGCAATGACAGCAATGAAATAACCTAAATAGAATAGATTTCTATTCTATTTTAAGTTCTTTCTATGGTCTTATGTGCACAGGTATCACGATGCATACTGAGCAATTGTTAAAGGCACAGAAAATGAATTCACTGTACGTGGGCTTATAAATGGATAGATGCTGCAAAACAAAATTGTGCCCTTAAATATTCAAGTGCACAGAAGTCCCACTTGCTTTTTCATCTCTCTTTAAGATAACCTTCTATGGAGTATATGAACTATTTCATATCTGAGATATAGAAAAGCTATGTTTTCTTCCATTCTATGACATACTTGAAAATATCCAAATCATATTCATTACCGAGTATCTCTTCTTTAAGTACTGAGTCATCTCTTAGACAAAACTATTTGTATTTTGTTTCAGTTTTAACTGCATGATTTATATTTCATTCATATAAATTCTCACTGAATATTTCATTTATTTCCATTTTAAACTAAGAAAAGTAAAAATGAAGAAAAGCTCCTGCTTTCTCACTTGTTCAACAAAAGGAATTAGAAAATGCATACTGTTTCATCAGGAGCTCAGGAAAGTGATGAATTGCCAAAAAACAATACAAACCAGGTGTACACTGCCCAAGTTTGCTAGACTGGGTCTGAAGGTACTTCTTTGGGACTATATTTGTTTCCAGCGCATTTAATTTTTCAAGTCAGTCAAATCAGAGAATGGAAGAGCCCCAGGTCTTAATGACCATCCACTGAAGCACAATCATGTTAGTTGGGAAAAACTGTAACTCTGAGAGAAGAGACTTGACTGAAGTTATACAGGGATTTAGCAGCAGAGACAAGACTAAGACACAGGTTTTCAAATATACTTTAATTTAAATGTGAGAGACTCTAATATACAGAAGTGTTTTTTGATCACAAAATGATAAAAAGGTCTTATAGAATTAAACCTGAAGATTTTTTACATAATTATGAGGGAAAAGAATCTCCAAATTTGTGTTAAGCAGTTTTAGTTGGTTCTCAAATCTATCTTTAAAAAATAAACTCCAGAATCATAAATGTATATAACCTGACACACATCTAGACTTACACAAATCTCGGCACTGCGGGTCAAAAATGGTAGTATCTCCCCCTAGGAAAATAAGTAGACCACACTATCTCAGTCTTTATATGTAGAGAAACAGCTGTCTGCCACTCCAAATCATTTTTTTAAGTTAGCATGCAACTTTTCTTTCCTTTCTTAAATAAATAAAAAAAAATTATAGATATAGAGAAACCATGAAGTTACATAGCTGATCACTAAAATTAAACTGAAGAAAGTTACTTAAATAGAATTGAGCCTGTGGGTATTTTAAACTTTGCATTAAAATCCACATTTTGGAAAATCTTGTATTTTCAAAACTTTTTAACTTTTTTTGTTTTACATTTAATGGTAACAATATTTGGGCTCATGCAAACACATTTTCCTTGCTTGTATCTGATTGCTGAAAAAAAATGTTCAAAGATCATCAATATAAAGCACATCTCTTGTTTCAAAAGTTATTTTACCACAGACACATGCGAAATGTTTTTACTCTAGGTCCATGCATGCTTAGAACAAGCATTTTATATGAAAAATTTTTAAAGCCATGTGCTTTTTTTTCCCCCGAGTTATCACACACTGCAAGAAAATATTCAAATCTTATGAATTACTTAATATTTCTTTCTTTAAGTGTTGAATTATTTTTATGATGAATGTTAATATTTTGTCCTAGTCTTAATCATGCAAGTTCTATTTTTTAACATTTCTTTTGAGTCTCAAAGTATATAAATCACAGTACTTTATTTTTTTCCCTTTGTTGTAGATGAATTCAGTCAAGGATTTGCCTCACAATAATAGCAAGAATACCTTGGATTTACGTATTGCCTATCCTCAGAAGAATAACAAAGCAAGACTAGAACTGAATTAAAGAACCAGTGAAATTTGCAAGAAAATGGCATCTTCTGCAATTGAAAGATAAACCCAGTGTTTTGCAAGGGTGGTTGATTAGAGGACCTCTTCCTTTGACAAACAACAACAACAACAAAAAAAAAACGTGGCGAGTCTTTAAATCATAGACGTAAAGAGCTAACTTCCATTATTAGTTTGGCACCAAATGCGTATTTATTTATTTCTTTACTTACTAATGTAAAACCAAACCAATTTAGTTTGTGTTTGGGCGGTCATGGTAGCAAAACAGTATGGGTGACATGTGATGGTCTACATTTTGCTTCTCAGCTTCGAACCTAACTTTCTCTTGCATTGTCGAAGTTAGTACAACCACACGGCACACCCATTCTACATGATTGAATATACATTGAAATTGGGCAGATAAATTTCCTAAGTGAGTAACTAATGTATTTTCTTAAAAGCAGATAAAATGGGAAGGAGATGAATAGGCAATGCCTGTAAAACCATGGGACCACAAGAGTAAGGAAAACACAGAGGCAGAGTATGAATTCAATAGGAATGCCTTTGAGCAGAGAGATAAAAATTGCCGATTCCCTGGGGCTGCTGTTCCTCCTCCCCTTCCCTCCTATCCTTACCCCCCTCACAACATCTCCCCCAAATCAGCTGCAGCCTAAATAGCAGGAGCTTTCTTTACAGCACTTAGTGCCTTATAATTAATGACATAACGACCAAGGCGCATGTGGGCCCAGTCTTGCAGTTTCTTGGACTGGGAGGATTCATTTGACGTCAGTGGCAGCGCTGCCTGCGTAAGGGTTGAAGGCCCATCCTCTAGAATGGTAGGCTGGGGAGGTGCTGGAAGGGGGGGGGCAGTGAGGGGGGAGGTGTGTATAAGGGGCAGACAGTATCTTTACCATACAGGAACTGGAGGAGATGAATAGGGTTTTCCTCCGTGCTGTCTCAATGCCATTTCTAAAAGACCCCTCTCCAAGCTACTTTGGGCTCTCGTGGATGGCTTGTCTTGGTTCTGTCTGAGCCAGAAGAAAAACACCTCTTTATTAAAGAGATATGGGGAAAGAGTGAGGAGAGAGAGAGAAAGAGAGAGAGAGAGAGGGAGAGGGAGAGAGAGAGGGAGAAAGAGACAGAGAGGGGGAGAGAGAAAGAGACAGGGAGAGGGAGAGAAAGGGAGGGAGAGAGGGAGAAAGAGACAGAGAGAGAGAGAGAGGGAGAGGGAGAGAGAGAGAGAGGGAGAGAGAAGTGGGAGGGGGGAGAGAGAGAGCGCGCGCAACAAAAGAACCAAAAGAAAAGAGGAAAAGTCACACAAATGACTCAAATACAAACCTGATATTTTTGTTTCTACTGTTTTCATATATCTAGGCTTTAGAGCCACAGCTCCAGCTTTTCCTTGACCCTCCGGTGCCTTTAAGTTTCTGATTAGGTTATAGCAAATTGCATTTTAAAAGAACTCATTTGTAACCAGAAGCTTCAGGCGTCTCTAGCCACTTCATTACCAAAATTAATTCGATTCAGAAGTTTATTGACACAGTGTCTTCCCTTCCTTCGCCCACCCCCACCCAGTTCTTAACCTCCTCCTCCTGGCTAACTCCTCTCTCCCTCCCCCCTACCCTAACTCCATCCCATTCCCTTAGATCAGCTAGGGCTGCCCTTGCCCAGTTGCCTAGATTCTAGACCGAATGCTCGTTTTCAGCTTTTTCCTCTGATTACCATTCAACCTGAGGAAGCTGTCACTGCTCTCTCAAGCTGCCTTTCGATGTAAAGATCTTTAAGAAATCAGCTTGAACCTGATTTCCGTGTCTGTATGTATTCGTGTTCTCTACCACAACGTCACTTTCCTAACAAACACTTCTTCCCTGGCCTACGTTAGTAAAGGTTTGTCAAGCAAATTTTTCTAAAACGCAAAATGTCCCCTGAAAAGACCGACAGACAGACAACACACACACACACACACACACACACACACACACACACACACACACACACACAGCCCTTCCTAAAGTTCCCCATCAAGTCTCTCATTTGAATGTACAGTTGGGGGAGGGGGGAAGGTGATTGCTTATTGAACATTTGTATCCGTACATATATTTGTTTTCTCCGGGGGTGGGCGACCAATAGCAACAAGGACAGTCCCCGTGCCCCTCCCTCCCTGCTGGTGGGTGTACTTGGTACTTTAGCGACCGATTTCCGCCAGATACCTCCTCTCCACCACCACCCCCAGATAAAAACTACTGAGGGAAGCAAGTCAGACAACAATCAAGTTTGCTGTGTGGGGAAACTGATCTGCATTTTGCCACTTTATAACAGCAAATTAGGTACAGCAGTCATCCTCCAAGTTGTCATCAAAGGAAAAGTTCTGCGGAACTTAATGCCTAGATGCCCCCAAACGCAGAGACTCCCACCCTACTCACACACACAGACACACACACACTCACACACACACACACACACACACACACTCACACACTCACACACACACACTCACACACACACACACACACACACACACTCACACACACACACACACACACTCACACACACACTCACACACACCACCTAGAGACAGCGACCAGCGAGGGCCGGACAAGAAGCTCTCTCCGCTCTGTGTAAAATGTTGCATACACGAAGCGGTCCGGGTGTACACAACACTCCTGAAGAATCTCTGGGAATATTCTCTCCACTGCTGTTCAGTGCAAAAGGGCCCCAATTTGCACAGGCAGGGATGTTACTGTCAACACACAGGGCTGTTCAGGAAGTGTGGCAATACGAACACAGGATAAACACAAGGATCAGAACCATTTAATTTACCTTGTTGATAGCTTATGCTCCAAACACCTCTCTGCAAGACGGTGGGGGTAGGGAGGAGGGAGGCGGGATCCTGAACAAAAAAAGCAGGAGTCAATCTGACTTCTTCAACTTCTAAAACTGTATAGAACACCTGTGAGTTTCAATTCTAGCGTGTGCCTGCATCTCTGACCAAGACAAATTCTAACTCTACAGTATCACTTTAGAGTTTTTGAATATCCACAAAAGAGATTATCATAACATAAAGAGTGACTTTAAAATCTGGTGTGCAGAGAGACTTTTTAAGAAAGAAGTGCATTAGAAGGCTATTATTACAATCAGCTGCGGGGTAATATTTAAAATCCTGTAAAATGACATGATGGGGACAAGCGTGAGGAATTTGGTCATCATCTTCTGAGTCCTTAGGGCACCCTTCCAGGCTGTGACCAGTTTCTGCCCCTAAATTGTGTTAAACCTCAGGACGTGTAAATGTAATTGTTGCTTTAACTTCAGTGGGCTCTAGATTCAGGCTATATCAAACTCAAACTCCAAAAGTATCAAATCATCCTTAAGTAATTCCCGGCCTTCTTGGTTATGTCAGCCAAAGGTCAGCTACGATACCCAACAGGGATGTTCCTTTCAAAAACACTCTCCTACTTCCTCTAATTCTCCTTCACCCTGCCCCCATTAAAAAAAATCCCTCATATTTCAATGGGAGTCTAAGAATGTCATGCGATACGAAACTCCGAGACGAACCTCAAATCTGTGTTTTTAGGCATCAGTTGAAAAATGAAGTGTAGGTCTTTGCAAATGGAATAGTGGTCGGGTGGCAGAAAAGGAAATTGTCGAAATGCCCGCAAGAGGCACAGAGGTATTTAGTAGCTGTGACTGTTAGTGGGAGGTGCTTTAAGGGAATGGAAGGAAAGAAAGAAAGAAAGAAAGAAAGAAAGAAAGAAAGAAAGAAAGAAAGAAAGAAAGAGAAGGCAGGAAGGAAGGAAGGCAGGCAGGAAGGAAGGAAGGAAGGAAGGAAATAATTGTGCGAGACCTGGAATGTACACTCAATGTGGATTTCATTTGTCTGACCTCAGACATTATGAAACAGCTTCAGTTTAAGTAAAGCCTGAAGACGACACAGTGGATGGAAAAGGAGCGGGAGCGGGGCTAAAGGGAAACACTGCTTTCCAACCTTACGAGGAGCCACACCACTTTTCGCTGACCTTTGTAGCCTGCCTCCTGCGTGTTGGATCTGTTTGCTCCCCATTCAAGATCGGACACCATAATACAGTAGTTTAATACGCCTCTGGTGAACGAAGACTTGGTTGGGGCAAATCTGTTCAAAACAAGTAAAACTTTGTACACACATCCGGACACGAACACACACCCACATGCACGCCAGCACTTCTTTTCCTCCTGGGAAGAAATTGTAACTTACCCACGGCTGGGTTCTAGATTTCGGGAAAGATTGCCAGCAGCTGTGTGCAGTAAGAGAAACCCCGCAGAATCTCAGTGGAGACTGAAAGTTACAAGGGGGTGGTAGACTAGGGGAGCCGAGGGGGAGAGGGAGTGCTTTGGCCGAGTTTTGTTGTTTTTATTATTGTTGTTTTCTCCTCCACCCACTCCCTCTTTTTTTTATGGGGGGGGGAGACAGAAATCAAAGACTCACCCCGAGTGAGTCCTGCCCTCTGCCCGCCACTCAAACAAAGCTCCCTCAGGATTTCGGGAAGCCGGGCAGTGCCCCCATTTGCACACAGCGACTGCAGGCCAAGCTTCCAGCTCAGGCGCCAGACATCCAGGAGCGAGGGCTTAGGAAGGGTTAACCGTGGGCTGGTGATGGGATGGGGGTGGAAGTTAGGGGCTGGAAGGGGAGCACACCTTCTAGCCAGTGGGATTTTGTAAACAAACGCGTAACCACGGCTGGCCGAAAACTTAGCCGCGGGGAGAACAGAAAAGAAAGCTGATCTTATCACAGCAAGATCAGATGCTTTGCTTGTTGGCACATTGAAGCCCCTTTCTCTCTCCTCTTTCCCCCTCCCTTCTTCCCAAACCCCCACCCAAGATCACAAAGTTGAATTGTATTGTCGCCCTTTGGGAAATGCTAGAGAAACGTACTATTCTTTATTTCTGTCTCTTTTATTTTTTCAAATTATCAGTTGATGGATAGCCTGCAGTTTTCTTCTAGATATGCCCAGGTAGAGAACAATAGATATAAAATCAAGGAGGAAAAAAAGAAGTGATCAGAAAAGGGATTTTCTGTGAGAGCCGCACTTGGGTTGCTAAGTTGGAGGAAGCCATGAAAGTGTATGCACACCCATCTTACCAACCACGGGCAGGCACCCCTGACGTGCTGTGTACAAGTTATCTTTGGGATCCTAAGCTACTCTGGGCAAAGGCAAAAAAAAAAGATCCTCTTGGTTATGGACAATTCTCCTTTAGCCCAGCTGACTTGAAGCAGATCTGCGGTTTTGCAGAAATGAGCAGAGCTTTTCACAACAAATGTCGAAAGAAACTGCAGTCGAAGAAATATGGAAAGGACCATTAGGAAATTGAGTGGGTGAGGGGTGGGATATAAAGGGATAAGACCACTAAGTTAGGGAAATAGCTCCTCAGGTCATCGTCTACACAGATAACATTCATACTGCACATTCTGGTGAATGGGTCCTAAGGGGCGAGTGAGGTCAAATCGTATCTGGAGCTATTAAAAAACCATGCCTCTTTACCAGAAGGTTAAAGCTTTCAGACTTTAGGATTGATCTTGAGCCTAGGTGAGCTTGGCAGCAGATGGAGCCTGTTACAGCAGGGATCTAGGACTAACGACAGTGACGATGAGTTCAGGAGCAGTGTAAACAGAGCAGGTGCCCCAGCATTAGCTTGAACAGCGTGGGAATAGGGTCTAAGGAGAGTAATGGAAAAAGTTAGTCCCTTCTCCTTCGGTTGGGGTGAAAAAAAAAAGCACAAAGCACAGAAAAATGTCAGAAGCTTTAGGCTTCATTAGACACTTTCAGATCGGCACCAAATGATTTTGGCCTCCAAACCATAAAGATGTATTTTTGTTAGGGGATCCATATTGATACGGGATAGTGTCCGCCCTTTGTTTAAAAATTTTAGAAACACACAACAAATAGAGGAAATTAAACGACTTTGAGGTTACAGTTGTTAGCTCATGGAATTTCGTATTAGCCACAAAATATCATGTACCGTGTAGAATACAATTAAATTCACAAGTAGAAGAAAATTAGTAATCCAGGAAATTAACCCCCATCTCTTCCCACCAGACTCTGGACCCTTCCAGTCTCTCTGCCAGTAAAGTTTCCTCACATAACACTACAGAAAGCACGTTTTGGCTTAACAGAAAGAACTCAACTAGCAGATATGTGATCTGACAATTATTACTTGGGAAGGATCGAGTGAAAATCCTAAAGCATCCGTTAAATTAAACATGTTTTACTATTCCGTCCAAGTCCACAATACAAGGGGGTGGGAGGAGAAACAGGGCAGGAAACCAATAAGACAGAGGCAGAGATAGATTGGGATAGAATGAGAGCAAAAGAGAGAAAAATAGGAAAAAGAGAAAGAGACAAAAAGAAACAAAGACAGAGGCAGAGCGTGATAGACACAGACTACATATAACGGTTACATAGGCAGACACCTAGAAAGAATGGAGAAGCTAGCTGAAAATTATACCATTCCTCCCACAGGCACGAGTTAGGTCTCCAAGTCCTGGTAAATTCCAGAGGGCCTTCTAGGACAGAGGTTCTTAACCTTTTAGGTGTCATGTACTCCTTGGCCAGTCTGGGAAGCCTATGGATACTTCTCAGAATAATGTTTGGGAATACATAGAATAAAATACATAGAAAGTACGAAGGAAATAAATAATTAAAATACTTATCGTGTCTGTGGACAGAGAGAGAGAGAGAGAGAGAATAAATTTTAAGTTCATGGAGCCCCCCTGTATCAAGGAAGTCTTATAAGAGCTGGTTGCAATTCAGAGAGTAACCAATGCAAAAATATATAACAGACAATATACAACAAAAACAGGCTTCTTGTTGTTATTAATGTTACCATAACAAAAATGTCTTCCTTTGGAGAGAGAGGAGAGATGAGAAGGAAGTCATCAACGGTAACTACATGGCCACCCCCCATCTCACTCCGTTTAGAACCCGAATTCTAATCTAGCTGCTAGAGAGCCGAGTTGTCCAATTCAACTGCTGCACTTAGGTGAACCTCTGTTGTACACTTCCACCCACCCTCCAAAACCCCCACCCTGTTGGATTCTGCTTTCCTACACTGTCTGTTTCCGGGGCTTCAACGTTTCAGAGCCCACTCTCTCTGGTATTGTGATCTTGCTTAAACCAGCGCTGTCTGAAAACAAACACGTGCATATTCCCCACCAAACTATTTTGGGAGCCAAGCCAGCAGCTTTCACATGATTTAGCCTCTGTGTGGTTACCTTCTCCAGACAGTGAGGAGGTGGGAAAGAATCATAAATATTCAACAGCACGTGGAGCCAGTGCCCGAGCCCGGGGACGACGCATGCGCGCTGTCTCCCTAGTCAAAGCTAAGCAGTTTGTGTACTTAAAAAGAGAGCAGCCTGTTTCATGTGTGGCATTGGGAACCCTTTCAGAAACCCTGGCAGGCTGATGCAGCAAGCAGAGAGGTTGTTTTTTTTTTTTTCTTGAAACATGGTCCCTACATGTTTTCTAGGAATCGTTTTGGACAGCGTCTCGACCCCATTGCCCATGTTCATTTTACTCCCCTCTTTGCTCTTCGCAAGAGGCAAGACAGCATACTGTCAGACAGGAAGAAAACTGGGGTTTGGCTTTCATTTTTTTTCCAGGGGTTCCTCTGCCTCCTTTAGCTTTAATGGAAATTTTCACAGGAGAGACAGATGCAAAAATTGGTTTGCTAAGGTCTAATGCTTTGTGACGACAGGACTCGGGGATTTTGAAAATATCTGATCTCATAAAACGCGTATGATATGTGTGTGTATATGTGTGTGTATGTATACACACGTAACATCTAGAGATGGCCAGATATTAGTTTGTTCTAAGTTTTTGTGATCAAGAATATAACACAGGCCATTGTTCTAGTGTGTGTTTATTTTTCCTAAATATATGCAATTAATATTAATAATACACAACTATCTTCTACGGCTAGATGCCACGTATGCGCACCTAGACATGCAAGCAGACATAAGTCATTGGCTTCTCCATGACCAGACAGCATATTTCCATAAAATATATCTAAAAGATAGTTAACTTGATTTATTATTCTTGAAAAATCCTGTCCCCAGTACCGGCGTCATCTGGAAATTTCGTGCTATTATATACTATCATTCTGAAGCCGAAGTAAATGTTACAGATTGATGACAGAATCCAGCTTGCACGGTAAAAATAGTCCCTGGTTTGCCTTATCATGTTTCTTGTTATCCCGTGAGGTTGAACCAAACAAGCCTTGCATAGTTCAGGAGAGAACTTTGCCTGGATTACATAGGTTTTCATAAATAAATACATCTGGGCTTTGTTCTTATTCCTTTCCTAAGATTAATAATTAACGTTAAAATACGGTTGCTGAATATTGAAATTCTATGATAACTTTGGTAGCTTCAGTCAGATCATTTGCAAATGCTAGAGATGATGGCTGTAATTATGAGGCTAAAAGAGCCCGGGTCAAGTGTTTGGAAATGCTGTTTGGAAAACTGACTCTCGGCACTGAATAAGACAGCTAAGAAAATTTGGGTCGTTTTGTCTGGTGGATTTTCTTTTTTTCAATGCAACAAGGGCTTCATAGTATTCTAAAAGCATTCTGCTTCAGACGGTTGTTCAAAGTGCCTCCACCTTTACAAGTAAAATGCATAGGTTTCGGACGCGGAATGACGGTGTTGAGTTATGCTTTGAGTTCAAATCGGAGAGGGGGTGGGGGAAATTAGTGGTACGCTTTATACCTAGAGTGGAGTAATTGTATTTTTAATTTAGAAACTTAAACTCAGAAAACACACCTAGTTTGATGATCAATGACTCCAAAGTTGGCCCACTTAAGCGGAGGCTTGAGGGTACCGGGAGAGGGTGAAAGCCAGGTACTCCCAACAGGCTTCATCATCACTGGCAGCTAGTCAGGCCTCGGTGCCTCGCTGCCTGCTCGCATTGCTCTTGGTGATACAATTACCTACCAAGTTAACCTAAAATAGTGACTATTCTAAAGACAAATTGGGAATAATAGCTACCATTCATTTCTTTTGGCCAACAAGAAAACTACTTTTATCTATCCCTACAAATGTATCAGACTGTGAAAGACTTTATTTTTGAAGGTTGGGAAGGGGTAATAGGGTGGATAGAATGAAGAGGGTGGTCGAGTAAGATGAGGGCTTCTAGAAGTAGATTCGGCAGACCAACCCTTTAAAAGTTATAGGAAACTTCACAACAAACAAATTTTTAAAAAAATCTAAATGCCAGGTCCATCAGTATAGAAGGTTGGTGCTGTTTTTATTGTCAGCTAAAGAAAAAAAAATGATAAGCAGACAGGGCATATTGAAAGGTTACATCTTTCTTTTGGAATTGGTTTGCTGCTTAAAGGTTAACTTGAATGCTTGACTTTAAAAAATGAAAATGATCAGCTGCAAACGCTTAAAGCAGTTGGGGGTAGCTTTTGAAGAAGAAAACAAAGAGGACAAAAATTTTTGAAAATCATGAGTACCACCTAACACGGACATAGATGCGTGCACTTATGTGGCTCCTGTATCAACCTAGACTTGGGGAGGACTCTCCGCACTTTGTTTCCCCCGTCCGCCTGCATTTACTCCATATTTTCTGCGGACACTATATAACTTTTAAAATAACCCCTTAGAGATTCTAATGGATTGGTACATGAGAAAGGACAACAACAAACATGTACCAGTACACAGAGCCTTCTGCTTGAATCACAGCCCACAACTACACACGACACAAGCCATTTACAGACTCTCCAGCTTCTTCGAAATAGAGTCGGGCATCATATTTTGCTGCTAACATTCATGTATTTCGAAACCTAATAGCCCATGAAGAAAAGTATGAAAAAATACATCTCAAGAAACAGACATTAAAGGTAGGAGCAAAATAATAGACAACATTTAAGTCTGAAACACCATTTTAGGCGATCTAGATCATTAATATAGACGACTACAATGCAATGAGGTTTTTGCGTATGGTTATCTGCTGCAAAAGTTTCTTTTCTTGGGATGGATTATGTTAATAATTCATTAGGAAAAATGTAGATTCCTATCCTCCCCTTCCCCCCCACCTCAAATACATAAAAGAGCTATTTATTTTTCCAGAACAAGAGCTAATACTGAAATTCAGAAGTAGACATACTGTCGACATTTACCTTCCCTCTTCCCCCAATAAAAAATCCCAACTTCTCAAATTGATCTGTATATGGTAGCAGTAGTACTGGACTTTTTCTCCCCACTATCTCCATTGGAAGAAAAAATACATAGTAGAAACACAACAAAGAATAAACTGATGATTTTCCACAAAGGAGAAATGACCTTCCTTCAGGAATGTGAACAGAATAATCCTTAAGGCTATATTCTGAAGAAGAAAAAAAAAGTCCTTTAAAATCAAGCATTAGCCAAGTTACAATATTATCTATCTTTTGTATTAAACATCCCCAGACAGTTCTCATCCTAGGGGGGTAAAGGGTGGGAAAGAATGCTGATTGAGGTGTTATCTTTCCTACATCCCTCACCTACTTTTATTCTTATTTATACAATTATTAATTGTTAGGCAATATGTCTGGAGTCCCTTCAGGTATTAGAATGGTAATCAATTTCAAACTCCCCACAGCCATTTGGGGGAGGTTTTTGGTAACATGAATTTCTTTGACTTGCAAAATTTTATTGTTGGATCCCCACCATTGGAACTCTTTTAAATCTCTCCAAACCCTGCAAGGTGGCGCTCTTTTCATATAAAGGAGATATTAAGCCTATAATCAGAATAACATTTTTGATAAAGTAAAAGTAAACTTCACTAATGTCATAGTTTCTGCAGAGTTACAGAGCATACCCAGGGCTAGCATGTCTCTCCATTTAAATAAGATATTTTTGTCACTTCCAAGTGATAAATATGAATATGAAATATGAATGGGCAGCAAATTACAGGACTGTGGTGTGTGTGTGTGTGTGTGTATGTGTGTGTGTGCGCGCATGGGAGTGTTATGTTTAATAATCAACCAACATTTTGCAAAGAGTTGCCTTGGCCTTAGAAGAACTGGGCACTATCTTCAGGGGTGGCAGACTTTTGGGGAGTTTTGCCTGCTTTCTCACCGTTAATATGCCTGCCTAGTGACTTCCAAACACATAATATTTCTTTAAAGAAGCTGTTAAAGTGTCATCTTGGTCTACTGGAAGGTCAGTTTCTGCACGTCACTCTATGACACACATATCACACGCACTTGCAGCTTTAGCCAAGCTCATGATTTGTGTTGTCTGTTGATATGTTGTCTGCTTAATGGGGCGATCATGCAAGCTACAACAAGGAACAAAGCCCAACAGTTCCAACAAGCGTAGCTAAGTTAGTGGAAGCAGTATAGCAAATCTATCAAACTTAACTGCGAGAGAGACAATCTGATTTAGAGAAAAGGCGTTCTGCCACAGTCATTAAGCACAAGTAATTTAGATTTTTTATATTGTCTCCTCATTTACAAATTTACTGTATCAACGCCAGCCAATGGAACGAATTTCTTAAGTAAATGAGAAATAAATAAAAGAGATAGAAAGATAATCAAATTACATAAAATAATTCTTCTCCCCTAGATTTATTTTTGGAGGAAGCTAATAACACTGGCAAAATTATAGTAATAATAGCATATCATAGGAAGTAATTAATTTAAATTAACATCACGTTTTAAGGGATCGAAGGAAAATGTCTTTATGGACATTCACTTCTGCACAAAGAAGGGCCCATAGAAAACCATGAATCTACATCATGTAAATTAGTTATGGCCATAAACGTTTTCATTTAAAAACAGCAACTTAAAATATGATATTGTAAATCTCCCGATATGTTTTACCCGAATTAATTTAATTTGGGGGCAATGTAACGTTAGCCTGCAAGTTCATTTGCAATGGGGATGGTATGGAAAAGCTTCTCGGCTTCCACAATTCACCCACATTAATATTTATGTAGCATATGCAATCTATTTCTGCTATTTTTATGGTTGTTATTCTATGTCTGCAAAGGTCATTGAAATTATGCTGCGGCCGAAAATTTGTTTCATAAATTTTGATGTAAACACTAATTACACACTATCCTCGTGCCAGCAGGGACTCTTTCCTGGATGACATTTATACAGAGAGCGCCGTCGCTGCCTTCCTAGTGACTGAAGGGAGAGCGGCTTAAGGGAGGAAAAAACAACATAGTTTTCGCGGCCGATACTCAAGAGAGCTCAAGTTGCAGCAGGTCGGTTGGGAGAACAAGAAAGTCCTACCACGATCAATGAGATTTAAGAATCTTTAATAAGGTACGAAATGTTACCAAACAGTTCTGTAAACTAAATTTTACATACGAGTTCTTCTATCCATAAATATTGAATATCTGTAACATGTATAACCGGCCCTTTACATGCGGATAAATATGGAAATTAGGAAGTATATACATTATGTTGTTGTATTTGCCAAAAGCAATGGACAGATATAGTTTATATCTTTTTTTTAATATCACTTTACAAAAACAAATGTAACAGTTTGACACGAAGAGAGATCCAGGCTTGTACTATACGAATTCTTGACAGGACTGTAACAACATTTTACTGCACTACTTAGACTGGACTTTGGGACGAAATGTTTGCACTTTATACAAAAAAAGCACATTAATATCAATAATATTCTGTTAGATTGACGTTTAGACTGTAATCATACAAAGGAATTCACATTGTGGTACACATTTACTAGAACATTCTTGCCATTCAGTACAAATAGTTGAATTTCTGCCTCCCCACCCCCCCCACCCCTCCACACCCTGGCCACCCCTCCCCCTCCCCCCTCCCCCACATAAATGCAAAGACCACAATTCCACAGATCCCCCCCTCCCACTTCAACTGTGATATAACTATTTACAAAATCAAACAGTACATTTTATGCTAATAATTCTGTATTTACAGAAGAAAAAAGGCTGATGTCCTAAAAGCCCCATCAAATTCAGACCAGGAATCATCAGCCCTACAAAGTTGACATTTGGTCAAGCAACCTTCTCTCCTGCTTTCTCCTACCCCTTATCTACCAAGCTATTGCCCAGAAACACAATTAAATGTAAAAACAAAAAACAAAAAAATCAACATGTTTGATTCTTCATTGTAAGCGCTTCTGGGTCTACTGGCAGCTTTTTAAAAAATCAAGATTATAGGGGCTTGGGGGGGGGGAGGTCTGTATTCGCAGTGTTCGTTAATTTTTGTGGAGTCTTTTAAATAGGGTTTTGTTTTTGTATTTTTTTTTCTGTTTTGTTTTTAAACGTACCATTCGTTAAAATTTGACGAGAGCGTGCTGTGGCCAGACGTGTGGTGGACTGCTGAAGAGGATGGAGAAAGGGAGCTCGTGGTCTGATTTTCAGTGGAAGGAGACACGATGGTGGGTGGAGTAGAAGATTCGTAACCTGAACTGGCGGCTGGAGAAGGCTGCGAGCCCTGGGAAGAGGATTCGTGGACCTACAGAAATAAAGCATTGTTTTTAAGGATATAAAAAAGAATAATAATAATGGCCTCATTAACTAGGAGACTGAGAGGGAGCACTGTTCCCTCCTCCCTTTCATGCTCCCCCTCTTTTCCCTAACGTAAGTTGGCTCCCCAGATCTCCTAGGCGGTAATAAGTAGGAACGGGTATCATTTAGGTTCGTGCAGAACCGATATCCTTGAAGCTGGCTTCTAAATTGGGCCGAGAGTATTTGCTAGGATCTGGTCTCTAGGCTGACTGGATAAGAAGGTAAATACGGTCCGGGGACAAACAAAAGAAAGAGGACCTGAGGGGTTTAGATTGAAAGGAAAATTCCGCGACTTCCTCCCTTGCCCACAGAGCTTGGCCATTGAATGAACAATCCAACAATCCAGGAAAACAGTCAACTTGGAATGAGCCCTGGGAGTGCAACTTCTTAGTGGCAAAAGGTTTTCAATTTAGATATCTATATAATCTAGACAGCTCTACCATTAAGAAATATCTATTCACTTCCCCCCGTGTAATACCCTCCCCCCCCAAAAAAATCAGTTTTTCCAGAATTAAAAAAACAACTACAACACACCCGACCCATTCTGCCTTTCACGTTCCCATCCACAATGCCCCAGACCTCTAAATGGAACAATTCTTTGGCGTTTCCGTCTTCTCTAGCTAAATCGAAGATCTAGGACTCGTCCAAAGTGACAAAAGAGAACACAGGGGCAAGAGCCCCCGCGATCCCGGGAGTACAAGAGTGCAACTATTACCTTCATGTGTTTTCTGAGTGAGCTCGGATGGGTGTAGGACTTATCACACATTTTGCAGAGATAAGGTTTATCAGAAGTATGCACATGCATGTGCTTTTTGCGGTCGCTGCTATTTGCAAATCGCCTGTCACAGCCTTCGAATTCACACTTAAATGGTTTTTCACCTAGTATAAGGGGGAGGGGAAAGGATCGATTAGAAAGACTGCATCTGATTTATTAAATAATTTTTAAAATAAAGATAAATTATCAAGTATGGTAACTTTGCAACTTAATTTTTCCCCCCTGAGGTTAGTTTGTGTGTGAGCATTATTATTATTTTGCAGTTTCGCTTTTGCTACTGTTTTCTTCCATCATTTAATCTCAGTCCCTCTGTGGCCCTCTTATAGAAAAGTATTTCATTTCCAGGGTTTCTTTAATTGTTATCTTTATTTGTTTATTTTTAAAGCTCCCAGTTTCAGTCTGGAATCTTCGGCTGCTCATTAAGTTCTGGGAGATATAGAAGGTGTTCTAGGTTTCTGTATGGCCCTTATCATCTAATTTTCCGCTTTTATGGCTGGTTCTCGTGATGTTTTACTCCCCTCCCCTTACCCTCTTTCCCCTCCCCCCCACCTCCCACCCCTCCACGCGCCCAGAACACATATTTTATAATGCAATATCAAGAAACGTTTCTGTGATTCCTGCACTTAGAGGCTTCGGGTGCAAAGTTGACAGAGTCGATCTCAGCCAGGGTTGGAGTGAAGGATAATCCAATAACCTGAATCCCACTCCTCTAAGTACAGGCTGAAGAAAAAAAGGACTGCCCAGTAGCACCTGCCCTAGAACTGATCAGTGGTTTTAAGAGTTTAACTGTTCTCTTCCCCACTGGCCCATGGGTTATTAGATATGACAGACATGTTCGATCCAGGGTCCATCTCTCCCAAACCATTTTGTAAGATACATCATTCATTCAAAGTTTTAACTGAACCCAGAGCCTAGTTTCTGAAGGGATACGAGAGGAAACCGTCTTTTTAAATATGTATAAAGCTGCAAATATTTCTCAAAAATGTAAGACTCTTTGCTTATTTCTTTATTTTTTCGCCAGCCTGTCTCCTCGCCAATTTCATTAGCTTCCTCTGGCAAAACCCTCCTTTGAAGAGATAAACATTTTGGGGGTGTGATCCCAGAAACTAATTTTTTTAATTGCATTTTCTCTTTGAAGCAGCCTTTTCTACCGGTCCTCTCGAATGCATCCAGACTGGGAAGAGAGGAGGGCATAGAGCCCACACTAGCTGCTATTTTTAATTGTATTTTCGATTTCCCCGATCCCTCCCTTTAAAAAAAATATTTTCTTGTCTCTTAGTAACTCCTTTCCTACCCCCACCCCCCACCCCGCACACACACACACGCACACGCACACGCACACGCATCCCCAAACAGTCTTCGGCGCCTGAGTGCCAGGAACTTGGCTGGAGCCTTGCTCCCTGCACGGCCCTCCCGAGCATCTCGACCAAACAGGAATACTCCGTTCCTGGGCTTTGTGTTACTGACCTGTGTGAGTTCTTTTGTGAATCTTTAAGTTCTCTGACCGGGCAAACACTTTCCCGCACCCGGGAAAGGGGCAGGGGAAGGGCTTCTCCCCCGTGTGCACTCGGATGTGGTTTACAAGTTTGTATTTGGCTTTGAAAGGTTTGCCCTCTCTCGGACACTCTTCCCAGAAGCAGATGTGATTGGACTGCTCCGGGCCGCCGACGTGCTCCACTGTGACATGAGTTACCAGCTCGTGCATGGTGCTGAAAGTTTTGTTGCAGGACTTTTTGGGGTTGGACAACTGCTCGGGCTCAATCCACTTACAGATGAGTTCCTGTTTGATGGGCTGCCTCATGTAGCGAAAAAAGGCCCCCGCCCCGTGGTGGGCAGCCATGTTCATGTTCATGTGCCCGTAGCCGTGTAGCTGGGTGGAAGCGTAGTGCTCCGAGCGCGGGCTGGTAACCTGGCCGTACTGATCAGGCCGCCCGTACATGTCTCCGGAGAAGCCCAAGCGCATCTGCCCGTTCACCACATTGGGCGAAGCGTGGCCCGCCGCCTGCTCGTGCAGCCCGGGGAAGAGAAGGTGGCCCGCGGCGTCGGTGTGCCCGTGGGGCCCGGCAAAGCCGCCCGCCGCGGCCGACGCGAAAAGGCTGTGCTGTGCGCTGGCCGCCGCCTCGCCGAAGCCTCGGTTGCGGAACAGAAAGTCCCGGGTCGAGTTGAAAGCGGCACTCGAGTAGGAGCTGACATGGGTCGGGTGGTGGTGGTGGCCCAGGGCGGCCGCGGCTGCGTAGCCAGGAGCCTGCGAGGTGAAGGCAGTCTGGCCGGCCGAGGCCAGCTCGTGGGTGCTGGGGTTAATTTTAAAGGCTCCCATGCCGTCGGCGAAGGGGTTGATGCCCAAGCCCACCTCTCTGTCCGTCACATCGCCTGCGGAGTGGTGGCGAGACGTTCCGAAGGTAGTCACCCCGATGGCGGGATACTGGGGTCCGGCGTCCAGAAGCATCTTCGCCCTCGGCCAGCCCCAGCCTCCCTCGCCCCCCCACCCTCACCTCGTAAGGAAAAAAAAAGGAGGAGGAAGAGGAGGAGGAAGGGGGGGGCAACACCTCGGAAAGTCAAACAGCAATCACCAGACGCGGCTTGAGAAAAAACCAAAATCTCCTTTCCCACCCTCTGACCCCCCACCCCCCCTCAAAAAAATAGCCACGAAAATAGAGTAGAGCTGAATAGAGCAAAGCAGGAGACGGATGTCAAATTGCCGCGGTCACAGTGAAGAAGCACGGAACATTTTTTAAAAATAAAATAAAAAGGAATAAATAAGAATAAAAACGAATCAGAAAAAAAAATCGGCACCCTGCCCCACCCCACCCCCCCAAAAGAAGCCCCCGAAGCCTCAGCCCAAGCTGCGGCTTCCTCCTCCTCCTCCTCCTCCTCCGCCTCCTTCGCCTCCGCTGCCGCCGCCGCTGAGTTAGACTTTCTTTCGGGTTAGTCTCCGGCGCGGGAGGCCCAAGTCAAGGCTGCCTGCAAAAAAGCGTGGAGCTCAGCAGCCCCCCAAAAAACTTGCTCCCGTATTTTTTGCATATAGGAATGTAAGTGGAAGAGATATTTCTCTCTCCTGAGCTTCCCACCACTCTTCTCTCTCCTCTTTCCCTTTCTCTCTCTCTTTCTCTCTCTCTCTCTCCCCCTCTCTCTCCCCGACTCTCTTTCTCTCTCTGTCTCTCTCTCTCTTTCTCTCTCTCTTTTTTTTTTTTGCTTTTTGGAAAAAAAAAAGGCGCAAATCATGCACAATATTGTCTTTTGCGGTTTATCTTCCTGGGGAGAAACTTTCACCTCCTCAGCCGGGCGGTGAGCGCGAGACTGATAGCGGCAATCATTCCTGCAGATAAATGAATTGAAAAGACGACACCGTCCCCCCCTTGATGAATGGGAGAAGGGGGAGGAGTCACGTGCGGAGCAACGTGGGCGCGGATTGGTTCCGCTGCGCTCCCCCCTTCCCCTGCCGCCTCTCCAACTAAGGGCGCGCAAAGCTCCAGCTCTCCTCTGATTGGCCCTCCCGGCTCATCAATCCCAGGTATTGTAAAGAGCTTGACATCCCCTTTTGACAAACACGGCTTCCAGGAGTAGCAACTTCTTTTTTTTTTAGCCAAATTTTTCCCCCCTCTTCTCACGGAAAAAAAAAGAAAGAAAAGAAAAGAAATCTTTCCACGGATCCCTTTCTTTCTTGCCCTCTTCTCTCTCACACACACTCTTTTTTCTTTTCTTTTCTCGAAACCTGCTCCTTGATGATTATTTCATGATCAGGGTAATGATGATGATGATGTGATGATGGGGAGCATGATGGTAAACATTGCTAAGGCACTTCCAGAATGCCCAGATTCAGCAACTTTCTTTTCTTCCTTTCTCTTTTTCTTTAAGACTAGCTAAAGAGCCTTTTGTTATTTGCTCCTTTTGAAGTTTTTTTTTTCCTTTCCCTTTGCCTTGTCCCCCTCCTTGTTTATAATTTAAGTTCTCAAGAGCACATGTTCACTTCACTTTCTCTTTACAAGAGATGTGATTTCTCGGGGGTAACTAACTGACTCATTCCATCAGTTTTCTGAAATAAATCACACATCCTGCTCCCATCAGAACGCAGGTGGGTGAGAGCTCTTAACTTTCTAGTTTTTTTTATGGTGTTTTTAAAAGTTGTGGTTATTTTTCTTTTCTCTTTTCTATTCTTGTTTTGTTTTCTCTTTTTTTCCCCTTTTTCTCTATCTCCCTCGGTCGCCACTCCCACCCCCACCCCCTTTTGAAGCTGGGTCTCATTCATTCAGGTAAAACTGTAAATTTTCCAAAGCTTCATTGTTCCTTTAGGCTGTATAAAGCTTTCCAATGATCTCCGAATACTTTTTTTTATTTAAAATCCTCGATAGATAGGACCAATGTAAATTTTCTGACATTCAAACCTTTTCTAGTTCACAAATCAGTCACCCTTGTCACAGTTATTGAAATTCCTCAACTCGCCACACCAGGACGGTGGAAAAAGCAGGCGGTGTCTTTGTTGCTGAGCAGGCTTTTGATCGCCAGAGAAAATTTACTTACCTTCAGATGAGTGAGCAGAAAAAGAAATAACACTCCCTTTGATTTAGTTAGGAAAATGCAGACATTTGGATTCAGTGCAAACATACAACACTTGGTTGTTTTCTAGATACAGCCCTCGATTAACCTGTCTTTCCCCAGCTCAAAGTCTATTGAAAAACTGCGGATAGTTTCTTTTTGTTCTTGCTACAAAGAGCCATTGACTATATATTAAAATGATTGTTGAAAGGTATAAGTATGGTACTTAAAAGCAGAAAAATCTTTGTGACCCAGTCAATTAAACTCAGAAACATTCGTACATTCGAAAAATACTAAGCATAAAATAAGACTGCATTCTTCTGCAGATATCTTTCTATATTTTTCTTAAATATAACATAGTTTATTTACAAAGTCGTCTGCATATTCATTAGGTCTAATTATTTTCTAGTAACGAAAACACAAATAGCCAGGAGTCGGAATCCTTCCATTTAGCCTTTGTGTTGTACTTCATTTGGCTCTTTTGCAGCGGAATCTGAGCCCTAAACTCGCATTTCGAAACAAAGAAACTTTAACTCATCCTTTCAAAGGGAGCCTGCTAGAAAAGCCTCCCTTGCAGGTACAAAGAAGAAAGTGAAAATATGTGTGATTTGCACGCCTGCCTTTAAGGACTGCGAAATCAAGGGTAAGCCTCTGCCAATGTCCGATTCGTATTTCCTTTGATTATTATTATTATTATTATTATTATTATTTTATTTCCAAATGCGATGCTAGAGATTTGGCTTAGCGAGTTGTTATTTAGGAAGTCTTTCTCAAGGTTTCCCCATGAAATCACGGTTCAGCTCAGGGTTTTTGTAGGACGGCTCAATATCGTCTGAGATTACCTGATGGCAAGTTGGCCCATGTGGTGAGGCTGAAATAGCAGCTCCAGAATTCAAATGTAATGCCTATAGCAACAAGTCTACATCTCTGCAATCCATTGTCGCTTCCAGATAGAAACACACACCCACTGACCGAAATAGGGCATGGTGGTGAGAGGAGGGGAGGAGTGGTGGCTCTGTGGGATTTTGTTGTGAATGCATACATACATATGCACATACATGCACACACACATATACACACATATGTACGTATATATGTGTATATATGTATATATGCGTGCATATATGTCTATACATATATGCATATATAGTAACCATGTAGAGTTTTTTCCTGTTTCAAGTGCAAGTTAGAAAACATTTCACCCCACATGTAAAAAGACTTCAGAAAGAATTGTCCCTCCAACCTGGGTCCTTTCTCTAGGGAAATAATTCAGGAAATAGCTAGGACAAAAATAGAATCCGAATGTCCTTGCCTTTAAAGGGGAGGGGGAGAGATGGTAGTGGGAGGTGGCAGAGGGATGGGAGAAAAAAATCTTTTTTTAAAAAAGAAGAGAGAACCTCATCCTGGCCAGTCACTGCAAAAACCTAATGGCAAGGTTAACAAGAGGGTATTTTTAGCAAGCGCGTCAAAATATACAGGGTAAGAGTGAATGTGGGGGGAAAAAAGTTGTGGGTTGTAGAAGTTATCAAGTGGGATTTGCGGCGCTCTCTGCAGGAAACGAGAGCGGCTCCAGTTCAAAGCCACATGCACCAACGTGACATATAAGCCATTAAAATATCATCCTGACGGCTCATTTCTGCTCCATCATACATTCCCTAACTGCTTCCAGAAAGCCCGAAAAGAAGAAATGAAGGATGACCGCCTCGCTGGAACCACAAAAGACTTGGTTAGCAGGGTTCTTTTTCCCCATCGTCCACCTCGAAATGATGTGCAGAAATGAGGGATTCTCAACAGGTGGAGTGGGGTAAGTGCGTGCTACAGGGAGGCAGACTGCAAGAAGGGGACTGGCACCCAATCCCCCCCCCCCCCACACACACACACAGGTAAAACCAGTCTGGCACCCTTAGGGTAGGGCTTCGGCACACACTTCCCAGACCAGAGAAGGTACCGTGGCACTTCCCTTCCCCCCACTTTTTTTTAAACTTAACCTGGGGTAAAAAGTCCAATACCCGTTGAGGTAAGGGAAAGAAAGAATGGTACTTCTTGAAATGGGTAACTTTCTGGTTTAACTCTCCCTCTCCTCCCCAGGGGGCGGGGGTAAAGGAATGGGAGGGAGAATTTGGTTCTCACAGAAACCGGGACATATTTTTTTCCACACCCTCCCTTCCCCACATGGTAAATTGGCTTGGGGACACAGGGTGAGGAAAGGGGAAGAGACCTGTCTGGGATGGAGGTGATGGTGTGAGAGCTATTGGGGGTGGGGGGGGGGTGCTGTCAGCCTTCTATTCTACAAGACCTGAGCTGGAGGGTGTGAGATCCCCAGAGGAAGCGACGAAAGATTTTTTTTCTCTGTCCCCATGCTTAGTTGGGGCTTAGGGAGATGAGGGTGAGCGCGCGGGGAAAGAGACTAGAATTACCTAGTCCCAGGTCAAAAGCAATAAGCTTGATCAGCCCAGCTCGGATCAGGGTGCCAGGGATTCTCCGCTCCCATCCCGAACAAGGAAGCGGTGCTCCCCAGATTTCTGGCTCCTCTCCCCAAGACTCTCGGCTCCTGGGTCAAGCTGGAGACTTCCAGGTTCCGGGGCCAAGCACAGCTTTTACCCCTGCCGGAGCAGGCGCTTAGGAACACTCTCGCCTTTTTCTTTCGAGGGCCAAGAAATGGGCTCTCTTCCCTTCTCTTCCGGGAAGCCCTCGGCTGCAGCAGCTGACTTGCTCTGCCCTAAGGCGACTGCTGGGGTAGCCGAACAGTGACGGTAAAGAAACAAGTGAGGCCACCGAGAGAGGGAAGTAGTAGTGGCTTTGTTAGGAAGTCTCCAAGTTGCCACGACCTGAAAGGGAAGGTTTTGGAAAGGGTGAAAAGCATTTCTATCCCAGAGTCTTGGGGGCTTCTCTGGAACCAATTGAGTTGAAAACCCGGTCGATCAGAAGGAAAGGTTAGGAGACGTGAGTGTGTGTGTATGTGTGTGTTTGGAAGGTCAGAGTAGTGTAAAAGCCAGTCACTAAAAAACACCTTTTGCAGAGCAGAGCAGCTCAGCCGTGCCCCTAGGCTGCATTAGTCTGAGGACTCAACCCCTCAGTTCCCTAAGTGGTTACTAGAGGATCTTCCAGACCCCGACATTTTTCGCAAAACACAATCTTTGTTTTCGTGTAGGCTAAAGAAGGGTTAAATTCTGGCCTTTGGGGGGAAAAAAGACTTGCGTTGCCCGGAGCCAGCGAGCGCACCTCTTCTGGCTAGCGGTCGGCGCTTCCCTTCCAGTTCCAGGGCCAACCAGCGGTCTCCCGGACTGAGCCCACCCGGGGAGGGATTGCGGAGTGGGGGAGGGGGTAGATATTCAACCTCGGAGAACTGTGCATTCGAGAGGGAATTTACACTAACGAAACAGGAGAGGTGTTTTTTTTTTTAAGACCACCCCTCCCCCCTTCCCAAACAGTTCTTGGAGGGAAAAGAGCGTAAAGTCAATTTTGGTCACAAATGTCTGACTACTGTTTTCCTCTCTATTGTCCCCGGGAAAGCCTAGCGTTTGGGCGATGGGAAGGAGGGGAGCCTAGGAAAGGGAGAAGGTGTAAGGACACTAAGACTTCAGACCTATGCCTATTCTGTCCCAAGAAAGGAGATTCTTCTTGGAAGAGTCTTAGATTTAGGGCACCGCCGGCGGTACCCGCCAGGGCTAGATTGGGGGAGATAGGCACTCATTTTCGTGAGTGATTGCAGCAAACGTAGTTAATCAATTTGGAGAAGTGTTGAAGTCTAAAGCCTTTGAAGTGACCGATTTTGGAAGTAGCCTAGAGTTTGACCTCTGACCTAGGTCCAACCTCGAACATAGGGGAGAGAGCATGCTGCTCCGTGTGGTGGTGGTGGTGTGTGTAAATGTGTATTTGCGTGTCTTGCCTGGATAACTTGAGAAACGGCCCCAAAGAAAAGAGTTTCCTTGCTGCTGGGCTCACTTCCTCCCACTCTCCACCCTTTTTCCATCTGATCATTCAGTCTATATCACTGACTTCATTTTCTTTTCCGGAAAACAAACAAACAAACAAAAAAGCTCCTAGGGAAAATCAAGTCCTTATTTCTTGCCACCCGAACTTTTTTGCAGGTGACTTGAGGATCAGGATCAGATTTAAGGTTGAGTAAGTTCAATTCTTCTGCTCTATAGGGCAGAAACAGCAACTTCATCAAAGGGGCATCTGGCACCTACTGGTGACCCTTGGACAGACCCCCTAACAACTCCTCTACAACCCAGCATTTAGGTATGGAGGCTGTGGGACAAGGGAGAGGCCTGGAAGGGAAGGCCTCAGGGGAAATAGCCACAAGTTTCTGTGCCTCAGAGAGAATGGATTAGCCTACTGATCTGAAGAGGAAATCTATTTCTCAAAGGAACCTGAAAGTTTCTCCCAGATGCCTTGCCCCTTGGCACTGGCGTGTGTCCGAATGCAGATGCTGTTAGGAAAGAGGTCACTGCTGGAGAATCAGGTTTCAAATGATATTTGCTTACATTGTTTCTGTGGATTTATAATGAGAAAAGGTGGTCTCCAGGCACCTTGTTCTGGACTGGAAGTCGTCTTGGCCTCCTTTGACCTACACTGCATTTAGCATCTGCCCAGCAATACTTCATCTGCTAGAAAATAAAATAAATTTTACTTAACCACTTTTGGTATAAAAGTCTCAGCACAGCCCTCTTCTGTACAAAATATATCTTGAAGTCTCTGTTATTAGTATTATTATGATTATTTGTATTATTAATAATGCTAACAAATAACTTTGAAAGGGGTAAATTTATTTTCAGAAAAAAAATATTGTCCCAAATCACTTCTAAGAAGGTAAATCTGGCTTTCCCTACATTTCTCTCTGCCATTCTCAAGATGATAGATGCCAGAGGGAAAATGGAAGGCCTTGGAAGGATTGGAAATGGCCAAGGAGGGAGGCTGAGGACTCCCTGATTATAGGAAATTGGAGGGCCTTTGAGCCAGGATCTCCTTTGGCCTCAGGTTCAACAAGTTAAACAAGGGTTTGTTCTGGCTGCTGGAGTGTCTGAGGCAGGCAAACTTCCTCCATTTAAAAGATTGTAGTGTTTGTCTAGAGGGAGCTGAGGGTGATTCATTCTGTTTGCCTTAGGGAAGAGAGCTGCAATTCTGGCGATTGTCTTCGTCTTCTCCTTCGGGAGAAGGGAGGGTTGGACTTGGCTAAATAGGCTCCTTGATCACTACTTTCCAGAACTCAGGGCCAAAAAGTAGGTGATGAGAAGGAGGGTAGGGTGGCTCTCACTGGAGACAGGTGGATCTAATGAATCTATAATATACTTTATTTAGCTTGTGTTTCTGGCAGCAAAGTAGAAAGTGAGCAATGCCAGCTTCAAATAATTCAGTGATTCTAATCAGACCATTTGATGGATGTAATCTTGCAATTTTAAGTGGGGGAGAGGAGGGGGACCATTGTCCACAGTGGCAATAACATGTCTATGTGCATGCATGTGTGTAAACACATACATACAGGCACACGGTCATAGAATCCATTAGAACACCTTATTAGATCACTGTTAAGAAAAGCAAGTTTCTACTCAGCTCTAACATTTTCTTGAACTCCCCTTTCTCAACCTCTTAAGTTCCTAGACCACGGTATATAGTCTGTACCGGTCAAATTTTATGAAAACCATAGACTTGGGGTGGGGGGAAGGGAGGGAGAACCTCAAGGCATAATTTCAAATTCTCGAAGTTTCAGCTCTGTAAACTACTAGAAAGTGAGTGTAAAAAACAGCGCAATTAAGAGTCATGGTGCAAATTTCTGAACAGTTTGACTAATAATTTGCCTTTCCTGTTCCTATAAACCACCACCCCCGAGAGCATCCCACCACCCCTGCCGAAATCACGCACAGAAACTTCATTACGCTATAAAAGTGGGCAGTTCGGTTCAGTCTCCATCTTGGCCTTCATGCTTGGAAATGGCCAAAGAAGGAAGCAGACGCCGTCCACCCTAAGTATCATCCTTCACTCCCACTTGTCTAGGCTTCAGGAGTCTTCTAGACAAAGGCTCGGGGAAGACTTTCCCAGCATACTCACTCTTTTTTACTGGTTACTTCCTCCCCTCCCCCACCCTTTCTCCCCAAACAGGGTCAAAGTCAGAAAATGAGATACAAGACTTCCTTGGTAATGAGGAAAAGATTACGACTTTACAGAAACGCCCTCAAAGAATCAAGTAAGTTTTTCTCTCCCTCTCCCCCCACCCTCCAAGTGTCCTGTGAGTGTTCGGTGGAGTTGATTGCTTTTTTTTATTTTAATTTTTTTTTTTACCTTGAGTTTTGGGTTTGTGTGTGGGAAGGGTAGGAACGCACGAACGATTGAGGTTTGTTCCATTCTTAGGTTAAATGAGTCCATTTTTTCAGTTTTATATTTCATTTACTTGCATAGACCCAAATCAGGGCCATCCCGCCCCACCAAAGCCCGGTAAATCCTGTTCAAAGACGACGAGTTCCGACGCTCTAGAATTAATATTTGACGACTCTCTAGTTGGAACAACCACCCCTGACCTTCTGTGATGCCACTGTCACATTATTCTATGACATATTCATCTTGAATTCATTTACGGACGATTTGATTGGAATGAGGTTTGACATGTATTGGATCCTATTAAAGAAGAAGACTTTGATCTTGTTGATGGGATAGACATGATATGTCTCATCTTAACCAGGGATACCAGCCTTCCACAATGTGGTGAAGACCAAGTTTCCACCATGCCTTGTCTAACTAGTTAGTCACTGACATCTGCTCAGGCAGGAAAACCTTAATCCTGAAGATTTTAATTCTATATACCATTTTTTAAAAAGTAACCTGTAGGTGCGTTTTTGCTTCAAGGCACGGTACTTTCTAAAATATGAAATACAACATCAGTTCCTTATGACTTCCACAGCTACTCTAATGTTCCTAAAGAATATTCTTTCAGAACAAATGGACAATCACTGGAGTGAGAGGTCCACTGTCCTTTCCTTATAATTAGCAGTTTAAAGAGAAAAAAGGAAATATTGCATTGTATGCTTCTCTAGTTAAGGATAGTTGTGTTGAAGTTGAATGAGCCTCATTTCCTTTCTTGGGCAATCTTGAAACACATTTCCTATTCTTCCATAACACTGTCATGTAATTTTCATAAACAAGATATCACAGAGAATGAAATACCACCAACCACATCTATTCTTTTAATGGTCATTACAGACCTTTTGCAAAGTAGAGGAAGAATATTTTCTATTTTTTTTTTTTTGTTTTTCATTTAGTCCTAAGATTCCACAATACATTTGCATACTTTGTAGTGCAAACCAATATTCTTCCATAGACTTTTGACTACTGACCAAAATCTTGTGCAAAATTCTTAATTGGAACAGAAACTTAATTTCAGAGAGAAATGAAAAATCTTTATTTCAATAGCCAGAAAGGAAATTATACTTAATGTTGAATAACCTGTTCCATAATTAACAACAAATCTAGATGGATCTTTATGAATCCAGAAACGACTTGTGGTTTCTGGGGCTTGCTACTGAGCCCTAAGAAAATTAGAAATCATTTAAAAAATATAGCATAATTTCAAAGATGTAAACAGCTGTTTTTAAAATTTATATATGTAAATATTGTGAAATATAAAGACTAGATCCATAAAGGGAAATGTTACTCACAGCTTAGGTCCTTTCCAGCTCTGAATTCTATACTCCTAGTATCCTAAAAAGTTTCAGGTATCCTGAATGCATAAATTCATTCACTGGGGCAATAGAGGGGAACAATTTTGAACTAAAGAGATCAGGAAAACTGACAGAAACTAGCTTCACTGAATGTTTTATCCACTTTAACCATATTTTTAAAAATTCCCTGAGAGGTAGTTCTGTGTTTGCACTATTGGACTGGCAGACAGAGACAAATGACAGAGACACAAAGAGAGACTGACAGAGAGACAGAAATACTGAGTAAGAGACAAAGAGAAAGAGAGGAGAGAGAATTTAAAATTTTGCATATAGGACTGACTTCCAAGGTTTTGTATTTGATAAGATTTATGAGGGTTTGTTTATCTAAAAGAAAGTATTTTCTGTGCATTTAAGTTGGCTCAGCCTGTATAAAAATTGTGCATACACTCAAACACCGATACACACCACTGTAGTGTAGACCGTCTAAAGGCCTTTCTAGAGCTAATTTCCTCTTGAAATCAAATAGGAAAATGAACTGTTCTATTTTGCAGCCAGAGTAACCTTTTGCTTAGTTGTGTGTATGCTTTTGCTACAACTATTTGTTTGTATGTTTTGAAAGGGGAGATAAAGGCCATCTACCTGTTTGCTTGTTATTGTAAAGTAATTTCTCTCTTTCTCCTCCCCCCTTCCTTTGACCTTGACAGTCTCTGTAATAACCTACCAGAGGAAGTTACTTGAATACCTACCTTCTGTTGCCCAGCTCCTTAGGTGTTCTGAATTCACTGTGCTCAACTCCTCATCTCTAGCTACTGAGATTGGCAAAAGGCCTTTTACACCTAGTTCAGAGGTAACCCATCCAAACTCTTGTCTAACTACATAGAGACAATACGACCTCACTGCTCAATATCACTGTTCAAGAGGGGTTTTCCCTGTCAATTTTTGAATAAATCTGAAGGGGTGAAAATATTGGGAGTAGCAATATTTCTTCTTTGTATATCAGACAAATTTCTGGTAACTATTTTCTGAGTTTTCCATGCTGACTTTTAACTCATAACATGTGATTCCAACTTTCCTGCCAAGATTAGGGAAATTTGAAAAGTCCACAGGATGGCTACTGGTAACTCAAGAAGAAACAAAGATATATTGCAGTTTTAAAGCATTCTAAGAAAGAACATAGCTGGGCATGAGCTATATTGAATCCTTTTTCCCCCTTTTCAGTCATTTTTGCTGGAACAAATAAATGGACCCCTCTTGTTACTCACATACTCAGGTGAGCAGATGTTCAAAGTTTTCGAAAGGGTACAATTATAGTGCATGGACATTTAAACCTTGACAGGAACAACCCCCCTTATATAGTGATGTTTCTGTTCAATGACTCTGCAGTTACACAAGTCTCCCAGGGGTTCCCTCAAAACTAAGCACAAATGCACATTGAACATACACATATGTGATTTCAATACACCTTGCACATATATATTATTGTATACATGTACAAAGATATTGTATATATGTATAGAATGCATCCATATTGCATATGCACTGATAGACATATTGAATAATTCAATGGCTCATTAAACCAAAACTAAAATTCAAGATGCCTGCAGTGTATGACAAAACCCTTGAACAATCTTCTTTATAGGTCTAAGACCTAATTGTAAATATACTTTTAATTGCCCAACAATTTTGGATATCCCCCTCCCCCCAAGGTAGGACTTTCACTAGGCTAAGCAGTGTATCAGGTTGAAAGGTTAGAAGGAAAACACTTGGTTCCAAGGACATAATATCTGTTTATTTTTGAGTAACAGCTGAATAATTGCTTATATTTGGATCAAGGAAATCAAGGAAATCACCTTAGAAATGAATCACTAGACATAAATTTGTAAAGGAAGAAACTTGTAAGCTACTTGCTGATGCCTGGAATGACAAACTTCAAACATGGTTAAGGATGGCTCATTTCTTTCGGAAACATTTTCCAACATCTGGAAGAAAAAAAAGCAAGCTCCTCCAGATCCAGGTTTGTTGCTGATGAGGAAGTTGAAGAAAGTGGGGGTGGGGGCAAAGGGGAAAACAGATCATAACATCTACCCTTAAAATTCCATATGGTAAGACACTCACTACAAATGCTTTTTTTAATGGGCGAACTACAACAGAGAAGTCCTGAGCTGTCCAATAGACTCCCATACTTTAAAAACTCAACATCGATTGGTAGTGGAGTTAGATTTGCTAAGCTCTTGGGGGCCCTAACTGTGGAATATTTCGGGCTTGTTAAAGCCAAGCGAAATTCTTCTAAGAGTTAATCCCTCCTCTGAATTCCATCGTACAGAGTGTCCTGAGAAAAAGTGAACAATAAGTTATTTGAAGGAAGTTAGTAAGAATCTGCTTTTGAATTAAAAATGCATTCAATGATTTGGATCTTAAAAAAAGAAAAGAAAAGAAAAGAAATTGACTGAGCAGGAAGCATATAATTATCGTCATTCAGTGTGAGGAGAGTTCACTATGTATTTAATTTTTTCCTACCTCGTCTCGAATCGCCTCCCCCTCCCCCAGAAAATAGTTATTTCATCTCAAATGGGAGAATGTCTTTTTTTTTTTCTCCATTCACCAACCTCCTTTTGGAAGCTGAAGTAAGCACTCCTGAACTTGGGGAAGAACTGCTGTAAGCCAGCCAGAGCCTAGCAAGCACACACAGTCGCCCAGTCAGTCTCTGGGCGCCCTTCCTTGCCTGCTGCAGACTGTCCTAAAGCTAGTTAGCGGTGGATGCTGGTTTCCGTCCTTGCCCCTTTAAATCGGAAGGCATTGAAGACTGCACCATCCGGTAAAAGCAGACAAAGGAAATTACCTCATTGCTTGCTCAACACTCAGCTCCCTCTTAACCTAACGGGTTTCTCATCGGCTACTTTCACGCACCAGTAGCTCTCCGCCACTTAACTGCACAGAATGGGAAGGATCTCCTCGCGGAAATCCCTGATTCTAGTCGCAGAAGAAGCAAACTCGTGGCCTGCCACCCTTCATCCGACTGCAAGCCCTGTGGTAGTCACACTTGGCAATGGGATCTGGCAGAAGAAAGAAAGAAAGAAGGAAGGAAAGACAGAAAGAAAGACAGAAAGACAGAGACAGGAAGAAAGAAAGAAAGAAAGAAAGAAAGAAAGAAAGAAAGAAAGAAAGAAAGAAAGAAAGGAAGGAAGGAAGGAAGGAAGGAAGGAAGGAAGGAAGGAAGGAAGGAAAGAAGGAAGGAAGGAAGGGAAAAAGAAAAGGGGTAGGGAAAACAAGCAAGCCCCATCACTAGCAGCCCAGAAAAAAAACATGGGGAAGTTTGGCTTGTAGTCAACAAGTGTCAGTGAGAAAACTTAACCAGCTCTCGCTTCCCAAAGGAGTTCTGTCTTCATAGCGGGGGAGCGCAGCTTGTCCCTGCTCTAGGGAGCCCTCTCCCTTCCCTTGCAACAGACTGTGGAGTCAGACGCTTTTAATGGATGGGACCCGGGCAGCTTCTGGAAATGAAAATGACCATGATTAAAAAAAAAAAAGACAAAAATCCTGGCTTCTGAGGCGAACGCTTCTGGAGCTAGCCTGGGGATCCGACAAGGAGCCGACGCTGTAGCTCTCTTGCGAGTAAAGGTTCTAGGCTGCTAGCATTTCTCACTGAAGAAGTGGGGGAGGAGCGGAGAGGGAAAGAAAGCTTGGGGTCATCTCTCCTTCTTGGAGGTTTATTTTTGTTTGCTTCTTTTGTATGTATTTAATTTTTTTGTGGGTTTATTGTTGCTTTGAGGGAAGGGATGCAGGGGAAGTAACTGGAGCTGGAAAGGAGGCAGGGGTTAGGTGGCTGTTTTCAACCAGGCTTTAGGAAAAGCTTTCCTTGCCCCTACTTTGTGTCACAAAGACCTCTGGGTATTGTCCTATCAAAGGGTAGACACTAACCATCTCTAGCCTGTCACAAAATCGAAAGTAGATGACCTTGGGCCCCCGTCGACCCGGAGCCAGGCTCGAATACTGATGTTTCTTGTTTGTTTATCGGGCCTTCTGCCTGGGGAGTAGAGAAAGAAGATCTTAGTGGGAAGGAGGGACTGAGGAAAAGAAAGAGGAGGAGACAGACACAGAAGCAGAAAGACTTAGACAAACAGAAGGGAGGAGGAAGGTAGGGGGGGAAGAGAGAGAGAAAGAGAGAAATAGACACTTGGATAACCAAGTTAAGTTCAGGGATTTCCAAGACAGATGATATGCCTTGCCTACTTTACTCCAGCTGCCGCCTGATTTCAGCTGGATTATGGCTGTCTCTAAGCCCATCCCAATTCCCCAAACTGAGAGAAGGGTTGAAGGAGCTCCCAGCAGCAGCCTGAGTTTGCGTAGGTCTTCCCGCCGCAGCTGTAGCAGCCGCAGGGCTCTTTTAGCTCTGTGGTCAACCTCTGCTCCTAGGTGGTTCAAGACCTCGGCTTAGCCAGGGGACGGGGGAGCAGATCTGAATCTGTCAACAATTTTGTTTTTTTAAATGTTCTTAATGAAAATACCAGGCATGGTTCAAAATGGTTTTTTTTTGTTTGCTTTTTTTGTTTTTAAAGAATACTACAAAACTAAAACTGTTTTGAGAAGGGATGGGGGGGGGAGAAGAGACAGACAGAAAGAAAAGAATTGGTACCCCAATCATGGCGCATGTGCAGTGTGAATGAGTGTGAGTGTGTGTGTGTGTGTGTGTGTGTGTGTGTGTGTGTGTGTGTTTCCCCTTCTAGCTTAAAGCCTTTCAGTCTCCAGCAGGACCTGTCATCAATGACGTCAATCATCCGGCGCCGGCCAATCAGAGGATGGGGTAATTGTTTAGCTCTCTGGGCTGCAGCCGTGTCCATGAATCTCTATTCAGTATCTCCCTGCGTCCTGCTGCTGCCTCTCAAGCGTATGGGATTCCACGTAGGCATTAAAAAAGAAAAAAAAAAGCCAAAACTTGAAAAAAAAAACTTTGCAAAAGTTTTTTTTTTCTTTTCCTCCTCCCCGCTGTCAGGTGACTGTAGCGTTAGAAGCCATGAGTGTGGAGGCTTTGGGGAGCCCAGTGATGGAACCAGCTGCACTCTCCAAACGGAACCCGGCGCTGAGATTAGTTCACTTGGCAGGGGCTCATCATCACCATCACCACCATCATCACCACCATCCCCCACAGAGCGTCACAGGCTTCCCGGGGTTCGCCGGTCACCCCTACTCAATGGCTCCCTCGCACCCTGGGGAGTACGCTGCTGAATCCCGCGTAGGGCCGAGTCCATTCCGAGCCGAACACATGGGGCACCATCATCCCTCGGCCCTCAAACTCAGCCCTGCCCATCATCCTCATCCCCATCACCGACACCAACATCATCATCATCATCATCATCATCATCATCACCACCACCACCATCCTTCTCCTCCTCCTCCTCCTCCACCACCACCACCACCACCTTCTCATTCTATGGCAGGAGGCCACGCTGAGGTGGTCGGTAGTCCAACCGGAGCATTTGGCCCAGTGCCTTCAACAGCTATCCCTTACCCTGTCTCCCAACCCGCTCAGGCGTTTACAGCAGGTAGGGACTTCTTAATACGCAGAGATCTGCCAACCCCCATGATGCCAGGGCTAAGTGAGCAGCCCCCTGCTCCCAATTCTCACCACGGAATGTTTGTCTCAACAACAGGTAGCTATTCTGGACACCATGGCCACCACCACCCCGAAGCTGGGCATCACTCTCTTTTCTCTGGACTCCATGAGCCGCCTCCCCAGGCCTCCCCAGGTGGCCATCTGAACGGACAGATAAGACTGGGGCTACCTGGAGACATGTACGCCAGGTCCGAGCATTTCACTCAAGTGCCCTCCTCCAGGACAGATCCTTTCTCTGCAGCTTCTCTGCATAACTACGGGGGCATGAACCTGAACGTGAACCTAGCTCCCCACCACGGCCCCGGAGCCTTCTTTCGCTATATGCGGCAGCCCATCAAGCAGGAGCTCATCTGTAAGTGGATCGAGGTGGAGCAAGCGCCCAAAAGACTTTGCAACAAAACTTTCAGCACCATGCACGAGTTGGTAACTCATGTCACGGTGGAGCACGTCGGCGGCCCGGAGCAGTCCAATCACATCTGCTTCTGGGAAGAGTGTCCGAGAGAGGGGAAACCTTTTAAAGCCAAATACAAACTTGTAAATCACATCCGAGTGCACACGGGGGAGAAGCCCTTCCCCTGTCCTTTCCCGGGGTGTGGGAAAGTGTTTGCTAGATCAGAAAATCTCAAAATACACAAAAGAACTCACACAGGTCAGTATTCATCGCTCTCTATCTTGTTCAGCAACTGTGATACAAGCAAGCGGTGTATTTTGTGTACCCCCAGTGTTTGGTTTCCTTAGATTCCAACTTTTGTATTTTTGTTTTCCCATGTGCCAAAGTCCATAAAATATTAATTCCGTTTTTCTATTTTTAGATTCATTCAAGTTTGGGAGGCTGATTGCGTAGCCACAATGTTTCTGGTTTGGGTTAGGGTGAGGGTGGAGAATGAGTACTTGTGTGTCCCTTTGTATGAGTTGTGTTCACACGTTTTAAATATTTTAGGGTGTTTGAAGGCGTTTTAAAAATCAAGTCAAATGTGGCGAGCTCCCAAGCGAAGAGTGAACAATGGGCCTCTAACTTTTTCCAGGTGCTCTTGACTCCTGTGGTTGAACTCTTCCTGCCTTTAAAATGGTTATTCTTTCTCATCGCTGCCTGCTCTGGGGTTCAGCAATGAAAATTTTGTTAGGGAGACTTTGCAGAATCATACGTATCTGGATTTCGAAGTCGTCCCTTTTTAGACTTGCAGAGGCAACAGACCCCACGCATTTTGTGAATCCTCACCTCTATCCACAGCCTAGGAACAATTGGGCCTATCTCCTTGAAATGTCATTTACAGAACTGTTAAATGAAATAGGGACATGTGTCAAACACATCTGTTAGTTCTAGTTAACAGAGAGGAAAGTCGCTGGATGGAAGATCCTGCAAAGCTTGAACTCCTCCGGCCAGAAGCATCTATAATTAATGAAATTGCAAGGAGAAAGTTTTCACACTTCCGGAACAGCCTGTGAAGTTATATTAATTAGTTTAGCAGGCGGTATTTGTAGTCTCTTTAGCTGTTAAGTTTTTTCTGTTCGAGTACCAGTAACCTCCCCTCCCCCATTTTTCAGGGGAGGGGGGATTAGAGAGAGGAAACAGGAGGGAGGGGGAGAGAAAAGGGGAGGGAGAAGAGAGAATGAAATCTATTCTAACATGGTTGTTCTCTTCCCCCCTCTTTTCTATTTTCTTATCCACCCCTACTTCACCATCAGCTCTAGTTTATAGAGTAACTTACTGTCTCCTTATGGGAAGTTAGCTATCCACATCGCTTATTTCTTCGAAAAACAATTTCAATTCAAACTTCCCCTATCTTCCCAGGGTAGGTCTCTTGCGTTGAACCTATTCAGAGCTATAGACCTGAAGAATACTACACACAACATATGTCCATTCTCCCCTCCGCCCCCTTTCCCCTACCCGGGCCAAATTTAGCATGTTCTTGACTCCTTCGCTTAAATGAAGGTAGCATCTTTTGGAGCTAGTTATTTTACAGAGTCTCAACTCTGAGATCTTTTTCGTGTCTACGCAGACCCTAGATCTACCACAATGCCTCCAGTGTTATTTTGATTCAGGGGTTAAAAATAAATACATATGCTCTAAGTGGTAAGAATAACACTTCTGCAACCTTCTTGTCAACTCTGAGCAGGTAGAAAGAGTCATTAACAGGGCAACTCATCCTTAATGACAGCGTGTTCCTTAAGTAAACAAACTTTTACTGCTCTTTACCGGCCCACTGTTTGAAGTCTCTGAAGCAGAAAATGGTTAAATTCTTAGTGAAATTGACCTACAGCAAAGAAGCAAGTTCAGGGCGTCTCAGTGAGCTCAGGTTCGGGTTTGTTAACCACAATTTTCTAAGTATTCACTTTTTACTTTCAGCTTCCATTGTGATTAATTATCGCGCCGTGTAAAAATCCTGCAGAGCCTTGCCTTTTCCCGCGTTTCTATTAAACACCCGAAGTTGTCAAAAAAAAAAAAACAAAATGTTTCTGAAATTGCAATAGAACTCGCTACAAATTATTCATGAAAACAGTTCTAGATTCAACAGGAAAGTAATTGCCTTTTCAAATATTAATGACGTTTCATTTCCTCCAGTTCGGGGAAGTAGTGAAAAGCAGTGATTTCCTGAGATTCGGAAAATTTCTCTCTTAAAATTAGGGATCTAATTTAAAGGCACCTTAACCCAGCCAGCACTGAGGCTTTTGCTTTACCTTGTGGAGCTTAGGAGGAAGTAGCAGGAACAATAGGGAGATCCGAGAGAGGAGGAGAAAGAAGGGGGACCCTAGCCCTGCTCGGCTCTGTAGCTTTCGTTTTCTCAGGCACTAATTTTGCTTCATGAAACTCAGGCCCCTAACCTTCCCTCCTACAGGGTCTCTCCTCCCTCCCCCTGTTCGTATAGCCAAACGTAAAAATCTCGAGGTGGAGCCCCGTGGAGCTGGAAAAATAAAACCGACAGATTGGAATTTCTCCCTAAATACTTGTGCCCAGCTACAAGTGTGCTATAAAATGGCGGTTGCAGAGGGGCCGCCCCAGACTTCCTAACTTGGCCCAGCGGCTTGTAGCGGGAGGAGGGTCCCTTAAGCCCCAAAGGGGGACGGCCTGGCTCCGCTTCGCGGGCCGGCCTGCTCGACCCAGAACATTTGTGGAGTTCCAGCAGAGACGGAAGGAGTAGAAGCTCCAAACAGGCATGCAGCTGAGCTCTTCAAAAGCCAGGCTGGGAGAATTCACGCCCTGCATTCCCTCTCCGCAGGCCAGAGCTGCTCCCCTAGACAACGCTCAATGTTCACTTGCTTGCTCGGCTCTAGGGCCGTCTTGGAGCTAGCGAACGGGACAGAGACGCTTCCTGGACCGCCGGTCCTAGCCGAGGCCAGGACTGCTAGGCTAGGAGTGGCAGACTGGTTGTGGGGTCCAAAGGAGAAGAAGCCACAGCCATTGAGACCGAGGGCTTGAAGCTCCAGAGAAAGAACAAGCTGCAGCAATTCAGCTGGGCCTGTCTTCCTTACCTGCTACGTAACTTCCCGGGCTCAGGCACTGGCTTTATCGGTCCTCTTTCCCAAGGGCCTCCTAACTTACCACTTGCTTGTACTGCCCTAATATCCTTCCTTCATTGTTGACTTGGCTCCGCGGCCGGAGGTCAAATCACTGCTTCTCTATGTGAAACTAATTAGGCAGTCATAAGAAGATTTTTTTTTTATTCTGGTGGGAGAAAATACAGCCTTTAGAATTTCCCAATTTAATTTCTCAGTGAAGCTCTTTCTTCCTTTGCAGGACCTTGATTGTGTCATTTTTCTAAATGATTTTTTTTTTTAAGAAAAGGAAAGACAAAGTTTTTTTGGTCATCCATACGAATTAGACCAGAGGGGGAGAGAGAAAGGGAGAACATGTTGACAGTGATGACACTGATTTATTCTGCCATCTTTTTTTTTCTCCCTAAAAAGAGGGTTTGTTGTGTGATAAATGAAAAATGAAAGGCACCATTTGAGGGGGAGGGAGACATTTACAAAGTAAATTTCAGGGGGAAGAACTGTCCAGGGCTGATATTCTTCAAAGGGCATTCATTTTCACGTGAAGCAAGTGTATAGGCCTAGATCAATTCTGTATTCATACAGATGGATGGATAGGCAGATAGATAGATAGATAGATAGATAGATAGATAGACAGACAGATAGATAGAAACTCATACACTAAGTCCTCTATCTTGTTGAGTAAGGCTTTGTTTACATCGGCACCAAATCTAGATCATTTCATGGTAACATATTTTTTTCCCCCTGGAATTGGCTTTCTGATGAGGTGGGAGGGGGGGGTGGAGTTAAAAAATGAGGGTTGGCCTTCATTGATAGCATAGAGTCTCTATATGCAGTATAATAACCTCTGGCACCATATACTGAGCTATATTTTAGGTGCTTCAGTCACATATCTTACGTGACTTGGCAGCATTGACTGTGAGACTAGGCAAGGTCTCATGTTTCTATATTTTGCAATTCCCTGGTTGCAGATAAGGAAACCCTTTTGGGGGGTAGGGTAGAAATAAAGCAATACATAACTGACCCTTATTTGGCACATTATTTTGCCAATAGGTCCTACAGGTCATGTATGTTAATATCCTATTGGCTCCTGGGCACGTCTATGCATCCAAGCTGAGAAGATCCCTTGCTAATTCTCCAAAGTATAGGATTTCTATTTGTGCCTCTATGAAGGTGGTGCCTTGGCCTGATTGTGATAGTTTGGGGAGCAACCTTGGCCCTAACAGAATTCCCTCCCCATCCATGGAAGAGATATTAATTCATTGCAAGGCCTTGGCTCTAACTTTAACAAACAGGCAGGGCTTGGCCCCTTCACCTCTGCTTAGGAGTTATGGCATTTAAGATCTTGCCTTCAGCGGTTAGTGGAGACTAATCTGTCCTTTAAACACTTCATTGACAATAAAACCAAAAAGCACACGTTAATATCTTCGGGAGGCCGTTGTAACCCATATAATAAAATATTATTACATGCATTCCAATATAGAGGGATAGAGGATTATTTAGGAAAGATTTGAAGAATGCTGCTAAATGTTTTCCCTCAGGGGGTGGAAGAGAGAGGGGGAAAAATGAATTTCGTGTGAAAACAGCCTCTGAAGTGAATCATTGCCCACTGAGGAGCTCAGAATACCTTTCCCCGAAGACAGAATACGCATTGTTTACACGCAGTGTACAACTGCAGTTGGTCTTTAAATGATCTGACTGCTTTGTCATTTGCACAAAACCCACTTTAGAAAACAATTTGGGCAGGAGGAATAAGGCTTTTAGGTCTAAGGACAACTTTAAATTGGGTAGATTCTGGTTTTACCGCCAATATTTTTCCACGGTGTAAAGTGGACTGCCTTCAGGAGAATGGATTTTGGAAACTCAAGGGGGGTGGGGAGGGGCAGAGATGGATCCATTGGGATTTTAGTCGACGAAAATTAAACTAAGATGGAGTCACCTTCTCTCTCTATCCCCCTCTCCCAAGCTCCCAATTCCCAAACAGTAGATGGGGGGGAGGGGAGTGGTTAATAGATCTCTATTTATCAAGGGATGTGAGCTGGTTCCATCCAGGGAGGGGAAGAGGGGGATTGAAAGTCCTGGGGCCATGTGGAAGGGTTTTCTTTTCTTCTCTCCCTCCCCCCTTTTTGGGGGGATCTTTTGTTTTTTGTTTTGCAAAGAGACAGAGACAGAGAGGGAGGAAGGCTCCCAACCCACCCCCTAACTAATGTATGTAATCGTTAATTGCATTCTTTCAGGAGAAAAACCATTCAAATGTGAATTTGAAGGCTGTGACAGACGATTCGCGAACAGCAGCGACAGGAAGAAACACTCTCACGTGCACACCAGCGACAAGCCGTACAACTGCAAAGTGAGAGGCTGCGACAAATCGTACACGCACCCCAGCTCCTTGAGGAAACACATGAAAGTGCATTGCAAGTCTCCTCCTCCGAGCTCGGGTTACGACTCCTCCACCCCTTCCCTGGTGTCACCCTCCTCGGACTCCGGCCGGGACCCCCCCGCCTCGGCTGCAGCCCCCGCGGAACCAGGCGCCTCGTCGCGGGCGGCGAACCTGAGCGAATGGTACGTGTGTCAGAGCTCCGGGCCCAACGCGCTCCCGGCTCCTCCCAGTCCGGCTCCGTCACCTGACTCGGGAGAGGCGGCGGCAGCTGAGGCGGCAGAGGCTACGGCAGAGGCGGTGGAGGCGGCGGCGGCCACAGCGTCGGGGGCAGCGGCGGCGGGAGCAGCGGCCACGGCAGCAGCGGCGGCGGCGGCGGCGGCCACGGCAGCGGGGGCAGCGGCGGCTGCTGCTCACACGAACTGCGATGCTAGGCCGTGTTACTGAAAAGGGAGAGGGAGAGATAAGGAAGGAAGGAAGGAAGGAAGGAAAGAGTGAGAGGGAGGGAGGGAGAGAAGGGGAGGGGGAGAGAGAGAGAGAGAGGGAGAGAAGCCCAGCAGTAATCAGCTCCAGGGCTGTAGGTCCCCAATGCAGTTACGTCATCCCCATCGATCTTAAAATACAGAGATCTTCGCAGATCTATCTCTAGTTATATTTTTATCTGATCACACGCACTGTACACAAATATACAAACACACCCTTTTACCTCCAGGCTGCTGCAGCCTATGAGGGGAAAAACTCATTAAAAGGGGACCCTAGATTCTGGGAGCTATTCCTTAAGGGGCAGAGAAAGAGAAAGGAAAGAAAGAAAGGGGGGGGGGGGAAGAGAAGAATAATGGTAATAATAATGAAAGGATTGATGGGGAAACCCTGGTACTTGGAAGAAGCCGGAAGCCTGGTAAAATAAAAGGCCAAGGCTCTGTCATCAGGCTGGGAACTGTATGTTTTCCTAGGGGGAGGGAGGTCAGCGGGCCTGCAGGCGATTTCTAAGGGGTTGGCCTGCTGTCTTTCCCCCTCCCCCAAGCCCGCCCCTCTATTGCCCTGCCCTCCCCTTTCTTTTCACCCCCACCCCCCATCTCAGCTCCCTCTCCCACTGGCTGGGTTGGCCTTCCCGGTGCCAAACTGTCTCTCATCGATTTCTGATTTCTTCGCCCATGATTGTATCAATGAACCAAAGTGTTTAGATTTTTTAATATCCCGGGATTTCTGGGTAAATGGATAGACTGCGAGTGGCAACCTGCTCACTCTCACCGTTTCTCGCTGGTTTCTCTCCCCGCTTCACGTTGCAAACAAAGTCTTGCCCTTCCACTAACACCCCAAATTCTTCAAGAATTGAAGGTGATCCCTTTTTTTTTAAATGAAGGGCCCATCCACAGAATATTTGTGTGATATATGTACACAACTACATGAAATGAGTGTACAAAATATATGCATGGGTGTACGTGTGTATGCACTATATATGTGCATATGCATGTATACATACAGATATATAATAGGCCACCAATAAAACTATTTAAGAGAGGGAGTAAAGAGTGGATTAATAGTGATTAGCTTGTCCTTTCCCTTTATGTTCCCAAGTCTTTAAGATGCGGAATTCCAGCTTCCCCTGCCTCCACCTCCAGTCTCCTTCGAAACCATTGTCATTCATTCCTGTTGAATCTTGTGGGTGCTTGTGATTTCTCGGGGGTTGTGGGAAGGCTGTTCGTGGTGACGTCATTGTGCTCAGGCCACTTAGGCGAAATTACTTGTGTGAGGTGTCAGTTTCTCTGGATGAATCGTGTAAACTACGTGATGGTCTTTGTCTAAAGCGCACAACCTTTGTCTTTTTTTTTTAAGAAAACAAAAACAAAAGAAAGAAAAAGAAAGAAACACCAATAATAAATTTTGTAACGGCAAAAAGAAACCCACGGTGGTGATAGAATGTGTATTATATACATATAATATATTGCGGTGTACACAACACCAGGGAAAGGACTCCCCGATGGAGAACCTTGTTCTTGTTCTTCTACCTTGTTTTTTCTCCTGGCCCTTGAGTTCTAGGCAATGGGGAGTGGGGGTGAGGGATCATGGTTAAGGAACTCACTTGCAACAGCTGCATAGACAATTTCGTCATTATTTTCTCCTGCATCTTCTACTTTAGAGAGAGAAGGGCAATTTCCCTAAAACTGTTGTCTTGTTCACGGCTAAAGGCAAGATCAATTGGTTTTCCACCAACTCCGCCCTCATTCCCTATAGAATTTAAAGAACCAGGTGATTCAGGAGGAGTTGGCTTGGGTAGGGAGGGATGTTGAAGGGGGTGAGAGGGGAGACTAACCAAAGGAACAAGAAGAAAAAAAATCTCCACTCAAGGGACACACTAAGCAGTTCTGAAACCTTTCCACGGAGGCAGTACTCTTTCTTGGGATTCAGTTTGGTTTTTTATCTATAGAAGCTTCTTTCAGATACCATTAGACAATTTTCGCTTCCTAACACTCAGCTCAACAACTTCAACTAAATAAATAACTTACTAACTGGTGTGGGATTGTTTTCATTACACATAATGAAAACCTGATACATCCAAATATATCCTTAGTGAATTATCTAATCAGTGAAAGGAAGAGGAGGGAAAATGAGAGAGAGAGAGAAGAGGGAAAAACCACTCTTAACACAGCAGCGCTGATAGTCATTAACCGCATCAACCATGGGCAAAGTTGGTTGCAAAGTAGTATTTTTCACCACAAAACTTAAACTCTGGAATAAGAAGCTATTGAGAGGAGAGGAAAGGACAGGAAAGGGTCATCTGAGAAAGATTTTTCATTCCAGAAGAATGTCTCTCTTTAAAAAAGAAATAGTCTATACAAAAAAAAAACAACTCGATGAGCTCATCGCTTTCTTTTGGTTCCTTTGCCCCCGAAGAAAAATAAAATAAAATAAAAATGTTTGACGGTGTAGGCTAATCACCTTTAATTTTTCATTTGCTTGTTACAGATGTCCACCGCGTTGCTCTCAAGGTAATCTAGACAGACGCAGCTGAAAGCTTGAATCTTATGCCTTAGACATCAAAGGCAGATTGCACAAAGAAGTATTTCTCCGCAACGGTGAATCTTCATGGTAAGTTAGGATTTCTATGGCAATAGGCAAGTCATACTTAAATGCTGAAAGGCGAAGTCTGGAGCCCGTCCAGTCTTTTCATTAAGGACATAATATTTACGTCTAACAGGCCTTTTTTCTTGTGTATACAAGTATATATTTTTGTTTGACGCGAACTAAATCATTTTCATTTAATTTCCGGTAAACAAAAACCACGCGAATGGGCACTTGTTCCAGATCATAATAAAAATGGATAATAATGTCAGGAAGAAAAGGGCCGCCTGAATTGACGCGTCAGTTCCCCTTTGTCTCTGCATTCTGCCGTGATCAGAGAATGCATTTGGATTTGATGGCGAGTTTCTAAAGGCAAGGAAATGGTTTTTAAGGGGGAAAGAAAAGGAGAAAGGTCTAATCAAGCTCGGGTTGTTCAAAGAGTCTGATTTTGGGGTTGAAAGTGTGAGTTTTATGGTGCATCTACATGGCACGTTAGGATCGCTATGGTAATGAGGAGAGCAAAAGCAAGCGGCCCTCAATGGAGGCACACTCCATTTGAGACAGTCTATTAAGATACATTTTCACTGACCTTTGGTTTCATGCTAGTTTTATAGTCAATCTGCTCTCCATCATATACTTCCTGCACATAATACACTTTCTCAAATTTGGGTGTTTGCATTTACCGGAGATCCTGGCTCTTGTGCCTGGGATTTTAGTCAACGTCCTCCCCTTACCCCCAATCATTACTGTTCTTATTACTGTATTGTGTTGTGCGAAGTGTTGTTGTTTATTGTCAGAAAAGGAAGAGCTGGTCTCTAAGAACCTTTACTGCCCCCCAAAGACGATCCAGGGTCAGTGGTGAATGACTCCTGGAAACGTCAGAAGCTTTGAAACTCAAATCTAAAGAAAGAATGAAAGAAAAAGAGAATTTCATCCATCAGAACACTTCATTTTCCTGTCCTTAAGTTAGCTGGGTTTGGAAGACCAGGACATGGAGGCGGGCTGTAGGAGTGAGCCACAACCTCAGAAAGTAAGGATTGACTGCTGGCCACTCTCAACGTTTCCAAGCTCGCTTGCTCATTTAACTCCATACAACCTTCACTTGTCCCAAGAAGGATGTTTCTCAAAGTCTAAACTTCTAGTGGCCTAAGTGCTCCTGCTCTAGGGATTCTGCTAAGGGCAGCTGGACAAGAACTTAGTCTAGAGGAGATTGGAATGGGCAGGCATTCCTGGGAAGGAAGGAAGGCCAAGGCGTTGGGGAAGATCCCAGGAAAGTTAGAAGTCCATGTTTCAGTAATTGTCTTGTTGTTTATTTTATCCAAGTACCCCAGTGAATAGGGGAAAAATAAACACGATGAAAAAAAATTCACAGTTGAGTCTTCTTTAGTGCCAGCCCTTGTGGTTGAATAAAAAGGATGGTCCGCTTTCTATTGAGCTGAGAAATCTTTGAAGTGGGAGTTATTATCTGAGACATTCCTGCTTGTCGTCCTAACAACGCTGATGAAACGTAAAACGGCCTTTGTTGGCGATTTGTTCTCCTCTCTGTCAAACTCCCCCTGCCCGCTAGCTTTAAACCGTTTCTAAAAAGATAAAATCAAACTTTTTTTTAAGGATAACTTTAGGATTCTCAAGTCTATACAGCAAAGAGCAACCCACATAAATACAAGTCCACAGGCTTGCCTGTCTATGCGGACCCCAGCACACACTTTGGTACACACTTAAGAAAACGTCGGGGGTGTGTGTGTGAGGGTGTGTGTGTGTGTGTGTGTGTGTGTGTGTGTGTGTCTGTGTCTGTGTGTGTCTGTGTGTGTGTGTTTTGTACATGACCAAGTGGAATACTCTCAGAGATGGGGGAACTTATGTTTCTTTTCTTAAATGCATGGAATCTTAGGTATTGGCATCAGTTGGTTACCTGAAAGGAGGTGAAGGCACATTCTTCTCCCAGTAACCCACAGCAATCACACCCCTCAACACACTCTTTCCAACCCTCAAATTTAAAAGACAGCCCTCAGCTAAAAATAGACTTATCTTATTTCCTCAATCCCACCATGGAGTCAGCAGAGCCCCTTCTAGAAAAAAATAAATTAAAAGTAGGTGAGAGAGAGTTAGGCCTGCTCCAGTGGAATAGTTATAATTCAGTGTTTACATTGGGATATCTGGAAAATAAGTAAGGAAGCAATGTAGCTCAGCTAATAAGCATGCAAAGGAAAAGTCCCTCGTGAGCCTACAAATGAATTTTCTTACTGTGTGCATAACCATATCTTGGAGTTTTTCCTCAGTCCTAGTTCTCTGAAACCTCATGTTGTGCTTTTAAAGGTGGCTTCACACACACACACACACACACACACACACACACCCCCAAACCATTCAGGATATTTAGGAGGTCCTCGTTCCCTCCCCTCTGCGTGATGACTAAATGATTTGTAAAGAAGTTTCCTAAAGCTGTAACCCATGCTGTTATTATAGTTGCTGCAAAATGTTGTCTTTTCTATTGATTTTTATTTGTTTACTGGAGGTCCCCATATGTTTGTTTATATCGCTAATTTATGGGAAAATGTAATGATCGCAATGAATGTGAATTATACAGACAGGAAAACGTTTTGTAACCGTAACTCACAAAGAATGCCCTACTGAGCCCTCTGAATATTTCTCATCCTTCCCTTCCAGATTGTGATTTATATCTTGCCTTCAGCAGGAATTAAATTATAAAGTAACTTTTCCCCCCCACTTGTTCTGTTGTTTGAAAACGGCTATACTACTATGGAAAGAAAATAGTCCAAGTAGCTAATGAATCTTGCTGTAAATATGTACAACTTTAAATCTGTGACTTTCCCCCAAGATATTTCCTAGATGTGTAGATGATGTTCCGTTCCGTTCTTTCCATTATTTTAAAATAAACGACATGTGCATCTTCCCATCCTATTTCGATTCTGGGTTTCAAATGACTGACTGACTTATCCCCGGGTATAAATTTGTTCTCCAACTCTCAATCTCCATGAAGAAGGAAAGGGGGCTTTGGATTGTTTGTCTTTCATTATAGAGAAAAAAAACATTGGGGCTTTTTTGTTTGGAAAAGGAAAGGGAAAGGACCAACTAGCCAATTTAGAATGCGATGTCACATCCGCTTCCAATCAACAAAGCTTTAAAAATGTACTGCACTTTTGGAGGCTGGAGTGGGGATGGGGGAAGTAGGTGTCGGGAAGAATGACAAAGTTGTAAGTGCTTGCCATCAAAGTCTTTTTCTTCTTTTCTCCTCTGCCACCAAATCTCTAGCTGACCACCACGCTGGCCTGATTTCTAGGATCAGGTATATCGAACAGAAATAAAACAAATCATTACAGATGCTGATTGGGAGCGTTTTTCCCCCTCTCTTCCTCCCCAATGTGGAACAACAGTCCTCTCTCCTCTGGTGGGGCGTCTGGGACTTCATTTAGTGGTCTCAGCTCAGGGATGTTTGTATCTCCTTCCGAAGCTGTTTTCCTTCTCCTGCTTCCTATAAGCCCAAGGTTGGGTGGAATTTGTTTTGTTTGTTTTTTGAGAACCTAGGGGGAAGCCATTTGTGATCCCTCTTCTAGTACCTGAACCTGCTCTTTCTACCCGGATTAGCAGTTGAAGTGTGCTTAGAGTTTCCCAAACTAGGCCCTTTTAGGCTCACTTCGTTGCTCTCCCTCTCTCCCTTCCGAATTCACAGTAGCCAATGCCTCTCCTGGGCAATTCTCATTCCGAGGCAAAGATATACATGCATACATAAATACATACATATATACATGCACATATATATATTTTTTCCTTTTCTCTCTCTTCCACCCCCACCCCCACCCCGCCTGCGCTTTAGGTCTAGCGCGCATGCGCTATGGCTTTGCACTGTGTGCTTCTGTCTTTCTGAACTTAAAAGAAGTTGCTTCACATAGACAGGGGATGTCAAAGTGGAGTTTATAGGGTGGAAATGGAAATACTGGGGTATAAAAGGGGAAAGGGAACCAGCAATTTTAAAAAAGGAAGGAAGGAAGGAAGAAGAAGAAGAAGAAGAAGAAGAAAGGAAGGAAGGAAGAAAGAAAGAAAGAAAGAAAGAAAGAAAGAAAGAAAGAAAGAAAGAAAGTTTCCTTGTGGGGAGGGAGGGCGGAAGAATCAAGGCCCTGAGGAAGGAGGAGGATGATGAGGTAGAGAGAGAGAGAGAGAGGGAGGGAAGAAGAGAGGGAGGGAGAGGGAGAAAAGACAGAAGAAAGAAGACTCCCAGAATGTGCTAATTAAAGCACACAGTTCTATGGGTCTCCATGATTGAGCGAAGACGTGTAGTTATTACATTTGACTGTAGTGACTGTGAGATGGAATGTCCCCTCCGACAGCATGGGGAGAGACGTGTGGGCATTATTCGTGTCCCTTTTATAGATGCTGCCTTTTCTTTCTAGGACTGACGAACCATTTTGGAAGGATCCATCCCCTGTTGCTTCCTATCATCGATCCCCTTGCAAACCCGGCCATTGTGCAAGTGCATTAATTAGAGACCATTCATTTCACAAAAGCACAATTGGTACGTAAAGGAAGTGAAGATTAGAAAATGGGAAAGGGGAAAACCCAAGCCTGGGGATTTCCCGCGGAGTCCTGGCTCCTGGGAGAGAGAAAGTCCCGTTCCCCTCTTGCCCACTCCTTGCCCTCTCTTCCGGGTCTGTGGGTTCTGCATTCATCCACAGGGCCCAGAAATTCAAACCATTGCCTAATCTTTACTCCTCAAGGACAACTAGCTTTCAATAAATAGTTAATACAGATTCGTTTTCTTGGCTGCACCCAAGGGCTACTTTTCTGCTGAGGACTCTCACCTTCCACCGTGAGCTCCCAAGCTCAAGCTCTCTTGGGGAGCAAAGGCGGGCAACGTGTCTAGCAGTGTCCATCGGGCTTAAGTTGCTTCTTCTTTAAAAAGCAAAAACAAACAAACAAACAAAATCTGTGTGTTGGGTGGGATAGGGGAGGGGGGATAGGGTATATTTAGCAAGAGGAGGGAAAGGGTTCTTAAGGTTAACTTTCCCAAATCAGGAGAAGAAAGTGGGGCCAATCCACTGTTTGCATCCTCTCTTGGAGAAATGTTGACTTCGGTGCCCTACCCACTATTGAGAAACTTGATATTTCTTTAAACGGTCAGATCCCTGTGATCCCCAAGGAACACTTACTCTCAACATACTCATATAAGATAGATCTGTCCCCAATTTCAAGAAGGAAATTTGGGCTCCATGGAAGTACTTGCTTGTCATCATTCATATATGCTTGTACATGTGTTTTTCTTTTTTTCTCCAATCACAGTCAAAGAGCCATGCATCTGAGTTAATCTCACCAAGTCATGCAGCGGGTCACTGCAGAAAATATGTAATTTATTTTTAAAAGGCCCAAGAAAAATTAGACCGAATCGAGTTTATTTCTATGTGGAATGAAGCTGGAGAGATCAGATCGCCTTAATGTCACCCATATGACTTGTTAAGACGCTGTAGCTTCAGTAAACCTCTGTAGCTCGTCTAGACCATATGTTGATTTATTTACATCATAAGTCTTTTAGGTTATTGCATGCTGGAGAATCAGCATTCCAAGACTATAACGCAGAGGACATTAAAACAGGGAGCTAGAAAGGCAAGGCTGCAGAGAAAGCTTTTGGGTGAAATTCACAAGAAAAGTACATTCTTCACAGAATGATAATAGCGTCCGTTAAGCAATTACGGTTTAATCCTCAAAAGTCCCTGTTTCTTGAGCTGAATAAAATATTGGATCAAGAATTAGGAAAGCAACATGTTCTACCTGTTATCAGCCTTCTAATCGACATATAGTAGAAGTGGATGATTTTATAAATCCACTCCCCCCCCCCCCATGAATGAAATACTGTAATATTTTTGTGGTCATTAACAGCTAAATTGATACACGACTGCAGGACCTGCTTGGATTCTTTCGGGAGCGACTATTTTAAAATGAAACTAACAATCCAATGTAAACAATTAGCAGGAGATCTTTGTTTTAGCTTCTGTAATCCTCAACAGCTTTGTTAAATATACACATCCGCTGTGTAGGAAGGAGGGGAAAAATAAAGGATTTAGGTTAATCTTATGCAAATGTTACCGGTGAGACAAACTTTGACAAGTTAACTCACATTGTTTACTCGTTATAGTTTCAGTGTTTACTTTCTATTAACTAAAATTTAAGAGTGGCGCATTGATCAATGCTGTCCGTGATCAATGCTGGAAAGCCATTGAATTGTATAAATCCATGCTAAATTGGGAGACAAGACTGCCTGGTGAAATAAGCCAAGGGAATGGGGGTAGTTGCCACTAAACCATCTAGGTGGGTAACAATCGACAGATTAGTATTATGAACAATCTCCAAGCCAGATCCTCCCTCTGCCATTCATTCTGAATCAACTGCAGTCTAAGTTCCGCATTTATGATTGAATCACCTGAGTGGTGAGTACTTCCCCCGCCCCGCACCTCATAATCAGTAGTGCAAGTCCAAGATTCCAAACTGGTATGTATCCCTGTAGCACCTGAGGTAGTGTTCGATTCAAATATTGCACTACTAAGAGCACCAATCTATTAATTATTTCCACATTTTAAGCCATAGACAACTATTCACCATGGGGTTTTTCTATAAAAATACACAGCCATAAGTGTATATGTTTCAGCCAGCATTTTGCAATCAATTTACATATTGCTAAACTACGAAAAATAGCTCACCACCTACAAGGCTTGATTGTTTATTTACTATTGACTGTTGTAGCTTGTGTTATACAAGTGAAGCAATCAAACAATTCAATTTGGCCTCCCCTAACCCAACCAAATACACAAGTGTTACACATACTTCACAGATTTTTTTTTACCCTGAATTTCTGGCAATCCATTTGGGGAGAAAGGAATCCAGAGTCAAATGTTTTCTATTGTGGAGGAAACGGGACAACTTGTAAAGGGGTGGGAGGGGGGGAACCTGTTGTAGAAAAGCATAGTCCCCTTTAAGTGTGAAATATCATTTCATTGTAAAATGTAAGAAAGAGTCGGTAATCCAACTTCCGGAAACTGTTCTGAATTATTTCACCAGACCCTTTTAAAGGGGGATTAGCAGGGCTTTTGGAGCAAAATCCTTCTGTTTTATTCAATCTCTGATTTTATGTTATAATTACTGAATGTAAAGGCTCTCAAATTAGTATGCAGAAATCGTTCAGACATTATGCAGGTGCTATTCTAATCATTCAGCTTTTTAATTAAGGAAAGAGGTAAGAAAATAGAATCATAAAAACACTTTTGTGAGAGCTGAGAAAATTGCAGGCGACCGCTTGAATAAAGCCTTTATACCTTCGCCTGACAGGTCAGACACCAAGAGGTTGACTTACGACCTTTTCAGGAGGAAACAATGGGTAACAGCTTTCTCACCTTGTCCCCATTATACCTTTTATTCTTAGACAGAATTTGTGGAAATCGCCATAAGATGCTTCACTTCAACAAAAGATATTGCGATTATAATGGATACATATCCATATTGAAATTCCCACTATTATGCCTTATCACAAGCTCGCTTGTTTCTTGAGATTCCTTCCGAATGAGGGGGAGGGAGATTCTAGGAGACCAATGGATAGGGTGAAGGAATACAAAGTGTGTGTGTGTGTGTGTGTGTGTGTGTGTGTGTGTGTGTGTGTGTGTGTGTGTGTGTGTACGTGTTTCTATTAGGCAATGCATAAGTAGGGGACAACCAGGCAAAAACTAGAGTGGGAACGGGAGAAGACAGAGAAAATACAAAATGTAGTCACTTTGGAAGGAAAAGAACTCACAATTAAACTAATTGTCTGAGGCCAGTGGAGAAGTTAATCTTTCTCTAAGGCTCGATTTAGGAAGAGGAGAATAGTTAAAATGAAGCCAGACCTATGCTTGGGAGATGTCAGGCGGTCCATACCTGTAGCTGGACCTTGGATCCTAAAACCTTGCCTCTGCTCTAAGGAGGTTCAAGTCCTGCTATCCGTAGTTACGGAGGGCTCTCTCGAAAATGGGTCTCCCCTTTCTTTCCTCTCTGTACCACCCCCCTCCAGCCTCCCAGTGTCCACTGCAGATGGGGCCCCCAACTCCATTGTTCCCTTTTTATGCCAGGGAAACTTTTATCTTCCCTGCTCTGCCTCCTCCCAGTCTCAGGCCCCTCGCCCCCTGTTCTGTCCTTCTAGACACCCAGTTGTGACTAGGACACAGTGCCTAAGAGCTTGAGGTTCCCAAAGATTCCTTCCGTCCTTCTGTGGCACTTTCCCCCGGCCCCCCCAACAATGCAAGTATTAGGATATCAGCAGCACTCGAAATGATCACGCGTTAAATTATTTTGCTTTCACGGATGAGGGGGCTTTTTTCCAATGTAAATCAAGCGCTTTAGTTATTAAGTCTGAACACTAATCTCCAACAACCTTGACATAATGTCGCAGAATGTGCCACACCACCTCGCACCTGCAGTTTGAATAGAGGCGCCTTTTCACGGGGAGACACGCTTGTTGCCCTCGCCTTCCAAAGGAGTTGTCTGAATGAGTCAAGCTTTTTGAATACCCATGCGCGCTTTCTCTTTTGCCTTTGATCACAGAAAATGTCTTCTAATTTGTTCTTTTTCATTGTAACAACGTTTTCAAGTCCTTTTTATTTTCCAAACCACATATTTATAAAGAACATAAATCGCCCCCCGAAAACAAAAGTTGTGCGCCCAGCCAACTGGCTCAGGGGATCCTGATGATTTTGTTCCGCAGACGAGACGCTCCTTCTGCAGGCTGTGCTAAGCAAACAGGGAGATTTGGGGGCACTGAACTGCTAAGAAAATATATTGGGGTTTGGAGGGTCTCTGGGGTGGAAACGGGGAGAGTCTCGATATTTCCATTTCACTTGTCTAACTTTAGCCGAGGTTTCTCGAAGTCTAATTGTAGTTAAATACTTATATCCCTGGACAAAAGGGGAGGGGGACTTGCCACTGCTAGTGATACCGGGCTACTGGCGAGAGTTTTTATCACGTCTGATCACTACTGAGATGGACAGTGTATTCGAATGGATTGATAAGTACGATCATGGGAGTGTAGTGGACAAGACCCTCCTCCTCAAGGATGGCAAATGATTTCATGTTTCAGAATTGCTTCGACCTATCCAAAGGCAACGAGTGTAACACTGTAATAAACGGTATCCGAGATGTAATACTCCATTAGACATAGGACCAATGTGTGATGTGAAGCTTGAAAGGATTATGAAGCTATCTTGGTCTACATAAGAGCTTGGACACAGCACTGGTTGGACTCCTCCGGACTGGGAAGGTATGAAGTATTTTGAGAGGCCTTCTGGGCATTGCCAGCCTGAATTTACATGAATACACATCCCATTCGCATGATATCACTCTCTAACACACATATCTCTGAAACTAAGGAGCCTTTCAGAGTCCTACCCCTTCCTAAAGATAAAGCGCAAACCTCACTCTTCAATGAGATTTCCTTTTTCTCAAGAAAGATGGTGCGCTTTCTTTTAAGAACCTAGAGGAAATGGGCATCTCTGTAACTTCTTTTCCTGGTGCACCTTTTAGGTTGGATTGGAAATGTACACTCTTTGGCTCACTCCCGGAACACACAAGCAGGTGTTAATGACGCTGACGTCTCATTTAGTGGAATATTAATTATCAGGTTGCAAATCACTGAGCGTCCTCTTCCCACAAATGCACTCCCACTATTGATCCAGCTTGAGTTTCCAAATGATTTCGGAACCTCAAAATCACGGCACGCTCCTTCCGGAGTTTAACTTTCTCCCTTTTCCTGGCGGCTCCCACCAATTCGCTGTGGGCAAAGCTCGCTCCAACGTTCTTTTTCTTACGTGAGCCCAGGCTCCGAGTAAGAAAACTAACATAACCCTCTAATACAGTTTAAAGCACTTTGATGTCTTGCCAAGAAACACACTTCCTTCAAGAGAGAAGTCAACATTTGTTTTTCACATTAAATGGCGTTTAGTTGCCAGTGAAAAAATAATGCTAAGGACCACTTTTTAATTCGCTGTATAACAACCGCAGGGGTCTGAAAGAAAATAACGGCGATAGCTATAGACACAAATAACTAAATTACCAAAACGTTAGTCTATCTCCTAGCTTCATTAATATGTAACAGACTCCCCAGTTAATCTCCAAAAGCCAGTGCTCCCCCTCTAAAATAGCACTCTGGGACGAATTGTACATGAGATCAATCACTGCTAATGCACTAAGGTTTACTGCAAGGAAAAAAAAAAAAGCTATTTACACCTTCAAATAGAAGCTTTTCAGATTTAAGAGTAAGGGCCATACATCACCAAGAATAAATGATTATGAATTGGTAAACGCGCCCTCCAGCGATTAGCTATGCGACGCTATTTATCATTTCTTGGTTTTTTTTTTCCCCTTCCCCTCCATCTCTCTCTTTCCTTTTTAAAATCATCCAACTGTTTGGAGGGGGGGACGGGGACGGACGACTTGATAACTAGAGTGGGAGGGGGAGACCCCACCCCACGGAGGGAAAGTTTGTTTTTGCATATACTATAAGTCATCAAAACACCGCTATTCAGCTATAAACAGGGTCACTTACGAATTGCTTAATAGAAAGCAATACAGCCCTTTCATTGTCCCCATTTGTTAGTAAGTGAATGTTTGCCCATTGGACTGGATACATCAGCAGGTTTCACGTTTTCCTCTACTCTCTCCCTCCCCCCCCCCCCCATTACATTTCCTCCTCTTCAGTGGTAAATCAGAAACTTGGATATTCCATCATCAATTACATCCGAATCTAACCCCCTCCCCCCAAAAGGGGAAAGCTGTGTGTGTGCGTGCGTGTACAGGACTGAATAGCTCACAGACGAATTTGTGTCGGAACCCAAACTGATCACCCCTAGTTGTCCAGGGAGAATAAAACCTAGCAATAGAAGCAGGTTGGTAGTTACTTGGGAACACAGTCGAATTTTGCAATACAAAAGGAATTGCAATTGTCTCCAAATATTTCATTACCGACAAAGAATATAAAAGAAAACTCGTTTAACCCTGGTGAACTCTGGGTCCCAATCCCTAGCAACTCCAAAACAGGGGAAGAGCTTTGGGAGGGGCACTATGGATTTGGGGGACCTTTTTGAAGAGTCTGGACTGGAGAGGGGAAGGTTTCAGAAGGAAGGGCTATTTCCCGGATAGAAATACACGAATATGCTAAAGAACCCGGGACAAGAATGCAACAATATCTGTTCAAAGCAGATGAAATAGTCAATGACTCCTCTCCTGCTGTTTAAATACTTTTAGGTCCCGGCCCTTCCTCCACCAGCATTGACCTTCCCCGAACTTTGGTGCTACACAGCCGCGTTAACCTCCATTGGAATTTGTCTAAGTGGCCGGTTGCTTAACGAGCTAAACAATGACACGTCCACTCAGGAGCTGGCCTCGTAAGAGAGCGTTAAGTTACAGAGCGAAGAGGAATTTCCTGGGGTTCCCGGCTAAAGGGTCAGGAGTTCCCCAAGGGGGAGGGGTCACGGAGGAGGCAAGTGTGCGGGGTGCCAAAGAGCATAGTCACCTGCTGACCACAACTCGGAGCATTCTGCTAGGAGGGAAACTGGAGCCTTTTTTTTTTCACCCTGGAACTCTGGGAACAGAATAGGATGTGAATAGGGTTCAAGGGGTTTGTGCTTTTTGCCCTCCGCCTTGAGAGAAAGTGGGAAAAGAACCTTTACGAAGTTTAAAGGCACTCTGGTGCCTTAAGGGGATATTTTGTTTGGAGATATTAAAAAAAAAAAAAAAGCTAAGGCGGGGGCTGGTGGGAGTGAGGCAAAGCATAGGTTGTGGGAAGAGATGCTAGGTAGCTAAGGCCCTTTGGAGCCACAAGTTAAACTATGAAGCTCCCTAAATCATCACATTCGGTTACCCCGTAAATCGGATTTTTGTTGTGACAAGTGCCTGTTTTCTTAGGGTAAGAGATTTAATATGTCTGGTGAAAGGGGCTGGAGGCAGTAAGTCTCACAGCAGGTAACCTCCTCTGCTGGGATCTTTCAGTGAAACTTCTAACAGGCACTATTGACATGGTCTCATGATTCTAGGATGAAGCAAGGTCTCTCCTTGGAGATGTTAGGAAGTGTACAGATGTGGATTTGTTTTTTAGTTGCTTAAGAACACTCACTATACCTGCAAATATAGAACAGGAGAGAATAAATTTCGCGGGCATACACACACACACACCGTCCTCTTCCTCCTCCTCCTCCTCCCCATGTCTTCCAGCAAAAATAACTTTAACAACAGCACTTTAAAGTTAGGATATAAGTTATTCAGAGATGCAATACAGGGTTAAGGCATTTTATGGACTTAGTAGAAAACAAATTAATGTTTACAACACTGGGGAAGAAATCAACTGTATGTCACTTTGATTCCACAGTCTATGTTTCTTTGATCACTCTCCCCTCCCCTTTCACCTAGACATGGATGAAAATTCAGTTGCTCTTGAGAGCTTGTGACTCACCAGAAAAATCAGGAGAAGAAAGTATAATATCAATATAGCACTCACCATCAAGGGGAAAATATTTAACTTTTCCTATTTAAGCATGTTTCAACTGGAGAAGAAAACGAATAAAGGAAAAAATGATAAAGAGAAAGAGAAAAAGACATGAAAAGAATTTTAGACCAAAACCATATAAATTATCCCCACTCGAGTCTTCCATGTCTGCTGTAAAGAGGCCTTTACAAGGTTTCTGTACCTAGAACTTCACCAGGGAAAAAAATGTTGATACGTATGTATTTGTTGGTTCCAGATCACTGTGAAATAAGGAATTGTCCTCGTGAAGGTTTAATTTTGTAAGCCCAGAGAAGAGTATTATTCATTTCCCCTGCCCTGAATTCTTCTGCACTTTATTTCCCTAATTTAAAATTTTTAATACTATTATTTTTCCCGGCAAAACGTATTTTTGAAATAAAGGATTCTTTCTATGATATGTTTTCAATAGTGAAAGTCTCTAAAGATCTATAATCTTATTATTTATCGGACTTTTTAAGCTCTAAAGGCTGTATACACTATATAATTGCTTTAAAATGTTTTCATAAATTACATTCAGAAATGTGTCATAGTAAATTACCTTTGTAATAAAATGTAAAAAATGCAAATGGCTGTTGTCTTTATTACGTTTTAAACCATTGGTTTATCTGCACTGTTTCACTTGTCACTTGCACAATATGTTGCAGAGAGGGAAAGCACAGTTTGATAACAGATAGATGGGTCCTCGTGTGTAATCTAGCAGGCACGTACAGTTTGGGTCATTTCCTCATCTCCCGCAGAAAAGACATTATCCCTCTCATATTTACATACTTTTCAATATTTGTCAAACAATCATAAATTATAAATTAATGAAATGTTCGACAGTCTTCAGAGATCAGACTAATGAAGACATGTACCTTTTTGGTGATTTTGAGCATCATCTTTGTAAGTTTAATGACATTTAGGCTCTCACGGTTTATTAGACTTTATTAGATTTGTCCTTCGCTCCCGCTGTCATTCAGATGTCTCTGCATAAACATCACCTGCTTCAGGTGCAAGAACAAATCGACTTCTTCCAGAAAACCTGGGGAAAAAAAAAAACTGGTGCATGATAATTGCGGTTTTTTAAAGTATTAAATCAGATTTGGTTTGACCAGACCCTTGGAAAAAAAAAAGTCTTTTTTTTTTTTGAGAGAGATGTTTATTCTGCCCATTTATTTCAGTAGTAGGGCAATAATGTGTGAATACCTGGACAGCAGCTCGGTGAAAGGGCTTGCTGTAATTGAACGGTGATTTAGAGCTTCACTCTAGAGCTCGAAAAACTAAAGCAGATAATGTTCATTTCCTTTGCAATTTTCTGAGACTTCTCCCAGTGGCAACTGAGCACTCGATTTATTGTTAACATCTCTTGGTCTCAGTTTACTCGTCTTGTAAAATGAATGGAAGAGGTGAAGGAAGCAGGCTTAGATTAGGTAGTTTCTAAGGTCCTTTCACTTCTTAAAGTCCTGTGATTGATCCTATGTTCCCTCTAGTCCAGAAAGAGAAGAATCATTTATAATCGAGCCTAAATCAGGTGGAGAAAGACAGCTTTCAATGGGCTCTGGTTGCCTCCCCCAAAACACGTCCTTCATATATTAGTCCAGGCCTCAAGGCTAGAGAACTCAAGTTGTCTGTTTGTGCCTACCCACGACCCTCAATTGATTGGCACTTCGACTTTGGAACTCAGTACAGCAGCGCATTTATGAGCCTTTTGAAGACCAGCATCTAGAAGCTTTAATGGGGACTGGGGAGTTGACAAGTTTCCCCAAGGAGAGCAAAACAAAACAAAACAAACAAACAACAACAAACAAGAACATTGGCTTCCCATGCATTCATTATGATTGATAGCTACCAGGCTTTTTGATAAAATTATAAGTGACAAATTTAGTTCAATGCAGAAAGGTCAAACGATCAACATTAACTTAAGATTCAAAGAGTAAGTTACTGAGCGTAAACGTCCGCAGTTTCCAGACTGCAAAGGTTTTATCTGTATCTTTGGCGCCATCTTACTTGAAACAAAGACCTGGGCTCCCAGATAGACAAACTGTCAAAGCCACTGTAATCAGGTTGGTAAATTTCATTAGCCCGTTCACAAATTTCATAAGCCTGCGTTGGTTACAAACCACCCTGCGGGGCCACCAGACACCATCATTTCCTGAGCTTCTGCCACATGGGAGGGACTACCCATTAGGGAACTGTCTTGGGCTATTTCTAGCTATTGTGAAGCCTTGCTGAAGTCGGGGTAGGAGGAGTGAGGGAGAAGGGGAAGGAAAGGTGACGGAAGTAAGCCTTCCCACATTCCCGACTCAGTTCCTAATGGAACAGTTGGAAAGGTGTGTGCGTGTGTCTATGACATGGGGTAAAGGAAGGGAGAAGAGAAAGGGGAGCAGAATCCGAGGGGAGATGGGACTGGGTGAGGGAATGAATTGTGGTTTCAAGGATGGACATACTTGATGTCATATCAACAGTCTATTTCCCAGTAGAATTTTCTCTAGTCTGGCTGAAGTCTGGGCCAGTCACAGAGTGGAGTGGCGTTGAGGGAACTCCAATTCCCTCTCCGAGCATAGCCCTTAAGTGTAGCCTTTGCCCCTTTATAAAATATACATCCAGAATAAAAACGCAGAACCATTAAAAGACTCGAAGAACCCATAAAGTGGTTGGTCGAGACTTCCAAATATTTCCAAACAACACTTTTTTTTTAATACACAATGGAGAGTTATTAAGCCGCTTGTTGGTAAAGTGAGCATGTGTTCTGCAATCATCAAAAATTGATATGTACCGCCAGTAAAGTAATTACGCACCATCCTGAGGATACAGAACAGTACATTGTTAATCCACTTGCACACCCGGTGACTTGCAGCATCAGGCTGCAAATAGCTTAATTAAGTCATACACGTGGAATATAACCATATTGTTACATTGCATTACGAACACTATATCTCAATTTATTGGGGCAATTAATACTGGGGATACACCTCAGGCAAATATGTTATCTGCAGAGCACCGAAGTTGAATTCTACTGACACTTGCAGAAGTCAAAAGTACCAGCCCCCAAAGAGCAAATGTTGTGGGATTTGGTTTCTCCTCTGGGTCTTGCTACATAGCCTTAGGCACTCATGGGCAAACTTTCGGGGCCAGACAGAGTCTTCCAAATGGGAGGGGACCGCAGAAGCGAAATTATGATTGGGAAACAAAGTCATTCATCACTTTAATGTTGGTTAAATGTATTTAAATCAGTAAGGAACCTCGAATAGTTTAATTATAATCTTGAATGGCAAAGCAAAGGCCATTAATCATAAGAAATTCAGGACTTCAAAGGTCAGCAGTTTGTAGAAACAGTGCACTTAAATTACAATTTGTCCCTAAAGGTACCTGTTCCTAAACCTACTGTTTTCGTTTGCAAGTCAAAATCAGAAACTTAGTTTTGAGCAAAACTTTTCCTTCCATCCTTACAAATCTATAGGTGATGTTGCTACAAAGTTGCCCACCTAGCCCTTCTGTCTTCTTCAAATAAAAACAACATTGATGAGATACTCCAACCCCAGATGCACATACAGAAGAAGCAAATTCTTAGTCACAAACAGCAAACTCCAATAGGTTTGTGATTACTTTGGAAAAGTGTATAAGCCCAAGTTCGCACCCAGGAGTGCTTCTGTATATCGTTTCAGGTGGAAAATGGTCAAAGAAAATCTGATGGTGGGCATGGCAAAATTTTCACATGCACCATTTCTCTTGTTGTTTCTCTGTTGTCATTCCAGTCTGGTATCACAACTTTTCAGTGTGTCAAATATTTAAAACAGATAGGAAGCACACAGCATGTCTCACAATTGGAAATTAACAACCCTATTGCAATAGGGACCCAAGGTGGCTTGTCTTGGTTGTTTACCTCTCTTTATTTGTCAATTGCGATTTCAGAAACTATCAGCCATAGAGCAATGGAAACCCTTTCCTTCTCACCAATGCTCTCCACTCTAACGCTTTCTGGAGGATCTATGTAGTCTTGGGTTTTCATAGAGTCTTGTACAGAAGGGGTAAAATCAAAGAGATGGGAAGTCCCCAAGCTCTAAAAGTCTTTCTCTGACAGGTAAACCTTTTCCCAGCATCTTCAGAGAAGAAGGGAAACAGGTAAGAGAAGGGACTTAATCAAATCTATTGAACACCAGGGGAAGGGCTCCTCTTTGGATCTAATAACTATGTGTGTCCTGGCATTTGACTAAACTCTCCTGGACAATTGGAAGGTAAAGAAAACTTCCTGCTGAAGGGAGTCTCCCTTCTTTAATTTCACACCACCACTCAGTCTCTAATTAATGTCCTTTGCTTTTAGAAAACAAACAGAATGGGAAGCTTCAAACATGAAGGTCTCATCCTTTTTTAAAATTAGAATCCCTCTTTTGCCCTACAAGAGAAATTGTCTAACAAGACAGTGCCCTGTTGATCTTAGCTCCTGGAAATTCATTTAGAAAAGGTGAGTTGCTAGGGAAAGTCTGACTTATGTGAGGTACATTCTGAATCAAATGCTTGGGTATGAGTAGGCATCAAGAACCTTCCTTCACCTTTTGAGTGACTGATAAGGGAAAGGTTGGAAAGGAAACTGACAACCCCATCCATCTTCTGTAGCTTTCCCTTGACACCTTTTAGGTGTAGATGGATAGGATAGAAACTAGACAGACAGCACTATGGTTCTCTTGGCTGTTTGCTTTAGACTTACAGCATCTCAGGAAAGGAAGCCACCTTTCTAGGTTTCCTCTGGGGTTAGGGGTAAGAGTAACAATTGACTGTGAGTCAACCGCAGAAGCACTGCACATTTCTTTTAAAAGGATCAGACTCTGACAGAGTAACAGAGTTACCTTGGATTGGGCCAAGGGCAAAGCAAATGAAGGAGTGTGTGGAGCAGGTGGTGGGATCAGGTATTCTAGTAGGAAAGTCAGGAGTTAAAAGTTCCTGAAGTTTAGGGACTTCTCCTGGAGGAGCTGACAACCAAAAGACAATTCTACCCTTTAGTACAGAGCATATTCTCTATTTCCACCCCTCTAAAACAGAAACAAAAAAGATCTGTAGGCCTTGAAAGTCATGTCTTTCAACCTCCTAGTACATAAGGACATAAAATTTAGAACTAGGAGGGACCCTAGAAAGAACTTAGGCCAACCCTCTCATTTTTCAGATGAGGAAATTGAAGTCAAATGAGGAACAAAGTGAAGTCATATTGCTAGTAGGCAAAGCCAGGATGAAGCCTTGAAGTGGTTCCAAGTTCCAAGATGAAGTCTTCCAAGTGATTATCTGGGACTCTTTCCTCAACACAAAGGACCCAAGTACTTAAAATTCCAGGCATTTGCTTCTTTAGGGACTTTCCATCTTTCATTAGGAGGGATTCTTCTTCTTTTGTTAGGAGGAACCAAGGTCAAAATCAAATTCAGTTTTGTAAAACCTGCATTTTATGCAACACCTTTCTGAAATAGGGACCTGGGGCTAGCAAGTTGTTTCTCCTCCTTGTAACTTGAAATCCAGGTATACTTATCCTTTTGTGTCATCTTGGGGCTTTATTGAGGGATAGCAGTGTCCAAGACCTGGTTTCTGGGAGAGCAGTGGATGATTCCACTTCCCTTCCAGCATAAATTGACCCTTACAGGGGCTAAAAGGTTCACATTGCTCCCAATTAAGAGTAGGAATTGGGTGGAGTTGACTTGCCAGCCATTTAGATGAGAAGGGCCATCTCATTTATTCCTCAACTCTCTCAAAAGAGGGGTTGGGGTGAAGGTCATTAAACCTCATATGGTAACTTATCTTCTCTCATTTGTCCGATTTTTCCTGTTGGGCAGTCAATATCCTGCAACACTCTGGAAATCGAGAAAGCTTGTATGGCTGGATCCCATTATCCTTCTCCTCCGGTTTCTACATAGATCTCTTTTTAATTATACTTTTTGTGTTTCTCCATCTTCCAGGTTTGTTATGAGGGAATAGCCTTGTAAAATTTAAAGCGTCAAATAAACTTGGATTCATATTATTATTATTTTTTCTGCCTCTCAGAAACCTACTTGGGGATGGGGGAGGGAAAAAAACGGCATATATCAAACACTACCTGAGAACGGAGAGAGGCAACTGATTGCATCTTTTTCTCAATCAAAGCAGGTGATTTCATCTAGAGGAAATTGCGGAGGGGCGAACTTGAGCTCTTGCCCTTCTGATTTTTTCCTGGGGTGTTAGTAAAAGCATCAGCTTTCCTTATTTTCAGAAGTCTGAACCCCACTCTACCTATCAAAAACAGTCCAATTTGAATACTCATCCTAAATAATGAGTCAGGAAAGAAGCAAAAGGATTTTCTGGCTAATGAAGAAATCTGGCGGTGCTTAGCCTTTTCGGAAGTTTAACCCTAATAAAAGGGCGAAACTTGAGAAGTGACTTTTGGAAATTCAAGGACAGGATCTAACCAGAAACTTCGTTGTAAAGGGGGAAGAAAAAAATTCCCGAGAAAAGGAGTGGAGAGGAATAGGGGGGGAGTGAGGGGAAAGAAATCAATTGAAAAAGCCATAAAGATATACTCGGGATTAAATAAGTTAAGAGGCTCAACTGGGAGTAATTCTATATCTGGGTTTTTGAAACAGAGAGCTCTAGTCTACCTTTGGCCATCTGGCTGTTTTAAGCTCTGCCCCATGCTGTATGATTTTAGCTTAAAATCTCTTCCGTTGCAGCTCTGCTTTTATTGAATTCATCAAAAGCAAACTTTCCCTGAGTTTTTTTTTTTTTAAGAAGGGCTAAAATAATAAGTCGACCACTGTGACATTCTCTGGGCTTAGGCCATTTTTCATAACGCCGCTGATACTCTTTTGTGCAGCTAAGGCGACTAAACAGATGAATAACGAGAAGTCTCCAGAAACTAAGCTTGCAGATTTTCTCATCTTTAAAAAGTTAACTGAAATGAGAGGTGCATGTATAAACATCACACCAAAGATCAGGGCAACACTTTTATTACTCTGAATGACAACGATGTCTTTTCAAACAACTTACTTCACATGCACACACGCACTCGCCCTCGCACACACACAAAACTTTAAAGCTTGCGAAGATGCACAGGTGGTGTTTAGAGGATCGTGGCCAGTGAATTGTAAAGAAAGACGAGGTATTTGAGACAGATTTTAGGTGGAGAGATATGAGGGAGGGGAAAAAAAAGTTTTAACTTTAGCTAGTTTGAATGTAGATTTCTGGAAGAAGCCAGGAAAAAAAATCGACAACCCTAAAGGAAGAATCAAAGGGTTAAAAGGACGCCCCAAATGTAGTGTTGTGGCAGGTTGGGGTAAGTTACGTTTTCTTCTGCTTTATCGTTTGAGTTTTGAAATCAGTGAAATGCCACTGGGAGAGTCTTCCTGTTGTTTTAGAGACCACAAAGTTAATTGGAGGATGCAGGGTACTGTTGTTAACCGAGTTGCTCTCTCTCTCTCTCTCTCTCTCTCTCTCTCTCTCTCTCTCTCTCTCTCTCTCTCTCTCT
>CM053580.1:41498614-41526443 GCA_028627135.1 Pseudochirops cupreus
GCTCAGTGGATGGGGGTGGGGGCAGCGTTGTGAACTCGGCTGGGGACGGCTGAGGCAACAAGTTCTGCCTTTCCCTTGCCTTGGGCTGGTTCAGGCGCTGCAGCAGGAGGCTGGAGGGCTTGCCGGACTCCCAGCAATGAGTTTTGCACGTGTAAACTTACTTGATTGCATAAGAGCACAGCTGGGAAACTTGGGTTTGTGAAAAAGAAAAAAAAAACACAAATCCAGACAACAACACACGGAACTTTTCTTTAAAAACAAAACAATTCATTGTTTCTTACAAAACGATTAGGGAAGTTGGCTTGAACTGAAGACCTAGTACGGTGGAGCTATCCTTTCTCCCACATTTCAAAATGCTACATTTCTTTCTTTCCTTCTTTAAACCCATGACTTCCAGTTGCTAGTTTGACATGCTATCATATATTTATTTTAATCCATCTATATCTATATCTATTCAAGGGTGGCGAAATAACCAAAAGGATTCCTGGTCAGTGTTGCACACAAACTTATACTGGGAGGGTTATTCCAACCCCTAAACTTTGATTTATTTTCTCTAGATAGCAAGAGAAATGCTCCTTAGTAAAGCAACTGAAGACTCAGTTTCCAACTCGGACACACACACACACACACACACACACACACACACACACCTCATCAGTGCAGTTCAAGTGTAATATCCTGTCACTAACCTGAAGCTCTGTGATTTTGTTCGTGGGGACGGGGCAATACTGTGGGGTTTGCCGCCTGTGTAACAGCTCAGAGATCCAGGCACCAGTGCCTAGGGTCCTCCTTTATTTAACCACCCAGCAGCAACCTGCTACCTTCGGCGGCAGTCGGTTTTTCAGAGACAGAGGAGCGTGAAATAAACACGTGCCAAGCCAGTTCCTTGGCGAAACCGTTCTAAAGTCTCCAGGCTAACTCGCTTTCTCGAATTCTACTGCTTATGGACCTGAAGTCGCCTGAAGGAAAGGAGTGGGTCACAGGAGAGGTAGTTCTGGGAGCCAGGGTCTGCAGGGGCCAGCACAGAAAATGCAACTTTTGCCCCATTGGTTAGCTAGGTGAATTAGCACGCACTGTCACTGAACACTACTTGACCCATGCCTTTATGTCTGCTCAAATGTTTGCCTAAAACACAATCAGCCTTGACAAGAGAGCATGCTACCGTGTGACACAGCCTATTCAACAGATAGATGTTCACTGCCACACACAACCCAGTTCAGCATTTTAAATAGCTTAGGTATTTGTAAAAACCGTATAAATTAATGTCTGATGATTGCTCGTTGCTGGTTAAATAGGAGACCATTTACATGTCGAATGCAGATCCTTTAAAAAAATCTGTAAAAAGGTCAGGAGACAAAACTCTTGGTCAAGGAAAACATGGGGGGAATCAACAGATTCCTGTTTGATCAGCAAGAAAATGGGGGCATGAATGCGTTCCCATTACAAATGGCTCAGTCACAAAGATAAGTTAGGTTGGTAAAGTAAGAGCAGGAGTAGTGTGCTGAGGAGGAAGGGGGCTGACATACAGGACAACAGGAAAGACAGACTATTTGGGAAACAGACCCAGAGAGTTTGGAGAATATATTGAGCTGGGATGAGCTGGATGGTGTGTGTGTGGGGGGGGAATACTTGGACCATGCTGTTGGATTCTGGGCAGAAACTTTAAAAAAGTTTGCTGGATCGTTCAACCTTTGCCTGTTGTGTACATCATCTTTCCTCACTCCCTACTCCAAGATGAAAGAAAAAGGCTTATCAGGTGACTTGAAACATTCCATAGAAATTTTACATTAAAAACAATAAAATCAGACCTTGCTTTAGGTACACACACCACTGAGACAACGAGATTGCAATGAGCTCATGACGGGATTCTCAACCTGAAGACGAAGAGGATGACACAATTGGTTTTGACCTGTCCCTGTGTTTGTACCCACCCTTTGGCTCAGCGCCTGAGGGGGAAAAGAAAGCATATCCTTCATTAAAGAGATTCCTCTGATGGGGAAAATTTTGGGGGAAAGCACGCTCGCTTTCTTTGTGGCAAAGGACAAAATCTAAGCGGACAGAAAATGTCCCGATAATTACCAGGGGCTTTAAAAACTGAACTTTCAGAACTTTGCTCAGAAGAATTTTAAGGCGTTCACTTACTCAGTCGAATTGTTAATTATTGACGTTTTCTGGGAGTTAGATCTTTCTAACCTGGGGCAGTGTGTGTGCGTGCGTGCGTGCGTGCGTGTGTGTGTGTGTGTGTGTGGTTGGGGGGGGGCAGTTATTGTCAGCAATCTTCAGACAGCTCAACCCATTTTCTCTTGGTTGGCCGAAGCGGAGGGCACTTCATTTACCCTCTTATCCGCGGACTTCTTTTCTTTTCTTTTTTTAAAGTTGTGGACTGTTGGAAAAGATCAGCTTTTTAGATCATTAAGCGCCACACTTCAAATCTAGCGGGGAATAAGTATGACACTAGAAGGAGAAAAGAAACCAGGAGGTCTTATAAATACCTTGCATATGATTGTAATACGAAGCGAAATTTGGCAAGGGGAAACTGAAAGGAAAGGGATTGTAAAGTTCCTATTTTTTAAAGCCAGCAAATAAGAGTGTCAGCTTTTTGAACGATTTGTTTAACTGCGGCAGGTAAACACCATTCAAAGACAATCCTTCAAGGCTGACAGAAACCTGGGTGACTGATAACCCCGGTGTTTTGACTTTCTATTTACAAATGCAGTCATTAGGGAGAAAGTGAATTAGTGGAATAGTTCTTGGGAACGGATTTCCTACAATGCTGCCATACTGTAATCACGTTAACTGTGATATTGATCAAAATATTAGTTATTTTGTAGAGAGAAGTTATTAGGGATGTGACCCCCTTTTTCCGTGAGCTTAGCGGGAGAATCTGAGTGAAGGACCCTGAACTAAGCCTGTCAGCGTTGGGATTCTTCTCTGTTGGCTTTTCAAACTCTATGACCTAGAGAAAACAGGCTGATTCTTCTTAGCGATCTGGGTTTTACTCCTGTGTGGTTGTTTTTGATTTGGACACTCATGTACGTTTAGCGACCTAGAATTGCATAAAATAGACCCCTAGAGGTCGAGAAAGGGTAAATTTTAAGATCAGTTGTGTGTGTGTTAGAGAGACAGACAGAAAGTTTCCATTTCAAGAAATTAACGTGTATAGAAAGAATTGATGACTTTGGGTGAGAATAAGCTAAAAGGGAAGGAAATATATATGCGTCTGTGTGAAGACCAAAGCTTGGCCAATTTAAATATTTAAATTTAGGTGTTTTGTCCATCCATACATTCCATTAGTTATTCATTTACCTAGTCAAAACGGTTGAAAAAATGTAGTGGAGCAATTGCTCATGTTATTGTTAAAGCGTTATTTATTATACACACACATTCTTCTTACCACCACCACTAAAGATAAATGCTGTTAAATATGTATCTTATGAAATCTATGTAGGCAAATTGTTACAGCTTGTTAATATTAATGGGCCCATGAGGTTCCTGTCAAATCAATATAAAGGGAATAAAAAAAAACCCTACAAAACTTTTTTTAGATAAGAGATTATATGAAATATTTATAACATTTCTGGATGTGTGTGTGTGTGTGTGTGTGTGACTTTTGGTGACAATAAACACAATAGCTGTGTGTCTTTTTTTTCCATGGGACCCCCAAATGAATGTGTTATTTAACTCTATATTAATAAAAGAAACTGTATAGCTAATTTAGTGTACAAGCAGTAGAGTATTTGGTCAAAATTTAACAGGTGATTTTATTTATAATATTTCTTATTAAGTAAAATTATTATTGTTATATTGGGGCACATATTTGGAACTGTAAAGTTTGCTCCATGACTGTCTTCTAGGTCTCAACTTATTTGTTCAGATCTTTCTTTCTGACTTTGCTCTAACATCAGGTTGCATAACCTTTATATTTTTATAGATTCCATGAAATCTCTTTCTGTCTGTACATAGCAAAATTGAAGTGGAGCAATGAGGTTAGGATTTGCTTACTTTAATCAATGTAGACAACTAATCTAGAGAATTCATGCCCTTCTCTATTCACTTTTCTCTTCAAGGTAATTTATTTTAAAATTTTATATAGTCAGGAATGATCTAAATACATTCTATCTCTCTCTTCCTGTTCTATTAGTGATGATGCAATATTAGAAATGGTTTTATTTTAATCCATAACTCCTGAATTTACTGATCTCAAGAACATTTCAAAAGACATGCTTCAGTCCTAAAAGACCAAAAATACTACTAAAATAATTGTCAAATTGTACTGGTTTTCTGTGCTTAAATGTCAATGTTAATCAAGCTGATTAACCACTGAATAGGATTAATATAAAAGAGAAGCAGACTTCCTCCTTCTCTCCCTTCCTTCCTTCCTTCCTTCTTTCTTCCCTCCCTCCCTTTCTTCCTTCTTCCCTCCTTTCCTTTCCTCCATGCTTCCTGCCTCTGTTCCTTCCTCCCTTTTTCCTTTTCCATCCTTTTTGCCTTCCCTATCTTTTTAAATTCTCTCCTTTCTTGCCTCCCTCCTTTCCTTCCTTCCTTCCTCTTTCCTTCCTTTCCCCTCCCTAACTTCCTCCCTCTCTCCCTCTAGTCCTCCTTCTTTCCCTTTCTTTCTTCCCTTTCAATTTCCTTCACAATTTCCTTCCATCAATTGTCTGATTTCCCATAAAAATTATAAATACAATTGAGTCCTGCAACTTCTTTGTGGTTATTAAAGTTCAAAATCCTTTGTGAGAATTGCCTGGTAGGTCCAGAAGCTGTCATGATACTTTAATGATGTATATTCAATCTACAGTGAGAGAAAGAGAGAAAGGAAGGAAGGAAAGAAGGAAGAAGGAAAAAAGAAAGATAGAAAGAAATTTATGAACATAATGTAATAACAGAAATTGTTCCACTCTCTGGAAAATGAGCAAATATCCCTCTCATCCTCCTTCCACTTAGTGATATCAGGGTCTTTTTTTTTTTCTAATTTTCTCACGTAAAATTGAAATAAAAGTTAATGAATGCCTTATATTGAAAAATGTTTAGCATAAGAAAGGGAGTACATGCATAGCAAAAATAATACAATATGATAAGATATGATAGAACATTATCATATAATATATTTCACAGATCATTAAATGATATGATTTAACAATATACAGAAATTCCTATGCATTAAAAGAGCCTTCCGTTGTGAAATACCAATAATACACACTGCATTTGACATCATGGCATACTCTATGTCCTACTCTAGTTAGTAACTTTGGAAATACATTTAAAATATGTATAGAGACCACTAAAATGTTTTTGCAAATAAATGGTCAGCGTACAGAAAAGGACTAGCTATATTTATAAATTGCACAAAGTTCTTAGTATAAAGATGAGATTTATCTAGAAGTAGATTATGGAAACAAGTTATCAGAGTGGTTTATCCCTGTGCACCCTCTCCCCCATTTGTATCTAGCTCTCTAAGCACCACTGTCTAAAACCTGCACTGTAGTCCCCAACATTTTTAAGATTGAGCCATCTGGCTGTTGTTTGTTTAGATGGTGATTCAGGATATAATGTGAGTGCGCTTGCCTCTGGATCTCTCTGTCCCTGTCAGTATTTTTCTCTCTCTGTATTTATTTCTGGGGTTTCTCTGTCTCTCTATCATCCCATTCTCTTTCCCTTTCCTTTCCTTAGTCTTTTTCTCCTCTTCTGACTTTCTTTCCTTTTCTCCTCTCCCCCCAATTTCCCCATCTTGTTCCTCTCATTCTTCCTTTGCTCCCTTAACCCCCCTCCTCCCTTCTCTCCTTTTCCTCTAGGTCCCTAGTTTGTAAGGTTTAGCCTGCTCCCAGCAGCTCAGGTCAGTGAAGGGATACCTGTCATGCTATGTTTATTTACAAGTTCTATAATAGCAATATTAATTAGGCCCACACACAGCACAGTCACTCTGGGAAGTCTCTGTTAGCTTTCAGTGGCTGCCATTGGGCACTTTTCTCCTACCCCTAACTCCTCTCTTTGAAAACACCTGGCCGGGGGCTGTCCTTACAAGAGACCCTGTGTAGGAGTTTGATACAGTTCTTTTTCTTCTCCCAACTGTCCCTTTAGACTGAGGGTCCATAACTGTACAGCTTTCTGGGTAAGTTAGTTGGAATGTGGGGAGGTTGGATACTGCCACCCTAGAAACTTAGGATTTTGCCTGGATCATTCTGAATTATTTCCCAGCTCAGACCTGAGTGATCCTGCCTTCTGTGTGAGTAAACTTCTCTTCCCTATTCTGAAACCATCTCCTGACTCCCTAATTCAGTACCTCAGGCCTCCCCCTGCAAGTTGAAGCTTTTCATCAGCAGTTGTTATTATCTAAAAATATGTGCACATAGCCACATTTGGGGAGTGTGGCTAAATGTGCACTTCAAAGTAGATCTGACATGTTATAGAAAAGGCTCACTGAAGGTTGGTTAAAACTATCTTTAGCATTAGGAACTGGACCCATGATTTTAAGATATGAATCCCAGGTTGAAGTAATTTCCTCTACTAATGCAGGTGGGTGAGCAGCTAGGTGGTGCAATGGATAGAGTGCTGGCCCTGGAGTCAGGAAAACTCATGTTCCTGAGCTCAAGTTTGACCTCAGATACTTGCTAGCTATGTGACCTTGAACAAGTCACCTAATTCTGTCTGCCTCAGTTTCCTAATCTTGAAAAGGAAATGGCAAACCATTCCTGTATTTTTGCCAAGAAAACCTTAAATGAGGTGATGAACATTCAGACATGACCAAATAACAAAAAAATGCAGATAGGGACCTTATCAGCAAGTTACATTCTTAAAGAGTTATATAGAACAAACCCTTGTCAGGGGTCACATAGACAATTTATATCAGAGGAAAATGTTGATTTTCTTGGCTCAGAGGCAAGTTCTTTAATTGCTTTGTCCCTTGGCTTCTGCCACTGCTTCTCTCTCTCTCTTTCTCTGTCATACCTTCACCTCTCTGCATTTATCACCTCTTTCCCTCTCTTTCTCTTCCCCACCATCTCTCTCTGTCTCTTTGTTTCTGTCTCTGTTTCTGTGTTTCTCTCTTCCCCTTTATCTATCTGGACAGGCCTACATTTTTAAATGGTGGAGGGAAGTCCTACTGAGGAACTTCTCTAACAATGTGGATCACAACCAGTAACTGATAGTCTTAGAAAACTGGTTGGGGGAACATAAAGTTTAAATGACTTTCACAGCCATGTATCAGAGGCATGACTTTAATTGAGTTCTTGGTTCTAATGTTATTTTCTCTGGCTCTTTGTCTCTGAATCTCTATCTCTATCTTTGTCTCTATCTCTTCCCTCTCTTTCATTCCATATACATATGCACTTATATACATAGGTATATGTATGTACATATACACTCATCTCTCCTTCCTCTATCATTATACTCTAGGCCAGAGAACCCCTTTACCAGTTCATATTGGTCACTGTTCTGAAATCTAATATCTTACATAATTAAAAATCTTCTAAGAAAAGATAAAAAAGTGTCAGTTCTTTTCGAACCCTTTCAAAGTAGTTAATTCATCCTGGTCAAACAGTTAGATTGAAAAACAGTATATGACCACACCATCACCAACGACTTAGGACCAGAGTGCCAATTCTCTTTTCCAAACTTATTTTTTTATTTCTCATTTTGATGATGGAAGGAAGTAAAATCTTTTTGGTTTCATAATGATGCTGACTGATAGTGTGCATATATATGTTAATGTTGGCATCTTGTTCACCTGCCTGAGATTTTTGGAGAGTGATATAGTTGTATATGTCTATGAATTTGGACTTCAATCTCTACCGTATTAAATAACCACAGACCCTAGAAATCTTCTGTTTCTTTGGGCTTCAGCTCCACTTACCATGGCTACCATATGGATTTCCTTCAGGTCTGATCACATAGGTCAAACTGACTTCTGGGTTGGGTTTGGTTCCTGAAAGAAGACAGAAGGTCAAAACAAAAAGGATTATCTTATTCCAACCAAAGGCCAAAAGGTGGGCTCAAAGCTTCCAAACAGCTCAAGTTTTGTGTCTCTGCAAATGACTAGGGGGATTATTTTTATAGTTCAAGAAGCTGAAAGAGATGATGAGAACTTTGCTCCCTTGTTTCTTCTCACCTTCATTAAAACTAAATCATATACAACTTTAAAATTAACACTTTATTTATAAATATATTATAGCATATTATAATGTAATTTTATTACTTTGGGAAAGTAGTTAAACTATTTTGGGCTTGTAAATTCAATGCAATTTAATTCATTTCAATAAGCCTATTAAGCACCCATTATGTTCCAGATATTGTGCCAGGCACTGGGCATACAGAAATAGAAAACAAAAATAATGTCAAACAAAGGGTTTGGATTAGAAGCCTTCTAATATTTTCTAGATGAAAATCTGCCATATTCTAGTACGTAAGAGGCAGCATCTATTTATCTTGAACATCTGTGTGCTAAGTAAAAGCCCATTTGCTTCAGATCAATGTGTGCATGGCAATCCAAACCCCTAAAATGCAATAGTCAGGGTATTCTGATGTCTCAGAAACACCTTAATATAACTTGATCATCTTCAGTCAGATACAAATTCAGGTCTTTTGAACAGGAACATGTGTATATACCTTTATTTATGCATTTTCCAAATGATTCATACCAACAAAACTTTGTCTCAGAGATTGATAGTACAAGTTTTAGTTTTTTTTTCTATTTGAGAGAAGGTAAGAATTAAAGATAGAATCATTAGCATGGGATAATGAAAAAAACCTTGGATCTGGACTTAGTAGATACCTAGTTTTGAGGTTCAATTATGAAAGTGATTAGCTGTGGAACTTACGCAATCCACTTAAACTTTCTCAGCTTATGTTTTCTCATCTGTTAAATGAGTTAAAAAATACTTATGTTACCCTGCTCATTGAGTGTATAAGAAAAATATTCTATAAACCTTATGGTATTATATGACAGTGAGTTATTATCCTTCAAGCTTCTTATAGTCCTTTGTACTTTCAAATATCCCCAGCAACAATTTCATTGCCTGAAGGTTTTTCTTCCCCCTTCAATTGTACTGAGTTCAACCAACATATATTATAGGAGCACCAAATATGCTCAGGGCACTAAATTGGGTGCCCAATGCTAGAGAGCTTAAACTCTAAGAGAAAAATAAAAGTATCTACCACCTTAGTCTGTATCAGAGAAAACAGGTCATTTGTCTAAATATCTTCTGTTTATGCTCATTATAAAAAAAATTTCAGTAAAGAAAACAAAGATACATGTTCCTAGTTGACAAAGGAAGAATAAAATTTAGTCTTTGTAAGTGTTTACACTGGTAAATTCTATTCTGCGTAGATTTTTTTCCTTACTCCTTTAATGATGAATATAAGGAAAAAGGTCATTTGAGAAAGATTTGCTGTAAATTCACTGCCCTCACTACATTAGAAAACAATTCATTTCCCTCTGAATTCCTGAAGGTTGCTAGTTGATCATTCTTTAATTTCTTCCATTTTTCAGTATATGATTCTCCTGTAGTTGATTTCAGATGAAAGGAAATCTTCAAGGGTATGTTAACCTTTAAAAATTCAATTTTGCTTTTGAAGAAATTGTGGACATTGTGCTGGAGTCAAATCTAGAAGCAAGTTTTTATCATCCTTTGCCTCAATTGGCTTTGAATTCTGATGTGAATTCAAAAGCTTGGAAGTGCATATATGAGGCCAAAATTACAGGTTAAAAAAATGAAAAAAAAAACCATTCCTACATTTGGGTCATTGGATCATAGAGTGACTAGAAGGAATCTTGCAATTCATTCTTTTTGGTAGCATACATGTTTCAGAATAACCAGTTTGACTAATTTTCTCACTAAATTAAATTTGATTTGCTGTCTTCTCATGATATAAAAGGTTTCTTTTCCTAAATTTGTAGTTTACAGAAAATCTCACCCTGGTACTCCTAAACAGAACAAGTTTGAGCCCCATATAAGTCTGTTTCTTTGAATGGCACACTCTTAAGAGCAGAAGTAAGAGATTTTAGTTCTGAGAGGGTCTACCTGTCATAGTCTTTAAGGACCATAGGATTATAGATTTAGAGCTGGAAAGAGCCTTAGATTTTTTCTCATCTGATTCTTACCTCCATTTATAGAATAGGAAAGTGAGGTCAGAGAGATTAATTTAGGCAAGTTCACTTAGGAAGTACGTCGTAGTGGGAGGATTTTATTTACCTTCTCTGACTCCAAATCCATCTCACCAAGGAAAATACTTTAAAACTTTTATCAATATACTTTGTTTTTATATCTAAATATACCCAAATATCTCCTTTTCCCTCCTCCTCTTCTCTCATTAAGCTCTTTCATCTAACAAAGAATTTTTTTGGAAAACATTTTTAACCAGGAAAAATCAATGGACCCTTATGTCAAAATAGCTAACCCTTTGAAAGATTTTCATTTTGATTCCAGCATAGGGCAAATGGCGTTAGAATCAATTGAACAAACAGTTTTTAAGAATTGTTAAAAGGAAGTTTGCTTTTTGGTCATTGCTTCCTTCACTGTCTTTCCAACCTTTTCCTTGGGATATTCAAGACTTTTTCTCACTGTCTAACAGCTGGTTTGGCATTACAGGCAGGTGAAACCCTGCTTGGCTTAGAGTTGGGTCACTGGGGAGCCCTGTAAGATGAGTAAGGCCTATTGTGCTCAGCCCCCAAAGATCTTGGTTGTCCTAGCAACTTCACTAAGTTGGGCCCCCACAGTCATGACCTTAAATCCTCATCCATTTTCGTGGCCTCCAAGATCAATATGATTCAACAGTGTGACAAAGTAGCCAAAAAACTTCAGGCAGTCCTCCTTTCAATTCTTCAATGAGATGAAATTTGGTTTATGTGTGCTCCCTACGTGGATACTGATCTCAGTCCTTTGGGAAAAAAAAAAGTAGTGATCTTTGAAAGTTGCTGTGGTCATATCTTAGCTAAATCTTATTGTACTTCCAGGTGATATTAATAGAAGCATGTTGTACAGAATGAGAGAGGTGATAATCCCATAATATATTATGGCATAATAGAACTCTTCACTAAATCCTACCTGTTTGACTTTGAATAATTCAATTTCCCTGGTCTTGGCTTCACTATTTATCTTTAAAATTAGAGTGTCAGACCAAATAATGGCAAAGGTAATTTTTATTTATGAATCTGTTTTCCTCCCTCCCAGATCAGTCTCCTCCCTACCGCATGATTTACTCTGTTCTGTTGAGAGTAGAGCTGGGCATTTTACTCAGATCCTGACATTATGTTTAAAGAATTCCACTAGAAAACTGAAACCCTTCATGACAAAAGTTACCATGATGACTTTACACCACACTATATGAAGATGAGTTCAAGGAATTGGAGGTGTATAGTGTTGAGGAGAGAAGACTTAGAAGTGTCATGCTAGCTGTCTTCAAAAATTTGAAAGGCTGTCATGTGGAAGAGGGATTAGGTCTGTTTTGCTTGATACCAGAAGGCAGAACAAGGATCAATGGGTACATAAAACAAAGAGGCAGATTTCAGTTCAATATCAGGAAAAACTTTTGGAAATGGAATGGACTGTCCAAGTGCTAGTGAGTTCCCTATCACAGGATGTCTTAAGTCAGAGATTGAATGACCACTAGTTAGGGATATTGTAGAAAATATTCAGTTCTCAAATATGAGTTGGAATAGATAGACTTCAAGCCCCCTTCCAGCTAACTCTGTAATCTATGACCCATTATTTATTTTTGAAAGATATACTGGCTAGCTAGAGGTATCAAGGTATGATACGTACCTAGGTACAGTGAAGATATAGTGCAAACTTGTTTGTGTGATCTGTGTAGGAGGTAGATTAATAATGGAACTGTAGACTAACTATGCTATAATATATTATTATCACATCAGAGTTATGTATGATCTATATATCAACTCTCTAAATCAATGATTATAACAGAACTAGTCTGTCCTAGGTGTGAAATACCTTATTTGATACACTGGCAGGAAGAGGACTCCAAAATTTCTTTTTGACTTTGTTCTTTTGATTTTTTATAGATCAAAGGCAGGAGGAAGGTGGAAAACTGAGTTGGGAAGAGAGAGAGAGAGAGAGAGAGAGAGAGAGAGAGAGAGAGAGAGAGAGAGGAGAGGCAGACAATGAAAGTGAATAGATTGTTGAACTGTCAAAATGTAGATTCCCCAATGAGAACATATTCCTCTACTGAGGGGAAAAGAGCTTAGTGCTTGGAAAAGACAGGGAAACCTGTGCTTTGTAAGCTTCTCCATTGTTGGGGTGGGGTGGGGTGGGGTGGGGGAAGCTGAAGCCTGAGTAGAAGCTCTTGCAACCGATGTCTGTGCTGCTGCTGCTATACAGTAGAGTAGAGTGAGTCTCTATGGCAACGCAACCTGCTGCTGCTGCCCTGCCAGTCACTCCTCTCTCCAAGTTGAAAGGGAGCTGAAGTGACGGGGCTTAAGGAGACCCAGAATAGATAACATTTTGGTTCACGGGGAGGAGGGGAGAAAAAAGCTGGGGAGAGGAGGGGGGAGAGAGAGAGAGGAGAGAGAGAGAGAGAGAGAGAGAGAGAGAGAGAGAGAGAGAGAGAGAAGAGGGAGAGAAGAGGAGAGAGGTAGAGCACAAGAGAGACAGAGAGAGGAAACGAGAGGAGAGGAGAAGAGAGGAGACGGGAGGGAGAATATGGAGATATGAGAAAAAGAGGGAGGGGGAATCTACAAAAAAAAAAATCCACCCCAGTCCTATGAATGCTGGCATTGTCCAGGCTTTTTTGAATCTGATTTACCATATCATAACCCCCAGGAAGAAGAAAACATCAATATTCCGGAGGAATGGAGATGTTTCTATGGAAAACCTAGGAATTTTAGTCCATAACAGATCTGGTGTAAAAAAATCAAAGAGATCAAAGGCAGCGCTCCCGGGAGTATAGATGCGTCTCTGAATTAAAGATGGACGATGCAGACTACAAAGTACTTTTTTCTTCTTTATTCAGGCCTCTGTTTCCATTTCAAGGGAGGCGCTGTCCACATCATATCTGAACTAGACAGTCAACATGAACAATGCCTGCAAAGGGTGATAAAAGCCCAGGCAAAATCACAACAGCAATTTCCTCCTCCCTAACCCAGAGTCTGCTTCAAGAACAACAACAGTGATAAAAATGTTGTCAAAAACACACCCTTCCATATCCCAGGGCTAGATGAAAAATATTTCCCACCCCTCAGCTCGCAAGGTCAGAGAATGCTGAGAAAATGTGACCTACTGAAAACCAGAAAAGTGATGTTTGGGGTATGTTTGGGGTAGTGGTGGGATAGGTATTCTGGTTGCTGGTTTGACTCCTTTTTCTCCTCACCCTTGGCTATCAATGATGTTTGGAAAGAAATGAAATATTATTAGGTATGGTGAATTTCCCAAACTTCCCTTTCCTTTTAGAATTTGAGGACTGAGTAGTCTCCCCCATATAAAAAAAAATCATACACATCAAATAAAGTAATTACCAAACTCCTTCCTTCTCCTCCCCCTCTGAAATGTATTGTGCCTGCTTAGAGAATTGGAGAAAGATGGAAAGAATGTACGTTGATAGGTGGGGGTAGGAGATATGGAAGTCCCTTTCAGAGTTTGGGACAAGCCCAAGTTAGGTATCTCTCTCTGTCTCTCTCTTTCTCTCTCTTCCATTTCACTGTCTCTCCTTCTCAGAGCTTGAAGGAGAAAGGAATTTGCCAACTGCAGAAAGCTAGAAGTTGAAGTATTTCAATAGCTAAGAACAGTTGCCTAACTAGAGGGCAGTTCATCTTCCATTTCCTGTGTGAGGTCTATCTAGTAAACAATGAAATCTCACTTGTCTTAATGACAATCTTGTTGAAATGGGATCTTTGACTTTCATTGTGGGGACCATGTTCATAGTTCAAATATTTTAAAATGCAACTGAGAGCTGAATGTCCATTTTTCTTCACCACATACTAGGAGAGTAAACATGCCAATAAAGTCCAACATCAGATGCTTGCAAAAATGATTAATTACACCATTAAATACACACACAGAAATACTATATTTCCCCCAAATTTAACCTAGAGAAACACACACATACATCAGCAGCCATGCCAGTTCAAACATATGTATGCATACAATGGCCTCTTCACGAAGAAAGAGTGCTCAGAACATGTTTGTGCCTACCCTGAAGTGTGTGCATATCATATTTCAATAACCGCTTTTCCAATTCAAAGGACATCTTACTGTTAGTGTCATCAGGGGTTTCTGCTACCTTGTGTCTGTGAAATTAAAACAATAAATTTTTAAAAAATGTGAATTCTCTGTTTCCACTAGATAGGAGGGAAAGAATAAACTAGATCGATTGGGAGGCAATACAAAGGATGTCTCCTGGACTTCGCCCTTTTAGATATCCATCCTTGTTTGGAGGGGAGGAAAAAAAAACCCTTGGCAAAAGAAGATGAATATTACAGAAGTCAATTAAGTTGTTTGGAAACACATGCAGGAAAGAGCTGGGACTAATGTTATGAAGAAAGCCAATTAAAATGGTTTGATAAGCATATGTATTCGAAACAAGTGTGGCACAGAGGTCAGAAACAACACTAAGTAAACAGAGTTGACAGAAGAGTGAATCTTTTGTCGATGGTGTGCAGCTGTCCAGCCTCCCATTGTCCGAGCTAAGACTAGGGTGCAAGCTCCCTGCTGCCCCCTCACCAACTCAATGCACAAAAACAGATTGGGACGTTCTGCATGCATGGGCAACATTGCAGCCGCAGTCCCTCCTTTTTCTGTGGCTTCTTTAGGAGCCAGGGAGCTCTAGACATTTTTTTTTTCTGACAGTAACAAAGCATGGCTGTAAAACAGTTCAGAATGGAGAAAAAAGAGAAAAGAATCCCCCAAGGGGGAAAAAAGCGCCATGTCATGGGACAAAAGAATAGGAAGTTGAAAATAGAAATGAAACTGAAAGCAAGAATGATCTTGTTAAACAGTGGTTCTTTTTGTCCAGAGTTGTCTTTGTGGAAGTTTGTATATATCATGACGTGGAACAAGAAGAGCCCCACACAGGCTTCAATCAAAGATTCATGAGCTTTCTAAGGGGACTTGATAGCTTATTTAGGAGACAAGGAGTTTCTGGGAGCCCAACTCAGTTTCCCCAAAGTCTAACAATGGGGACGGAGAAAAGGCTGAACTTTCGAAGGCAGCAATCCTCTCTCCAAGACTAAATAAAAATTAGGCTCAAACCCTGGGATGGACAGCGGAATCCCAGGGACTCAGCTGTCTCTGGACACGTTGGGGGAAACGCAGGAAAGAGACCCCCAAAAGTGGTAGGGAAGAGCTGAGGAACCACCCTCCAGCTGCCGTGGGCGAAAACAAACTTATTAACAGTTTGTTTTCGTGAGGGCCCAGACTAAACCTGACCTCTGGGCTTTTCAAACTCCACAACAGCTCTTCGCCTAATTGAGTTTAAGTTATTTCCATCCACTGAGTAAGGGCTAGAGGGTCATGGATGGAAGCGAGTAGGAGAAGAAAGATTTGTTGATTTTTTTTTTTAAAGAGCTTCAGCAACAGTTACTGGAAGACGTTTAGTATTCAGCTGTTTATCGAAACTTGTCCCCAGAATCTGGGTCTAGGAGAGAACCCAGACAGGTTCCAAGAACTCCCTTTCTTTCATCTCTCTCTCTCTCTCTCTCTCTCTCTCTCTCTGTCTCTGTCTCTCTCTGTCTCTGTCTCTCTCTGTTTCTGTCTCTCTGTCTCTGTCTCTCTCTCTCTGTCTCTGTCTCTGTCTCTCTCTCCCTCTGTCTCTCTTTCTCTCTGTATCTCTCTCTTTCTCTCTCCATCCATATCTCGTTTCTACTACCAGAAAATGATCGAGTAGTTGTCAAACGAATTCGATGGCAACACAGTGAGTCTGAGGCTAGACCCAGGAAGTAGGACAGGGGCAGCCTACTGGTAATCACATCAGGGGCTGCTGACCATTTGTCCCACACCAAGCTGGCCCTAATCAGTCCTACGTCAAACCTTTACAGGAGTTGAGTCTACTTTCGGAGGAAAATTGTTACAGTGTGTGTGTGGGGGGGGGGACTTAACTCAACACCCACTAGATAACCTGCGGGTAAATTTTCCTACTGAATCTTGTCCTGTCTTATACAATAGTATACAATACAACACAACACAATTGTGTTTCCAGAGTTTAGAGGCTGCATTCTGATGTTTATCTTTCATTTAGCTGGTTTAGTCTTCCTGCATATTAATAAAGTGACAAATTCCACCCTGAATAGAGATTGGAGAATTAGATCCTCACTCTATGAAACGCGGGATCATCTCGATTATTATTATTTTAAAAATATGTCTTCCTGGTACTCCTTTTCATTCAAAATGAGTTGGAAAATTTGAGGGAAACAAACAACAACCCAAGCCACAACAAAACCTCCTTATAACTTTGGTCTCTAACAATCAGTTTGTTCCTGCTGTCTCCTTATACACAACTCCAGTCCTTTTTCAAAATCCCTCTGCCTTGAGTTTTAGAGGCTTCATGGCATAACTGAGATCTGGCTTCCTCTCTCTTCCTTGATGGGGCACCGAAGAACCATTTTACTGTTTACATGTTTCTCAACAGCCCAGGGGAGTTGGGAATAGACAGACTATAGATAAAAGTTGTGGGACCAGGATCCTTCTCTGGCAAGATAACCAGTTATTGACAAGTCCGGTTCTAGGACAGTGTTTAAACATCTCCACTCTTCGCTTTCCTCACACAACAAACCCACTTTAGCTTAACTGGCAAGTTACTTTAATAGGACTAGCAGATGAATTTCAAACTCAGGGACTGCAGGTTAGCGGTATCTGGGTAGGGGGCGGGGAAAAGGAAGTGAAGATGTGTAGGTGGGGTGTTGTTTGCAGACACAAAACAAGCAAACAAACATCTTCTTTCTCTTTGGACTGGAAAGAATAAATACTTGAGTATTTCCAATATGACTTGATTGGGTAGGACTGTGGAATGTTTGTCGTTCCTCTTTACCCAAGGCAATTGTTTGTTTTAAGGGAAACATTCAAGAAAAAAGTATTTGCAGTGGTCAAGTGGGAGTCCTAAACTAGAAAAGAGACCCTCGGGCTTCCTTGATGAGCCCGGTTAAACTTTATCTTACGCTTTCACTTCATTTCTTTCTCTCTTTTTAACCAAGGTGACAGAAAGCAAATGAAGTCCTCTTAGGCTGAACCATGTTAATGAGATCGTTAGTCCATTTGTTTACAGAATACGTGGTGCCCTTAGGGTCATGTGTGTCTTTGTAGCTCTTAGATGTTTTCCTGAGGAGAAGCTGGAGAAATCTTCCTCACCTCTCTAAGCCTGACTTGGCATTCGAGTACCCTAACCAGGCAGCATGTAACTCGAGCTAACTTTAAACCAAGGGGCTCCATAGAAACACACCTGTAACAGGTTGTGAAGACAGTGCCAACTAATCTTGGTTTGAGTTCCTTCCCTTCCCCCCAAAGGGTGACTGAACTTTGGCACTGAGATGTCCAACCAAAAGTACTCTCAACCATAGGTGGGAAGAAGCGCACCCTCCCATAAATTTATCAGGTTTGTCCCCGGATGTGTGGCGAAGAAACAATGTAATTAACACTATACGGTAACCCCAAAGTAGGTATTGGCACTTTGCTGTTTCTATCACCATTAAAAGCACCAACTTAAAAACTTAATTAAGTCTAATGATGTGGCTTTTATTCTCCTGAATGGATGGCGGGTTAAACCAATTAGACACATTCATCAAATTCTTTCCAACAAGTTTGTAGATAAATTAGAATATGTTCTGAATACCGCGGAGTAACTTTCACACCATTAAGCACTTGGGCGCACAAAGCTGCCGGGGTAGGAAGCTGTCCCAGACAAATGAGTTGAAAGGCTGTGTCCTAACCAAGCCTGAGGATGTTAATTTACAGTTCAATCCAAGGCATTGCGAGATCGGCATTTTGTTTTTCCAAGAATGGAGACAGGTCTCCTTGCATATTCCACACCGCCCCCCCCCCCCAATAATTGGACAAAGTAAACGAACACGATTCTTGGTGTAAATAATTCCCCCCTTCTCTTTCTTCTAACCCCTCCCTCCCCCACCCCCCAAGCTGTCAAGGACTCCTCCAGGTTAGTCGCAACCCGACTAAAACAAAGTTTTACCGGAGCACGTAAGGGGTTGCTTAACTCACAACTAACTTTCCGAAGATACAGGGAAAAGAATTTCATTTTGCTCCCTGTATTTTACCCCAGTTGCTTGAGAGGCATTTGAAAAGGCACAGAGAAAAACACACACGGGTTCATTGAGATCACGCTCTCTCCCAGAGCTGGGGGAGGGGAGAGAAGCAAGGGGAAGGGGCCATAGTAATCAATTGCAATCTGCAGGGGGAAAAAAAGTCGAGCATGCAGTTTGCAAATTGCGGGCTTTGCATTTTCAGGTAGTGCTCAGCCCAAGGCCCCTCGCTCTGGATTTTGAGGCCTGTCTGAACAGACCAGGGTGTGCTGGACAGATTTAAGACTCAATTTTTTTCGAGTGGCCGCCAGCTTGGATCCAACGCTGCCCTGGACCCCCTGGAGGGCTTCAAAAGTTGTACTTCTTTGTGGATTTCCGTTGGCTTAGGTCATCGCTTGGCTGCCCTGGAATAGACATTCCATCTGTTTGTAGAGAGACCTCACCGCTCTGTTTCCGATTTTCACCAGAACTCACTTCTTTCTTCCTTCCACCCCTTTTGACAGTGATGTTTGAGAATAACTCGAGAAAAGCAGTGCTTTCTGCCTCAACTCTTTAGAAGCGCAGGGGGAAGAGAGAGGAGAACCGAGGTTCTTCCAAACTGGCTAGAGGCTCGGGAGGTGATGTGTGGGGAACAGAAGATAATAACGAAATGAGTTCATTTCCCGCAGATTTAAACACAAACAAACAAGTGTGTGTGTGTGCGTGAGAGAGAGAGACAGAGACAAAGAGAGAGGGAGAGGGAGTGAGAGAGAGAGAGAGAGAGAGAGAGAGAGAGAGAGAGAGAGAGAGCTGTCGCATTGCAAAGTGTTTATTTTCTTTTACTTGGTTTTGATCGAGTGTTGCTGGGGAATACAAAAGCGTCGCCACTCTGGCAGGGCTGGATTCTGGCCATTCTTTATTAGAGTTATTTCCTATTCCCGGAATCACCATTTCTTTGCCTCTTCAGCCCTGTTTCATCCAACGAAGTAATAAATAATAACTGAACTACACCCAAAGAACAAACAAACCAAAGCACCTATATTTCCCAGAGTTCGACTCTTCCTCTAGGGGCTGTTGTTCAGTATCTGAACTTTTGTTTTTACTGTGACAGTCTTGCAGTTAGTTGGCTTCTTGCCTTCCCGATTGACAATCCCTGTCCGCACTAGTCCTGTGGACTGACCACAGTCCTTTCAGGAGCCTAAGTACATAGTTGGCCCAGGCCAAGCAGGGGAAAGCAGCATTGTCAAACAACCCGGAGCAGGATGTGTGGTATTTGGCACTATGTGGAATAGTGTTCAAGGGAGAAAGGTTTAGCATTTTAATATTGGCGATGTTAGCACAAGCCTGTGGTTTTCCCAGCAGAATATAGTCAAATACGATTCCATGACACCAGCATGGAGGAAGGGGAGCGGTGGTGGTGGCAACTGGTTGGAGAGCACTTCAATTTTGCAAGAAATAATTTTGAACTCTCTAGGCAGATGGGTAAAAACTGCCTATAATCATTTTTATTTTTTCAGATCCTTCGGAAGGTACTCTCGAGGCGAGCACACACGCAAAAGTAAATAAGTTTTTTGTTTAATCACCTCTTACAAAACCGAGCCTTTAAAACCACAGCCAACCTAATTATGTTTGAATTATGCAAGAAGCTAGGCGGAGGATGGAACTTTGGAGAAATAATTACACCATTGTGTTCAAATGGCATCAGCTCTACTTTGGACTCCCGCCTTTAATCAATAGCGCTCTGGAAGGCTACAGTGCTCACTTGGCACAAAGAGTTTGCAGGAGTCCCAACACCTGAAAACCCCTGCTGGAAGCCCTTAGTGAGATACTCCTTTCTAATTAACCTACTTTTCAACCCAGTTGATGTCAACTTTTTAGAAAAAGGGGAAGGGGGAGGAAGGAGAGGGACAGGTTGACTTTTTTTCCCCCTTTCCTTTCCCCCTGAAGTCATGACATACTTCGTTTCCCAACTTTGTTCCTTTAATGCTTTTGCACTAGGCTACCTTTAGGCACTGAGGGCCACTGCTGGGATTAGCAGGAGATTCTTTGAAAGCCTGGGAGACAAGGGTGCTCCTCCTCTCCCTTTAAAAAAAAAATCACTAATCAAGTTAAAGCAATTAAGTCAATCAGGCTCTAAAAGTTTAAGGATAAAAAGAAATCCGGATAAGAATAAAGTTTCTATAGCCTCCATCCTAGATTTAGAGTAATTCTGAAAAAAGAAGCTGCAATTAGATGCATCTCAGAAACAGCTCTCTGACTGCCTAGCAAGAAGAGAAAGTGGGTGGGGGGGGTGAGGGGAGTGTGAACAGAATAAAGTCAATTTGAGAATACTTATGTAAACTTGGTAAGTAGCTCTCAGTTTATCACACATCGGCTCTAATCCCCTAATCAAAACCGGAGTTAATTTTTTTTTAATTCCTTAAGAACAACAACAATCAAAATTCTTTCTCATTTTTTACTTGGATAGAATGATGTTTGGAATTTTAAGATGCAAAGTAAAACATTCTATTACTTTCTCAAATGGAAATTAAAAAAAGAAACCTTACCAATATCTAAAACTATCTTTACAACTATCCATATCCACCTACAGCATTTGGAGGTCTTTAAATGACTAAATCCTGTTTTAAAAATTAACTTGCCTTTTAAAATTTATTCCCATACCAGAAAAAAGTCAGAATATGAAAGTCCTCAGTGAATATTTTTGGGAAGAAAGGATGTTGGTTAACAAATTCACAAAAACTTATGATTTGAGGTTTTTTAGTATTTTTCCAAAGATCTAAAGGATTCTTTGACCTTTAAAAGATTTTTCATCTTGAAAGTAAATGGGAGATTTATTATTGAATTAACTGATCCTCTCCAGCTTGCCTAGGACCTGACTAGTCCCTTCACACATCCCCAGAGGGCTTTCTTAATGTACATTTACTTATTCATAGAGCTCAATACAGCTAGTGGTTTATAGGCAGCAGTGGAAATGGGTCCAACTGGGATAAAGCCTGGGTTCAGAGTTCCTGGGCCTCTATTCTTCCCAAGTGCTACAATTATTTATCAATGTGCCAGTTGTTTCAACAATAATATATTCAAAATTCCTAGAGCAAATAGTTTTACCCCCACCATTAGCTATGTTGTAGGTGCATAGATGTCCAATTCGATAGTCATAATATGTATAAATGTGTATGGGGGAGAAACTCACTATTGTTGTTTTACAGGGTTGTTGAGGAAATTAAAAGGTGATAAATCGGCAGCAGTCATACTGAAGAAAAATAAAAGATAGGAAAGAGTAATCAAGAAGGTAGAATTGGGTTTGCCAGAATATCAATTAAGAAAATGAATTTGAACAAACAGATATATAGAAGGTAGCCATTCAGATCATCACACTGAAAATATGAATCTGGTCAGACACATGTGGATGCTGAGGAAATGCCACTAGATTGGAGTTTGGCACATTCTTTTAATGTACACAAAGTAAGTACCCTGTCTTTAATTCATGGGCTTACCTGCTTCTTCCGGGCTTCTCCCTTACATATCAAAACTTTTTCAAGCATTCTGTAGGTATAAACTATATGTCCAAGCATGACACAACTATATAGGATTTTCTGAAGGTTACCTGATTATTCCTCCAGGTTTTTGGACATTTAGGACTACATGAGACTTTTCCCTCGCATTGGGTTATTAGAGAGTCATCTCTCTGTCATCTTGGAAAAATAGTAGAGAATCTATAGCTTACTCTTTGGAATCTGCAAAGTAAAATGTGGTCTTTTTACACTGATTATCCATTTCCTGTCTTCTTTTTATGTATTTATACACTTCAATTTGCCCAAAATATTTACAGTGAAGACAACTCCCATCAACAATTAAACTGGAGATTCTATGCTAGATCTTATAAAAATTAATTACCAAAACAAACACAATTTTCCTGTCCTGAAAAAATTTCTCCACATTCTAGTATTATTAGATGTCATTTTATCCCCACAATTTTGTTTTTCAAATGCTTTTGAGCACTTCTTTCTTGATATGTCTATGGTGTGTAAGTATGTAAAAATTCAGATATTAATTTTATACAAAGCACTAATTTACAAATGCTTTTTCATAGTTTTCACTCTCTAAATTAATTTCCATATTTGTAAAATCACTCTTCCTTTCTTCAGACAATTGCAGGAGTTTCCTAAAAAGTCATAGCCCTTCAACATTTAAATAGGATATAGTTTTCAGTGATTATAGCAAGAAATTTTCTTCTATATTTTTCAAAAATGGCGGTCAAATCAGAGGCTGTCAGTATGGTGGGAAGGACTCTTTCTGGTAGAGGAGTTAGAAGACCTGCGTTCTATTTCTAGCTCCTCCACTTACCACCAGTTTTATTATTGAACAAGTGAAGTTGAACATCAGTTTCCTCAGGCAAGGCCACAAAATTGGATCAAGTTAAAAGGATCCTCATGGCTATCCAGCAAAAAGAAAAATTGTTGGGTATGAACAGAAAAAAATTACTGAAATCATTCTTTTATCCATATCTGAAACAAAAGGATAAGCGTATTTGTCCTATTAATTCTCACAGGTTTTTTGTGGGGATCAAATATGGTAATGCATTTCAAAATATTTTGCAAAGTGTAAAATGAAAGTTTACTGTTAATGAATCATCAGAGGGAATAGTCAGAGACCCTATCATCACTACTCTGAATCTTCAAACACTAAAAAAAAAAACTGAATGATTTTTTATTATTACTTTGCTGTCTTTTAAGAAATAGCCAGGGGTTTGGATTTTTCTGTCATCTCATCACCCTCTTTGTCTTAATAAGCTTTCAAGGCACAATGGCAGATTAACCATCTGAATGACAAAAGAGGAAGAATAGTGTTAGCTAAATTCCATTGTGCTTTCTTCTCTGGCAGGTAAAATCATAGAAAATATACTGAATTGGTAAAAAAAAATTTGATTGACAGAGCTAATATATTTACTTTTTTGTTGGGAGGGTGGGAGTTCATTCGAAAGCAAAAATACATTTATTATCTTTGGTATTTCAATAGTGTATTATTGTTAATGCTTCTGGATGATTGTAATGAATTATTACAAAGGAATAGTATGGTCTGAGATTCCAACTGCAATTATTAAATATGAATGTGGACTAAGTGATGAACATTAGAAGTGTTTGAGTATAAAAATATTTAAAATGGACAATTACAACTTTGTGAAAATATAAGTAATTTTTTTTGGTGAATGACGGGGAAGTTCTATGCTGTTGCTCCATAATCTAATAATAAATTAAGCTCTATTTAGAATCTTACAGTAGTATTAACTTTAAAAAAATTTGCACTTAGCTGCCACTCATTTTCATTATGCAATATAACTAAGCCTTTATCTAATGTACAAATCTTACAGAATATGCAATGATAAATGGATGTTTAATTATATCCTAGCCTTATGCATGAGAACTTGATTTTTGTTATTTGGAGAACATGTTCAGTTCACCAAAAAAGTGAAAACATACCTCTATTGGTACTTTTTAGGCACCGAGGAAGAGTTATAAAACATTTTTGCTTTTCCTGAAAGTGCTCAGTGTTAATATATGGATCATTTTGAACTATTTTCTACTAAGCGCAGCCAAGAGACTTTTGATAGAATCTTCCCATCAATAACTGCTATGTAGGTGGTATAAGCACTATCCCCACTTGACAGATGAGGAGGCTGATGCTCAGAGGTGTGATTTGCCCATTTTCAGTAAGTGACTAGTAAGTAATAAAGCAGGGACTTATACCCTGAGTCTTCATGATGCTAACTGTGATCCTCTTTATATTTGTACCCACTATTGATCATTTAGTGAAATTTGGTTAAATTGCAACTGCCTAAAAGAATTAATGCCTCTTTTACTTCCATAGATAGTGAGGGAGATTAAAATTCCTTTCCTTTATGTGTGAATGAATGGAAATAAAATATTAAAATCAAGGCATTCTATGTCATCTGTACAAGTGCATGAGTTGTTTATTTTAGGCATTTATTGAGGACATACTTATTTTATTTAAGATTATAAGTTCCTAGAGGGCAGGGACTTTGTATTTTACAACTTTGTATCATGAATTAGTACTTAGCATAGTATCTGTCATATACTAAGTGCTGAAACATGATTTAGGAATTGAGTAAATATTTGATGAATTAATCCATAAAGGCATAATTATGATATTCATTCTGAATGACGTGCTTTTAGGTAAGAATTAAAATGACTAAACAAAACTGAAGGCTACTGGGGAGGGGGAATCTGACTAGGGGCACATTATGTATAGCATCCATTCTGAGCTAAATCCCCAAATTTGTAACATGTGTGAGGGTTGGACCTCCAGAGGAAACTTGATATTCTTAGGATCTAGGGGACCCTGTGTATCCAGGATCTTACTATTATCAATTTGCTTGCCAGTAACAATTGACTAGTAGATAGCTACCTTTTACTTAAGGTATTTACTAAGATGGTGTGGTAAAAAAAAAAAAATAGTAGCTACAGAATGTTTCCTCCGTAAACATGGGAATAGGGGCATATTTAGAATAGAATGGTAGTGAGGGTCCTAGGGTCTACTCTTTTCCACTGTGTGACTCTCAACTCCCAAGGCTACCTCTTTTTAAGTCCATAGTCAATTTCCATTTTTTTTTTTTCTGTTGTTCTTCAAAGCTAGTTCCCTCAAGTGATTGCTAATCTGTTTCTTTCTATCTGGAATGTATATCTCTGGTCCCCAATAGATATAGTTTCCTGTTGGTTGAGTTACTCTCCTTCGGAGCCAGGTGGCTGATGGTGAGGGGGAAATAGAAATGGAAGGAGATCAAAATCATCTCCTCCTCCCTGCAAAGGGAAGCCTATAAAATGTGGGCTCAATTTTTGCTCTTCCAGTATGGTTGTTCCCTTTGTTCTATCATAGAAACATCTTGAAATTTTGTAAATGGATCACTGTGTGTTAATACCTTGTGAACACATTCATTCCTCATTGCTTCTGTTATTTAATCTTTATTTTCTGAGAATACATCCACTTTTGTGGGGAGGGGAACAAAGAAAAGAGCCAAACCTCCCTTCCCTTACACATGATATTGGAGGCTCTATTCCAATAGACAACTAGGTGAATATAGAGGCGTTTCCAGTCCTCAGTACATTGAACAATTCATATTCAACAATAAATATGGTTGCATGAAGTGGGGTAGGACACAAAAATGGATGTTTTGATTCAAAACCACTTAAGGGCTGTGACAACCACTTTAGATAGAATCTGTAAATAGTTTACAGAATCTGTAAATGGTATATATTCCAAGGAAAAAGCAATGTGTATACACAATTAGGCTGTATAAATCTAAAAGAATAATTGAGTGTAGCAGAAATCATGTAAATGCTCTCCCTTGAAAGTGTGATTAATAATATTTTGACTTCCATTTAATTCAATTCATATTTCTGAAACACCTACTATGGGCACCAGGGACTAGGAATACTGGAACCAAAGCAAAATATCTTTCCTCAAGGAGCTTACATTCTATTTTCCAGGCTTACAATATAAGTACTATGTAATCATGGCTAATTTGAGTAGGGAGATTTAATTTTGGGGTTCAGAGAAGATTTCATGGAGAAAGTAACATGTGAGATGAACTATGAAAGGTGATAAGGATTCAGAGATGAGTTGAGGAGGAGGTTGAGGCATTGGAGGTAGCTTGTATGAAAACCCGCAGGTGGAATATTGGGTTATTGTAAATTGGAAGAATATCTAGTTGTACAGTTTGGAACAGAAGAAGTTAAAGGGAAGTTTGTGAAATAAAATTTGAAAATTAGATGAGAGATAAGTCACAGAGGGTCTTAAAAGCCTGATTTTGCCAGTAACTACTTGTATGACTTTGGGCAACTCACTTAACCTATTCAGGCTTTAGTTTCCGTCTTGTGCAAAATAAAAGGGTTGGATCGATGACTCTCTATCAGTGCTAAATATGATTCTTTATTCAGTAGGCTACTGAGATTGTGGGTCTGGAACTCTACACATACTTGGTATTAGATTTGGTGGGTGAGTGGGTGGAGAAGTGGAGGTACCAAACATAGTTTTCTTTTTAGATGGGCTGTGAAAGGGAAGTGAGATGAAGAATAATGTTCAGAGGTGATGGCAAGACCAAATGGATATTTTTTAAAATAAGAGTGGTGAGGACTTGGCCTGATGCAAGAGGGGAAAAATGCTGGTTTTGGAGTCAGAAGGCTTTGAATTTAAACCCTTGCTGTGACACTTACCACCTATTAGACCTTGGGCAGTTCCCTTTCCCTCTCTGGGTCTGTTTTATCTTTACAAGAAGGACATAGATGGTTTCTAATATTCCTTCCAGTTCCAAGTCCATGATGCTCTGTATGTTTTCACTCCATAGAGAAGAAGCTGAGGAAAAATTGAATATGAGAGAAATGGAATACTGGATGTGGTGGGCTCTTGGAGGAGACAGCAGTATTGTCGATTCTAACTTCACAACATAGATTGACTGAGCCATCCTCTTCTGTCTGCTTATATGACCGGCACTGTAGTTCAGGCCCTCTTTACTTCTTCCTTTGACTATTATATATGTAGCTTCTAACTGTTCTCTGTGACTCCGGTCTCAACCCTCTCTAATCTGTCTTTTATAAAGCTGCCAAATTGATACTCTTTACATACAATTTGGCTTCCTCTAGTAGCATGTAAGCTTCTTGAAAGCAGGAACTCTCTGTCACATGCATGCATGTGTGTGTGTGTGTGTGTGTATGTGTGTGTGCCTCTTTATTATTGAATGGCCATCTTTTTTTTTTTTTAATTTATGCCTCTTTATTATTGAATGGCCATCTTTTTTTTTTTTAATTTATGGTTAAGTTCTGATTTACAGGGTAGCTCATCATGGGCTGCATCCATTCTCTTCAAAACACATTATTTCATTCCCTTCTACATTTTCTGATGGATGCAGAATTGTCTTTCATTATTTAAACTCCCCCTATCCCTTTTTTGAAGGTTTTTCTACTGATCACTTATAGAACTTTTTGTTTTTGAAGTGAATTATTAAATTCAAGACTATGTGTCTTGAAATTTTCAGCCTTGTTCCTCACCTCCCCCATACCCTTCCAAGCAATCCATAATTTTTTTCAATTGGTATTTAATTTTGTGTATTCAAAGGTTCTGTACAGTTCTCTTCTATTAGTTCCAATGTTATGGTGTTAAGGATTTTTTTTGTCTTGTCATGTTCTTTTGGGAGAGCTATGATTCTTTTTTGTTTGTTTCAGAGGAAGATAAGGCAATTGGGGTTAAGTGACTTGCCCAAGGTCACACAGCTTGTAAGTGTGTCAAGGGTCTGAGTCTGGATTTGCAAGTTTCTGATTTAGGGATAGCCAAATATGCACTTTTCCCATTTGGACATACTTATTTTTTTGTGTGTGAGTTATCTTTTTCATCTATGACAGTCATTAAAACCAAATGTTTAAGTATATTGAACCTAGAAACAGACCTTTGAATCTCTATCAAAAATGTTTAAAAAAATAAAAAATTATTCAAAAATATTCAAGAATATTAAAAATATTCAAGAAAATTAAAAAATATTCAAGAACCTTGATCTCACTAAAATTATTACTAGTAATTATTAAATTAATATCACCACTGATAATTTTATTGAGAAAAAGGGGTTTTTAAACTACTTAAATGCAATTTAAAATT
>CM053580.1:41526943-41548798 GCA_028627135.1 Pseudochirops cupreus
ACAATGTGAAAGTATTTGCAGATCCTGTACATGATTGCACGCCACCATGGGGGGGAGGAAGGGAGAGGAGAAAATCTGAAACTCAAGGGATTGTGGAACTGAATCTTGTAAACTAAAAGTAAATAAACAAGTCATTGAAAAAAAAAAGAAACTATGTGGTGTTAAGTTAGAGAGAAAATGAATGAGCAAAGTAAGAAAAAAAAGTTCAAATTTTTAAACGTCTTCATTTCTAAAATCCTAGGGAAAAATCAAAACACAATAAATTTTCAGGTAGTGAAAGCCAAAAAGGTTCATCATTTTATCTATACTTTATATGTAATTCAAATGAAACCAGCTGCCTTCACAGCAGGGCACACTCAATAAATTAATACAGAGTCCTGATAAACCCAACTATATTGAAAATTAGAACTTTTTTTTTCCTTTCCAGAAGCTTAACTCTAATGAAAATCTGATGGGGGGAAAAACCTGCATGTTCAAAAAGTTATCAAATTAATAAAAATACATTCACTTGTGACAAACATTTTTACCCCAAACATCAAGTAGACACAAAGGGGCAGGAAAAAAAGTATTACTTTTTTCTGAATATCAGTTCAAAGTTAAAGCATCATGTTCAATATGAATAGTCCTGGACTCCCAAATCACTGGAGCCTGAATTATCTGTAATGCGGGTAAGCTGATTTAAAAAAAGATATGGCCATATATGTTTATTTAATTGGAAGTTTGTTAACATGCAATTCCATTAAAAGGTGTGATGGGAAGTGTCTATAAGGAGAGATAATTATTTGGGAGCTTAAATCTCAGAAATCTAAGTCCGAGATATATATTTTATCCCAGTATTTGATGAATCAGTTCATTAGTTAATCTCTTACAACATATGTCTGTCTATGTGTATGTGTGTGTGTATGTGCATGTACAAAGACAGTATAAGATACTAAAAATCATTTGCTAATATTAATTTTTATCAGTTTCATTCTTCTGTTTGATGAGGGAGAAGCATTTTTAAATCCATGCCCATGGAAATCTAATCACATATTGTAATTAATGAAAAAGTATTTTTGAATGCACATTATACTATGTTATATTTTTCACCTGATAACAAGCTGTAAGGTTTGTTCTCCTCATAGCTGATTGCCCAATATTTAGAATGTATTTTTATGAATAAATTTAGAAATATTTTTTCTGATCAAATGAAGGTGTCTCTCCTATTCTTACTACTGCCAAGCCTGTGATTTACACACAGTTTAATTATTCAGATGTTTATTATGTTCTACATAATGAAATTTGGACCCTCATATTTTCTTCCTACATGCTCGATGCAGGCTGCAATTATAGCCACAGATATCTGTTTATTTGATGAATTTTGCTTCTTCTGCATAGTTTGATAAATATGGAAATAAGTCAAAACCTACTTTATATACAGTAATTAAAGTGAAAAATCTAGTCATGATGCAAATCCTTAATTGGACTCCAGGAGAGATATGCAGAATTTCTCTTTAATAATATGGGATGACTGGGGACAGAAAAACAAAGCACACTAAAATATGGTTTAGAAGCACAATTAATCACAAAACAGAAAACAACCAATTTAGCATAGCTCATTCAGTGACTCTCAAGGCTCAGGTAATGTTCTTTTAATCATCTGGCTCTAATATTAAGGTTGTGTCATGTGCTGCTGAAATAAAACACAATATATATGCAGGTCTTCGGTGGGAAACATGTTCTTTGAACTAATTTGTAAACACAACCCTTTCATAATAAAATGCTTAGACTACTTAATGACATGTAAGTGAATGATCAAAGCAGTCTAAAATGGTTTTAACTGTGTTCTTTAAATATATTAATTCATTAGATTCAAAAAAACCTCCAAACCTCTCCAACTAAAAATCATGTGGTTTGTGGGCTTGGTTTTTTTTTTTTTTTAGCTTCCTGGGCAAATTCAGTTTAGTTTTAATAAAGTGGGGACAACAAGCAGAGCTATATTTTAGTCTTATGACAATATAAAGGATACACTTGTTAAGCAATACGAAATTAATGTGTCCCGGGACAGTGCAGATGAGGCTAAGTGGGAAAAAAAAAAACCTAAGTTATCTAAGACCCTAAACCCTAAGTATTTGTTTTCATGTACTGTACACGCATTGCTCTAATCAGCTAAAAATTAGCCATTGTCGCCCCCTAATTTGATTGTAAAGATATTATTCTCTATATAGGTTTGTGTAATATCTCGTTAAGGGAATAATTATATGAGGATGCTTTAACCAAGAAGAAGCTAGATTTATTGTACTGCTTTGGTTAAGTAGAAATTTCATTATTCCCTGTTTCTCTCAAATAGAAAATGCCTCGACATGGAGTAAAGCAAATGAGCAGTTAAAAAATTGGAAACAATCCCTCTTAGAAGTTACCTTTATTCATATAAGAAAATCAAAAATACCTAAATCCTGATATGAGAAGAGCCGAGGGGTGGGGAGGGTTGGGATTGCACAGAAAACCCTGTGGTCTATGACATTATGATGAGGATCATTTTTCTGTTACCCAGATGTGTCCATCAGTAGAGGCCATGACTGCAAGCTTCCATGCTGAGAGCAACTGAAATCAGAGAGGCTTGATGTCCAGTATTCAAATCAGTGTAAAACTCTTTCTAACCCAAGATTCCTGCCCTGCTTCACAGATAAAAGAGCTGTAGACAACCTTGTTTCAGTGTAGTCTTCTCCTCACTTCCCTGCAATGACCTGGCATCTCTATGGTGCACCTGCCATAAAACTTAAAGGCTTTCTAGCTCCTCTCTTTGAAGTCTTCTAATGATAGCAAGCTAACCTTTGATGTTTCCCTATTGCACATGTTTTAACTTGTAAACTGAAGTATAGTTTAATAGCAATCAATTTCTACACCCAATTGAAATTAAATTGATGTTGCCCAACTCAAGAACGTGTGCTTTGGAGCAGGCAGTGGTGACAAAGTATGTTACCTACCCTCAAATGTAAGAGCTTGAGTGACTTTTATTGAAATCAACAGAAACATCTGATATCACAATGTCTACTGCCTTCAGGATAACTAAAAAATGTAAATTATTCAGTAGCACTTCTTTTTAAAGAAGTATTGAATACATTTAATCCATTAATTGTATACGTACCAGCATACTTTTTCACATGTAAAATCATGTTTAGAACATTTTTTCTCATAGATCTGTTACATTATATGTTATATATGATGGTAGATATAATAGCATATATCATGGAACAAGCAACATGTATTAAAATATTTTACAAATATTAAAGTGCTATAGAAATGTAATCTAGTAGTAGTAGTAACTTTAATATTTCAAGAATTGAATACCATTTATATTTAGGGGTTAAGAGGAAATCAACCAAAGTATGCCCTCAATACCAGTGCAGAATCCATGAAAGAAGAGCTATTTTAAAAGGGCGAGGGGAAATGTTCTTGTTTAAAAAAAGAACTTTGTTTTCTGCTCTTGATTATGATGAGCACTTTAGCATTTGCAACATTCTTTTGTCTTTTCTTTTCCCCATATTATGAATTTAAAGCCAAAAAAAAAGGGAATAGACAATATTGGTTGAAGAATAAAAGCAATCAGGATAATTCCTTTGAACGCCTCAACTCAAATTAGTGGTTTGCCTTTCTCTGGGGTCCAGAGACCTCATATGTAGACTCTTTGTTAGGTGCTCCTCAGAAGAAAGAGTTTAGAAATTATATGTTCAATGGAGAAGATGGGTAGCTGCATTATTAAATAGATAGATGTTTTCAGGTGACCCTTATCCATATTCATTTTATCAAGTAAATCGGAAAACTACAATCAGCCCCCAAATTGTCTCTGCATCATTTTGATAACAATCAGATAATACAGAGTGATTACTAAGTAATTAGTCTTTTAAATCATTTGATCATTCATACAAGGATCACTCTGGTGGCCTTATGTTGTAGAACTTTTTCTTTCAAAAGAAATTCTGAAGTCCTTTCAATTCTGTTAAATAGTTGAAAGCAATTATAATGAAGTTTGCTACTGCACGGATTCAGATATACATAAATTCATATACACATACACATGTATATATGTGTGTGTACGTGTGTGTGAATGTATCACATCCCTAGAAACAGCATGATTCCATTCTTAGCATGGTTTGCCTATAGTAGTGATTCCTTATGGAGTGAAATATATGTTCACTTTAATAGGGTATTAAAGAGAACATACACCTAAGAGGAGCATGCGAATTTTCAATAGCAGAATTTCATTTTCATGAGAAAAATTCTTCAAGTTTTCAAGTTGATTCTATTCTGGATAGCCAGTATATTATTCTTTCATCAATTATGCAATGATTACGAAAAAAGCACACTGGATTGTGCTAGTGATTATTATTCAGAAATACTGATTATACTACCTCTAATATAATAACAATGGCACCAACATTTGTACAGGACTTTATAATTCATAAAGAGCTTGTTATAAGTTGTCCCCTTTGAGCCTCACAGGAACCCACAGGAAGGTAATGCTAAAGCCTAAAGATTATGGAGTCCTTTCAAGGAAAAACAACATATTATTGTAAAAAATTATTCATTGTGATGATATCAAACATACTACATTCTCTAGCATCTATTGTAAATAATACTCTCTGTCAAACAAGTGTCGAAATAACTCAAGATTTCCCAGTGGAAACACTTGTGTTTTCCAGCATACTATTAAGTCATTTTGGACACTGCTAAGTCTCACCAGCTTCAGTGATTGATTATGACTACCATCTAAAAAGAATTAATAGAAAGTGCAGTGAGTCAAGTAGTCATAGATTTGAACATATAACATTTATGTCCCTTTCAGATGAACACAGACTATTTCATGTTGATTTTCTCAATAGATATTTTACAAATATCTATTATACCTTTTTGAATTCTCCCAAGAGAACACATGGATAAAAGGTAACTTATCTTTACAATCCATGCAGTACCCTTCAGACAATGGGCAACCATCTAACTCTCGCTGCACCAAAAGTCTATGAACTCTTTATAGAAAGTCCCTGGCTTTCTAATGGAAAGGTATGCCCCATTAAGTATAACCACAAACGGTCATAGAAGTTCATTAATACCAGAACGCAAATCTTGTCTACTGGAAACTGTTTACAAAGGGCAAGATAGGACTCCACACACACACACACACACACACACACACACACACACACACACACACACACATTAATGTAGTAATTAGTGTGCTACAAGGAAAGCTTGATTAGTAATTTTCTACATTCCTATTCCTCTTGTTGGTTATATCATGTAAGCACAGAAATGAGAATAAAGAGAATACCCAGCGTGAGAATATAAATGTTTGCTGAAGTAATATATTTAAAGACATGAGAATCTGCTTAAGAAATCCTAAATCCCTTTTGGGAGCATTTTATAAAATATAAAGAGACAAATCAAATCTGTAAGAAAAAAGTATACACTCTAGTATAGGGGGTCTTGATCTGGGATCTGTGAATTTTGCTTTAGTATTTTGATCACTGTATTTCCATATTCTTATTTTCCTTTGAAATCTTATGCATTTTATTTCCTGCATTAAAAAAAATACAGTTCTCAAAAGGGGGCATAAGTTTCACCAGCTTGCCAAAAGGGTTCACGGTACAAAAAGATTAAGAAGTTCTATTCTTATTCCTGGCCACTCTAATAATATACTTTTAATCTTGCTCCCTAGATTGCATTCTTCTGTGAAAGTCACAGTCACAAGATATAGTGTTAGGTTTTTTATACACATCAAGGTAAGGTACGAAAATATTACAGAGAATATGGTGGGTTTTGCAGTGGTTTGTACGCTGTGTGTTGTATTATTGTATTTTCCACACCATTTCAAATTTGAGTAAATTGGTTTAATAAATGATTGTTTGAAAGATGCTCTGTTTAAATACTATCAATTTCTTCTCAAACTTTTCATTGTGCTTTTTCCGTCCTATCCTTTATCAGATAACGTGCCTTAATCCTCCAGGATTTCTTTTCCCTTGGTGATAATACTGCTATTGGTTTTGTGGGTGGCTGTCTTCCTACTCAGTTCTATCAACTAAGTGCAGGAAGCTTTTACCTAAATTCCAGATTAAGTAAAGAGGTACAACTCAAGTACAACAATGAACATACCTAATATGTGTGTCCATTTGCCCTCTCTCCCTCTCTGAAGTACCTTTAACCTACATCTAATTCAATAGGCAAGCTATAAATTCCGGTGGGAAGGAGAGTTTTGACTATTTGATATGCCTTTTTGGTTTATTCACATAGAGACAGTCAGGACAGATGTTCAAAAGAAATTATCCAAGTTGAAACCTACATAGTAATAAAAATCAAAAAGTTCCTGCTTGAAATATGTCTCTCCTGATTTTAAAAGTCACTATTCTCTTTGAGAGGAAAAACTCCTGATAGAAATTAATACAAATTAAAAGCTGCATCACTTTCAAATTCATTATTTGGAATTTCACCTTGTATAGTCCTTATTATCTCCATTCGAGTTGATGCCTGTAGCCCTGTAATCATTTTATTGGTCTTTATGAAGGAAATTGCATTTCCTTCAATTATGAACATGTTGCTGCTATTTTACTTGCCCATAACTTTTTTTTCAAGAAAAGGCCAAAAGCCATACTTGTGTTGTTTTATTTTTGCTGCAATAAACATTATATCTAATGTCCTATGTCTAAACTGTTGTTCATTACCACACTGTCCTCTTTTTTTTTTGTATTATAGCTTTCCTAGTATTGCATCTCCATTCTCTTGAATATCTAATGTGTTGATATTATTTTCTCTCGACTCTCATTATTTCAAGCACGACCCAAAGTAAACAATGTATTTTCCATTATTTACTAAAATTGCTTTTAAACTACTTTTTAGGGAAGTTTTAATATGCAGAGGACCTTAATGCATGAGCATGAATCTCTTTTAGACTAACTGGAGCAAACCAATTTAAATACCTTGATGCCACAATGGGACATAATTTAACAAAAACAGAAATATTTCAAAAGCCAATCAACATGGTAGACATTTTGAAGATAATAATGAATCAGAATCAATGTTTTTAAATGGTAAAGTCAAACGTGTGGATTTATTTGTGCCTTTTTGCTTAGAGAAATATGTTGGTTAGATATCTAGAATATAGGTATGTTAGAAAAGACTTTATGAGTTTAGAGGTTTAAATGAAACATTTTGAAGCTCATACTGTGTTCATTATTCTTTTTAATTGTGCTATTTCAAAGTAAAAAAAACAACTACAGAAATTTTTAAAGTCGTCTTTTTTTGTCTTCCTTTGTCTTGTTCCCTTGGAAAGAAGAGTTAAATTGAAAAATAATTTTTGATGAATGGAAGCGCCAGGTTAAATATATTCACACTGATTATTAACCAATGTGCTTAGGTACAGACTCAATTTTGTTTCCTGGCCAACTAAATGAATATCATTGAAAGGAATTCTTGATCCATCAACATAGCCTCCAAATTCGAGATTGGGAAAACACAAACTGGTCTCTCTGCTCGACATTTTTAGAAGGATAAGTGAGGGGGTGGTGAGAAACCTGGTAGAATTTTCACAAGGCAGATAGTAATTACCCAACCTGGATGGGGGCCAGGACACTAGGGTTTAACACTCCTGTTCTTGCAGAAAAGGTCATGGGAACTTTAATAATCTGGAGTAGTAAGGACTTTAGTTTCACATATAATAATATTAAGGTTATAGTTTTAAATTAACCTTAGAATTTCAGGATAAAAAATAGTCAAGGAATGAAATGACTTGAAAATTATGCGGCCACAAAAAGAATTCACTTGATGTATTTTGTTTGTTGCTGTTTTCATCTATGCTCCCACCAAAAAATGATAAAGAAATAGCCCTAGGAATCTGTGTTTCTATTTAAAAAAAAAAAGAGGCTCAAAATCATCTGCAGAGTAATACTGCAGTGTTTCAAGCAAACTCAGACAACAGTTTTTGGGTTACTGGAGCTAATTTCAGAGACTCAGCACAGTTTCCTGTCAACAACAATCCCCTTTGGTTTCCAACATCATCAAAGGGGTTTTACTGGGTTCATGATGTTGATTCCTAGGACAAGAATGCCACAGAAAATCGAGTATTTTACAGAAATATGCTGTATGTGCTGGCTATGTTAAGTGGCTTCTTGATGAACGCTCAGATATGATGTGATATCAGCACTTTTATATCGTCAATTCATTTTGATGTGATTTCACGAAACACATACTCACATAAATACATATACGCTGATTTTTTTCTCACCTATGTTTGTATACCATTGAAACTGATTAAGATAATGTAATGTCTCTGTTTAGTATGTTTCCTAGACAACTGTTATTTCCCAACAAACTTTGGAGTCATGGGTGAGATTTCTCTGAAAATTATGATGTGTAGTGAACACAGCCAGGCCACCCTCCCACCTGCATTCAACTTTAAAACATCAGGAAGGAGTTGCCAAATGCAAACCCAAAATAATGATGTGATGACCTAATAATGATGAAAATCGGGAGCCCAGCCAAAACCTTTTAAAGTCACATAGCCAGAATTTTCAATGAGATTGTTTCTGTTAATTACTAGTCAAGCCATCTTACCTAAAAGAATATACAACACATCATCCATATAACAAATAGAAATGATTGAATGAGACATTCAGTCAGGCAATAAACTTATTGCTGGCACTTTTAAATAGTAATGACCCCAAACACCTTCTTTCTAGATAGTGCAAATGTTCGGATGAACTTTCAAATCCCTGGCAGTTGATTTTGGAGGAACGTGAATCAGACCACTTTACACATGTTGTCTCATTTGATCCTCACAAAGACCCAGTGGCATACACTGTAGAGATATGAATGCCCACATTTTAAAAATAAAGAAACTGAGGCTCATAGAGGTTATTCATCCAGGGTCTTACAACAGAATTTTCAGTCAGAGTAGCTGGGTTTGTTTCCTATCTCTATCTTTTGCTTCCTATTGGGCAAATCACTGCAGCTCTCTGGCCTCTATTTCCCCTGAAAAATGAAGAATGAGAGGTCTGAATGATGTGATATCCAATGTTCATGCTCATTCTAAACTATGATTCTGTGATTCCTAGTGTCAAAGACAGGAAATCAATCCCAGGGATTTCCTATACCAAGGGCAGTGTCATTTCCACTGTACAACGTTCTTTATTACTACAAAAATTGTACAAAGCACAACATACAACTGAAAAGTATGAGCAGTTTGAAAACAAAAGATCCACTTTCTGCCTTTCATAAGACATGGCTAATGAAAGATTTTTTTAATTTTTCATATTATTTTGAATGAAGACCTCACCAGAGCATTTTAATAGTCTTTCTTGCTACTTCATGGGAAATGATAGTAAACCAAGGTATGTAAAATGACATCTGGATAATTTAATGATTTTGATTAAAGCATTAGTGAGCTATTCAACAGAGGCTAGAACTCAAATGAGGACTCTGCTCTAGAGACTATTCAAAAACCAAGATTACATCTTTGTTCACAGAACCTTTAAGCTGATGGAGACTTAGAGGCGCAAGAAATAATTATTTTTGAAAATCTGTCTGCCTCCAGCATGCTAAGATGAATGAAGGGGGTGGGTGGAAAAAGGTACATTGTAGATCCAGGAGGGTAAAAAAAAAAAAAAAAGTGACATCCAGAGGGTGTGAATTGGGGGATTCATTGTTGTAGTAAGAGGCAAAAATAGAGGGCAGTAAAAGCTTAATTTTTTTCACTCTCACCAATAAACAGGACACACAGTTAAGACTGTTGAGATAGATTGATGCCTGTTTCATTCAGTGGCAATTTTAGAGAAGGGATTTGGCCAAAGATATAAGCAGATACAAGGAAAACAGTAGGACCTGATTTTAACATTTGCTACATATATACAGATGGCTACCTGGGAGTCAAATCATGTTCTCAAAAACCACTTACATAACAACAAAACCCTGACATAAAATACAATTAGCCTATGAGATGAGTTAATCATGTCTTGCAAAATCAGTATAATAAAAAAAATATTGTGTTTTACAGGGGAAAATCTTTAACTATACACATGCATTTATGTTTTCACAAATATAATTTTATTTTTCCACTCTAATTAAATTCTCTACCTTGTTAAAATATAGAGTCCCCATACATGGCACAGTATTTGTCCAAGTCTGAAATAATTTCTTAAAAATGCCAAGTCTTCCATTTCTAAGTCTAGCCTGTTCTATGCCAGGATCCATTTCTCCACAATTCCCAGTGTGAAAAATAAGAATATTACTGACTTCTCTAGCTGCCCCAGAGAGATATGAATACCTGAAAGAAACACTAGCATGCTTTCTGCCTTCCTCTTTTGTATTTTCCACCCTAGAATTCAACTTGCTTTGATCTACTCTCTTACAAAAACCACTCCATTCCCATACTCATTTTGACTGATTTGCTCCAGGTCCTTCTGTTTCTCTTGGGGAAGCCAGAATCCTCTTGAAGTGGTACAGAATTGGAGATACTGTAATTCTGGTCTAATATTTTCTATGCTATTCTCCAATGACCCAGTTTTGAGCAGACCTTGTCTTAGTGTCTACCGTGCATTAAGTCTCCAGGGCATAAATCTGGATAAGAAATGAAAACTAAAGCTGGAGTCTGGGCATTTGTCTCATATTCTCTTCACTGGTGGAGAGAATGATTACTCCACCCTCTGGACCTGCCTTCAGGAAAGTCAAATCCAGAAGAGGTCTACTTTCTCAAACTCTCAACAACTCTACCTCATGCAGAAGCATCAAGTAATCACTCTCACCACCAATGAGAAGAAACTGATACAGATGCCTAAACGTGACCTCAGGTTCCAGGGAGAACCAATGGATATGTTTTACTGAGGATTTCTGAAACTCTGCAGTGAAATTACTGTATGATCAAGGATTTCAAGCTTGAATGAAAGAATTCTTAGAAGTCACCAATTTCAATGCCTTCATTTTAGGGATTAGGAAACCAAAGCCCAGACTGCTGAAGTGACTCATCCCTTGAGGGCAGGATGTGTTTCTATGCTTCCAGTACCTAGCACAGTACCTGGCATGTGGTAGGTACCTAAAAAAATAGTGGTTAAATTGAATTATCCAAAGTCATAAAGAGAGTAAGTTGATGAATCAGGACTTGAACCTGGGTCCATAGTCTTCATGACACCAAAGAGTTCCGTGATACACAAAAATTACACTACACTTATTTGGAAAAAAGAATGAATCAAGACAGTGCACAAACTGTTTGATCAGAAAGCAGAAATGGCTCTGACCCTTTACTATCCCTTTCCTAGTAATGTATAAATCTTCCAGAGCCCACTGAACAATAAGCCAGTCAGTAGGCATTTATCAAACACCTGCTATGTTCCAGATACTGTGCTAGGCACTGGGGATAAAAATATAATGAATGTAATAATCCCTAAAGAGCCTGCATTCAAATAGTGGTGACAACAAGCACATATAAAAATATAGACAGCATAAGTATGAAGTGAATTAATACAAAGCAGTTGACTACAAGGTAATTGGGGGGGGGGGGTATTAACAGTGGGAAAATCAGTTAGGGTTTCATATTAGAACAGAGATTTTTAACCTGGGGTCCAAAACATCCCAAAGGATCCATGAAAAGATTTCAGAAGGTCCTTGACTTTGGATGGGGAAAAAAATTCATATTCATTTTCACAAATCTTCAAATGAAATTTAGTATTTCATTCAAAGAGGAATTTTTAAAAATAAAACATTATCTTCAGAAGGGATTCATAGGCTTCATGAGACTATCAGAGTTCACACACACACACACACACACACACACACACACAGAAAGAGAGAGAAAGAGAGAGAGAGAGAGAGAGAGAGAGAGAGAGAAATTGAGACCCTGTTGTAAAAGGTTTGAGCCACTTTTTGAAGGAAGAGGACTCAGTGAGGCAGAGAGGAAGACAAAGTGTATTCCAGATATAGGGGACTGGCGAGGCCAAAAGCGTAGAGGTAAAGTTTAGTTGAAACCAGCTCTAACCAAGTCTTGGAATGATTGTTAAATTTTCAGGGTGAGTATTTACACCTTGGAAATGGGCAAACATTACACATCCAGGTTTGATTTCTTGTTTTTGAGATTGTCTCTAGACCTATGAAAGTGATGGCAAAAAAATGTTAGTAATGAAGTTGAAACTTAGAAGTGTGTTATAGGCACATTTTCTGGAGGAGAGAGATATTTATTAAACATTTCCCAACCCACCCCTGCTCAGAGGAGAAGATAGTGTCATGAGTGAGAAACTGAGAGAAGGCCTATAGATTAATTTGTTGTTTTTTTTTTTCCTGACCTCTCTAATACTTGTCAACACCTAAAACTCATTCAATCACACAGTCTCAGAAATTCTTCCTAAATTTTATAGCCATTGCCTCAGCACTTCAATACTCAGAACTTAGAGAAATCTGAAGATGATCATGAGATTTTCGCTATGTATGTCCCTCATCTGATTTTTAAAAAAATTGAAATCAAACAAGTGTCATACCAGAGTGAAGGGATATTCAGGAATTTCCCCTGCATTTTTTCTGGTCTCTAGCCAGTTCCCTCTCAAAAATAAAGCATTCTCAACCTCATCTTGATTTTTTTCCAATACCTTTTTTTTTAATGTGGAATCTTGTCCAAAGCTTTTTAGAAGCACAAATAAAACACACCCTCCAGTTCCCCCTTTGTGCCAAATTTTTTATTTCCTCAAATGAGAAAATAACCAAACAAAAAGTTGCTACGTTAGACAAGCTTTGTACCAATAGGGTACATTTGCTGAAATGTTCACTGATCCTACCCATTGTCTATTTTGCCAATATCCCTGTCAGAGGAAGTCAGCTTCACCACTCCACAGCTCTCAGGGTCCCTTCTAGAACAGTGATTATGGACAGGAATCATACTGGCAATCTGCCTGTCCTTCACATGGTGATCTGTTTTGCTATCTACTTTACACACTACCAACTTGACAGATTATTGTTTTAAAAAAAAACTACCCGATAAGCCATCAAACACTATACAAACTCTAATTTGAGATTTTTTTTGAGGGGGGAAGGGGAGCAGGGTGCAATTCAGAACTGGTAATTTTATTGGTATAAAAAAAATTATTGAAAATAGAAGATTCCAAGGCAGCTGGGGTATACAGTGAATAGAGGACCAGCTCTGGAATCAGGAGGACCTGAGTTCAAATCCAACCTCAGACACTTGACACTTAACTAGCTGTGTGACCTTGGACAAGTCATTTACCCCCCAATTGCCTTGCTTCTCCTACCCCCCTGCAAAAAAAAATAGAACATCCCTTCTACCAATGCGTATTAGTAAATTGGTCTAAGAGGGTGTGACTTGCCAAGGATCACATGACCAGTATGTACCAGAGGTAGTTTTTTTAACCCAGATCTTCCTAACTGTAAGGCCAGATCTCTGTCTACTTTCCCATGATGCCTTGCTGAATATAACTATCAGCTATTTTGGTTTGAGTTGTTTTTTTAGACCAGACTTATGATTATATTAGCATAAGAAACTCCCAGTGCGAAACATTCCCTCTACCAAAACAGATCTACTCTGCAATTCATAGCCTCAGAGAGTTTGAGACATTGAGAAGTTTAGTGACTTGTGGCAGAATTTACATGTGAACTTGGGTCTTTTTGTCTCAAAGGCTAGCTCTGCCCGTTTTACTAAGCTACCTCTCAATTTCTATATTATATTGACTGTCATTATTATTGTGTTGGGAAGGCATTTGATCATATATTATATTTCTTGTGAATTCCTTTAAAGCTAAATGGATGCCAACTGGTCCTGAAGATTTAATCTACAACTAGTTTACCAATTCCTCCACCAAAGACTTCCCTTGATAGCTCATTATAAATGTTTATATATACCCATATATGTGTACATGTTTATGTATACATTTTAAATATATATTTACAACAATAATTCATTAAGACTACTTATTAAGATTTGGTGAGCTGTGATCCATATCAATAAAGCATATATCTCCAAAGATAAAAATCATAAATCCTTGAAGTATTGAAGACAATATTTCATTATGTCTAAAGCTCCCCCTGTTCATCAACTATATCTGTTCCAATTTTGACCTTGCCCCTTCAAAAATAAGAGTATAATTCTTCCATTAAAAGAACAAAAACAAAAATACAATTTCCCTCTACCTCCTCTCGTTTGAATTTAAGCAAAGGCTGGAATTTTTCATCTAAGTGGTTGAGTCCATTGAGTTTTGACTGGTTCCTGCCACAATTCTGTATTAAATAACCTTCCTTTTGTAAGTAGCTTTAGAATTCCTTGCAAGAGGGTGTTCAGATTCTTTTAGGATATGCCTAATTTCTTATTTGCATTTGAAATGTCATACTTTGAGGACTTTCTTGTTCTCTTTTGGACAACATTTCTCTTCTTTTTTTCCTCTTTTTTTTAGTAGAGACTAAGTCAGAGGCTAAACTAAGGTAGCCTCTTTGACAGCTAGCCATGGGGAATTTGGGATAGGAAGTTTTGGTTTTTTTCTCTTCCATAAAGAAAACAAATTTTGATTATAGACCAATTTTGTACAAGATGATCAGTTAGACCTAGGGAGAAATAGAAGATATAAGAAAGAATAGAAAGTTCCTGTAATTAAACATAATCTATTAAGGAAATTGTGAGGTAGACACATAACTGAGAGATAGCCAGGATAGTTGGATAGGATTAAAAGGATCAAATGAAATAATATATGCAAAGTGCTTTGGAAACATTTAGCTGCTATAGAAATCTCAACTATTACTATTGTCGCTGTTGTCATCATTATAATTACTAAGAAGTACTGATGTCAGACTCAGAAGAACATCAGTTCTAGTTCCTCCTCTGACACTTACTGACTGTATGGCCCTAAGAAAGTTACTTGACCTCTCAGTGCCCCCTGGACCACTCTCTAAGACTATAAATTGCAAAATAGTTAGAGACCAACATGGGTAAGAACTGAATTTCTTCAATGTGAGTTCCCTCCACCAATGAAATCATAAATTAAAAAGAGCCCCAACTGAGATAAGGCAGAAAGTGATGTATCATCAAGATTAAATGGACATACTCAGCCTGTAACCATCTTCTTCCTTTCATCAAGACAAGGGGAGAAGGCCTGACTCTGCTGTCTCTGCATAAACCTCCCAGGCAATCTTTCTGCCTTATTTTCCTATTTAAGGACGCTATGGCTGTTCATTTTAATCTGATTTTACCCATATCAAATGGGGAGAAGCGAGACCTCTCTAGGAATGTTTCTGCTAGAAGAAGCTAGCTATGGTTGGGACTAGGGAAGAAAGGACCTGGCAGGTGTGAGTTTGTTATGTGAAAACTCTGCTGATCCAGTCATTTTCAAAACCTATTTGAAAAGCTAATGTGCCCCCCATTATTTCATTAGCTTCTATGCTCACAGCTCTTGGACAATAAATCCAAGGCACAGAGAGGTTAGTTAAGTGACTTCTTTGCTCCAGGCTGCAAAAAAACTTAGGGGGCAAGGCTAAAAATTGAGCCCCAAAAGCATGCTTTGCCAACAGAACCTCAGGCCTAGCCTAAAGAAGATGTGATAATCCTCATCTAATCTTGGAGGACTGGCAAGGAAAGAGAACAAAAATAAGGGCATTTAAAAAAATACTCAACAACTCCCCCCAAAAAGCAGTAAATAAGGTGACATTTGATCTAATCAAAATCTAGTAAGTGTGGTAGAAAAATCATTCAGCTTTAATTTTTCAAAAGCCATTAGTTTTCAAATTAGAGAGGAGATTAAAAGAGGGAAAAATTGCCTTAACTGAAAGCAAGGGCTAAATTTGGTCAATTTTGTTGTTTATTCGTGCATAAAGTCCTTGCATTTACCATCTGACAAATCTTCTGATAAAACCCTCACTGCAATCAGGTGAAGTAGGTTATTAATGGATCTAAAAAGATGTACAGGATTGCCTCATCCTGAGGCAATTAAGTTTGTGGAATAAGGGTGTTTAACATCTCTGAGGACTTAATATAATGAAACAGGTGAGCTTTCTACAATTGGCATTGTTTGTATAATTCAGGGAGTATGAGTTTTGTTGGGGTTTTTTTTGGCTAATGAATCACTCATGAATTTGGAGTTTTGGGAATACTTAAGGAAATTAAAAGACTTGTATACATAAAAAAAGAATGGCAGATGGTTTGGTCATGTTCACATGAGAATCTTCCAAATAAACTTAATTATCAGGTTCAAGGGGAAGAGGAAAGAAAATATTTGCAATTGTAACATTTGCATGTTTGGGAAGGTAAGAAGGAGAGAACGCTGTTGTTTGTTGAGAAAATAAAATGTAAATTTAAAAAGTAAAAATTAAAATATTTTAATCATCTGATTTTTGTGTAACATTGATATGAAATATTTAGGTATTTCAAGTTACAAAAGTAACTTTTGTTTGAATCGCTTAAATAACCATCTCCATTCATAGTATTATTTTAGTATGTAAAGGCTGTCCAATAATGCTTTCTCCACCCCAAGGACCACCAAGTTATTTAAAAGATATAATGGCAGGCATTCCTTTCAGGAAGGTAAAATTGTAGCTATTTTCCAGATGGAACTCACTGAATCATACCATAAAGCTAATTGTTTTTGTCTACACAGGCAAAAATGATAAAATGGTTCAGGCCATAAATAGTTTAGGCATATTTTTGTTTGATGCCTAAACTACATTTTTTGCTTTAATTATTTAATGTCTAAAAAAAGTTTTGGAATCTACGTTTTTAAATAAGTTGTCTATACTGAAAGAATTACCTGATTATTATTTAACTCTAATTCATTTCCATTTTTATTATAAATTTTTCATTGTTTTTTATTGGTATCTTTGGTTTTTTTTAATATATCCTCCCTTACCCATTCAGTTATCCCTTACAGCAAAAGATTTTTTTAAATAGTATTTTATTTTTTCAAATTACATACAAAGACAATTTTTAACATTCATTTTTTGAATTCCAAATTGTCTCCTTCCCTCATTCCCCTCCCCCCTCCCTAAGAAGGTAAGAATTTTAAATAGGATGTGTGTGATTTCAAAAGTAAAAAAAAGTAGTGAGCAAAGCAAACATAGTGAACACTTCTGATAGTGTACATAATAATACTCAATACCCACTGTCTTTTGCTTGAAATAAAAAGACTTTTACATAAACAAAATCCATTCATCAAGAATAAGAAAGAAATTTATTGACTAGGGAAAAATATTTGCATTACATTTTTCTGATAAGGATCTGATATCCAAAACTGTATTTATTTATGTATTTGCTTGTTTATTGGAAGACAGAAGAGAAAAGGGAAAATATTTAAAAATATGGATATAGATATACCTTATTTTTGTTTAAAAGAGTATCTACATGAAAAAGGTAGAATTTATATCAAAATTCATCAATAACGTGTTCCAGGACAAAGAAATGATTCCTTCAACTAACATATAAGATATATCTTTGCCTTTCATGTCATCAAACAGGAGAGCAGTCAGATAGCTGAAACCTCCAGCTCACTGCTAATTTTTCCTAAAGCTTTAGATGTTCTAATTGTATACTTCAATATTTGAAAGCTACTGGCATTTCATCACTCTTAATATTGGCTCCACTGATTCAGACAGACACAATCCCTCGCCACCTTAGCTGATAATCCAGTCACAGATATCATTATTTGCTGGCCAATTCTCAGGTGATAAATGTTTAGAAGGAGTATCATATTCGTACATGTGTAAACTCATATCCTAAGCATTTTCAGCTTGTTAGTATCTGTCAGCATTTGTGCTCCACTTGCAGAGGCAGAGTCTTAGAGGACCTAGGTTCAACTTTCTGTCATTATGAGGTATCCAAGAACTTCATCAGATGTAATATACATGTATAAAATAAATCATATTAGATGAGTGATAGAGTAATAGATCAAGAGATTATATTGTTCAGTGAACCTGTCTGTTTTAATCATCATAACAAGTCCCAAAATTAGAGTTGTAAAGGTATACTCCTTATGAAAATATTAGCTGTCTACCTGATCTAGTTTTACTTTCAATATCAAGAGAATAAATTAATGTGTGTGTATTTTAGCTGAGGTCATAGAAGACAAAGTCAATATGTAGTTTTTTTAACTACTTTCTTCTATAACCAGGCAATCTTTTTGACCAACTAATTTAAAATAGCTCATTCATCACATACACATAGGAAGTGACTGTAGTGGCCAGTGAGTGGCTTTGGGTCATGAGAAGCCACCAACATGGAGATGTTGTAGTGGGGTCCTCGAATGGTGTTAGTGTCATGACCTGAAGCTGAAGAAGCTATCTTTTAGTATGAGTTATTATACTCTCTGCCCTAGTGAAGGCAGTATCTTATTTTTTCATCATTGGAGGTGGGAAGTGATATAATTTTGGAAGGTCCTAGTGTTGAATATATAACAGAAGAGTATGGATATCAAATATCTAGGGCTATCTTAGTATATAGAGTGACTGAACAACTGGACAATATCTTATTGAAGGATTTTCATCTAGCTTCCTGTTCACAATGGGATGTTTAGTTTTCATAATTCTAAATCAATCCAAGTGCACTAAACATTTCAAAGCTAAGTAAGATTCTTCTTTTATTCACTGGCTTTGTCAGTAGCCTGTTGAGTTTCTTCATAACTAACTAGAGTGTTCATGAGAATGAAGTTGCCTGACTATCATCAAGGTTAGAGTGTCTTTTGTGAAGAAATCAACAAAAACTGGATTAGCTCCTTTTAATGAATTTACAAAGCTGTACCTGTCCTCCGGTACAAAACACTAAAAAGGAATTATGTCTGTGTCTTGAGATGATATAAGGTAAGGATAAATGTATAAAGCTTTATCCCATCTTTTGGAAGAAATTTTCTTGGTGCCATTGAAGTAGAAAGCTTACCACATTTTGATTTTTCCATATTGAGCTGTTCATATAAAGTAGTCATTTATTCTCAGCTTTTTTCTTCATTTTTAGGAGAAAATATTTTCATTTAATAATTAAAGTATTAAATAAAATATTTCATTATATTTTGTAATCCTGCTTATAAATGCCATGTTTTGGGGAAAAGGCATTTCTGGTAAAGATTTACACATGTAAACACAGGAAACCTGAATCTGATAACTCTATAAAGGTGATCAGTCTTATCTATCATGCTTTACCTTTAAACAGAATGAATGACTGACCATACATTATTTTAAAAGCAGCTCCAAAACTCTATGTTTTTATGTGAAACTGTGTTCCCTAAATAATAAGATGTATGAAAGGAGCTGAAGTAAAAAAAATTTTCTGCTATAAAAAAAAGTCCATTCCTTCATATCATTTCAAAGATTCAGTAATTGCAACAGCCAGAAAAATTAGCATAGGCTCACAAAGCCAGAACCTAATAGAAACTGGGTTGAGTCCAAGAAATCACATAGGCAGTAATTGTTTTTCTTTGTTAAAAGGGAGAATTGGTGGAAGCAGAAAAGGTTCTTGGGGAGGAATACTGCTATTTTTTAAAGCATCGATGAAATATTTTTAAAATAAATTTGAAGTACAGTACGTGGTATATGCTATTATGTTTTATTATTGACTTTTTAAAAGTATATGCTTCACCTTCTCAGCTATATTAAAATCCCCTAAATGTCAAGACATGGTCCTTATATAATTATGTAGAGCGGCGACCTAAACCAATAAATAGTCCATAAAGGCCAGTTGATGACATTAGCAAGTCAGACTGCTGATACCGTTATCAGATGCAAACCTGTCATGATGCTAATACATATGGGATAGGTTAGTGAAATTTTGCATGCTCACACACACACACACACACACACACACACACACACACACACAAATACAAATGGTGACCTTCTTTTATTAATAACTTTTTAACCTCATGTTTTTCTACGGTCATCACAACCATGCAGCCTATGCCAGACAGTTATTTCCCTCTCTATCCAAAAATAAGCCCATCACTCATACTCGACAAGTTCAGTGACATTCCCTCAGATGCCATGGGAAAGATGGAATTTCCCCACGCCATACATAAAACTTAAAAGAACTTCTTCCCACCTGAATGACCCATGAGAACCTCAGAGACTTTGGAGGTACGTGACTGTTACTTGTGCCTGGAAATGATTCTTAATAATATCTTGATAGGAACATGGGAAGATTTGTATGACCTGATACAGAGTAAAAGAAAATACATAGTAACTACAGCCATGTAAATTAAAAAGATCACTAAAAGGAAGTCACATGCTACGTAACTGAAAAACAACCATAAGTGCCATGAAGAACAAGTTAGGAAACATAATTATCTTTTTTAGGCAGAGAAGTATAGGTCTACAAGGATATAATGTCAAATACGCTCCTATAACTTCACTTTTTTTCTGTTACAATGAGTATTCGATTCTGCGTGGTTTGGAGGGGACACAATGGCTTTGATGTAAAAAAAAAATGAAAGTAAATAATTATTATATTTGAGTAGTATTAGAGGTGGTTTTTGTTTTTAGTGACATTCCACCTCCATTACCCTTTCTTGTTTTGTTGATTTCCAGAACCATGAAAATAAAAATTTAAAAGCTACCTTCTTTAGCTTGTTACATTAAATTTTAAATGTTCTTTCTCAAAACATTAATTCCTCCATTTTTTTCAGTCATTTGGATTTGCCTCCTGACAATCTGTTCACTTTTTTTTCCTGGATGAAGTAGCCAAAACTTAACACTTTTACAGATGCTGCCTCATCAGAGTCCTGGGGAAATTGAATATCACTTTCTTTTTCCTTGACACATTGTCTTCTCATAAGGAAACCAAAATAACACTGACTTTAAAAAATTGGGCACTATCAGATTTTAACATTTGACTCTAACATGCTACCCCATCTCATACCAGGTGACAGTGACTTTTTTCTTGGATTTCTTTGCTCAGTGGTTTTGTTTATTGATTTTGTTTGAATGCAATCTACATGAAAAAGTATTTCCCCATACACAGCAGAATACACATACGCACACACACACACTTTTTAAACATGATTTTAATTTTATTAGATTATTTTCAATCCTGTTTTGTCCATTAAAAAAATCCCTAAGTTAATTGTGGCAAGAGTTATACATTCATCTTTTTACAGTAAAAAGAAGGAATGGAATTTAGAAGATCAAGCTTAACTTAATGGCATTAATACTGTGGTCTCAGGTAGTCAGCAACATCAAGATTCAGACACTGACATTAAAATAGTCCTTCAAAAAGATTGGGGGGAATCATGAATTTTTAATTATACCATTTCCTTATGGAACACAATCCAGCAGAGGTTTGGGGGGCAGGAGTAGCAGGCACAAAGAGAAGGCAAGCTGGTAACTCAGAGAGAGAGAAATCACAAAAACAAGTGAAGAATGTCTATGCTTCCTGACATCCCTACATCCCCTTAAGAGGTAAACAAAACTGAGAATGATGAGAAAGGAGAGATAACCTCAATAACCCTAGTTAGGAAAACTGCAATTCATAATATTTAAAGCTGAAAGGCAACTTACAGATCATCTAGTCTACAAGTTCTAACCTGGGGTCTATGGATTTCTTTTGTGGTGTGTATGTGTGTGTGTGTGTGTGTGTGTGTGTGAGAGAGAGAGAGAGAGAGAGAGAGAGAGAGAGAGAGAGAGAGAGAGAGAGAGAGAGAGAGAGAGAGAGAGAGAGAGAGAGAGAGAGAGAGAGAGATACAACTACATTTCAATAAAATTGGTTCCTTATGTAATCCTATATATTTTATTTTATGTATTTAAACATATTATTCTGAGCAGGGATCTATATGCTTCCCCAAATTTCTAGAAGGGTCCATGACACAAAACAAATTAAAGACTCCCTGATTAAACCTAACCCCTTCTAGTTACAATGAGGAAACAAGTCCAGGTAGG
>CM053580.1:41549298-41566692 GCA_028627135.1 Pseudochirops cupreus
TCCAGGCAGCTTGGTCCCAGTAGCTCCGGCCCCTGGCGGTTCCTGCCCCAGTCAGTCCTCAGCAGGAGTCCTTAGCAGAGATTCTGCCCTGCTCAAAGCAAAAGGAGTTCGCAACCTCAGCCACTGCCTCTGACGCCGCTTCCAGTCAGCACCGCACGGAGACTAGCTTGGTTCCGGCGTTCTCTTGCTCCACCCCTTCCTGCTACATCAGCAAGCTCAAGGGGCATGGAAGATCTTCAAATCCCAGTATCGTTACAAACCCATACATGTCAGAGGCAGGATTTCACTATGCACACTACCTTATACTTAGTAGCCTCAGGATATGAGTTTGTTGAATGAACTTGAATTGGACTATATGCTTTGTGTGAAGTCACACACATAGTCAGTGGCAGTTCTGGGATTCATACCCACATCTTTTGAGTCTCAGATCATCAATTTTCAGGCCTTCTCAGAACAATGTTTTTAAATGCGTGAAATACATAAAATTACATAGGAAATCAGTTATATTGAAATAAAAAGACAGTTGTTTGGTTTTTTTTTTATCATCCAAGGTCACAGACCTCTTGAAATCTATCCACAGGCCTTTTAAGGGATTTACAGACTCTAGGTTAAGAATTTTAGAGGCATTTCACTGGACTAGCCTTTGAAAACTCAATGACACTTCCATCCTGTAACGAGGCATTAGGCTATGTTTTTAACAAACGCAATTCAATGCTCTCTGAGCCCCCACCTTACTAAAAAGTTATAGATTTAAAAAAGTAAGTATATTAAAATGATCAATAAATTAATAATACCCTGTCTATGGCTCCCTTAGGGCTAGAAAGCACATTCACATTAATGTAATGTTAGCTAACACACTGATCTGGGAGCCAGAATCTTCAGGTGCTCAAATGCAGTGCAATACAAATAAAAAAGATATAGGATGTCTTCTCTGGGTTTGCTGCTAAGGACACATACTAATGAGACACAGCTTCCTTAGAAAGGTCTAATCCAGATATTCTTCTACTTCTGACAACTCTCATTTCATTCCAACTTTTTCAGGTACAGAATTCCACATTAGTGGCTATGAGAAAATTTCCACTTACTACTGGCATGTGGGAACACAAGGTTCGTAATTTAGAGTTGAGAGGGACCTTTGAGGTCTCTAAGTTCAACTCTTTATTTTGCAGATGAGGAAGCTGAGATCTAGGGAGCTGAAGTGACTTGTCCAAGGTAATTCAGCAAATATTCTTATGAGTCAAAAGTAAAACTCAGTTCTGCCTTACCTCTGAGTCCAGTACTCAATCTGCTCTGCCTTTCTGTCAGCTTAATTTGATTCAAGAAATGTTTGTTAAGTGCCTACTGCGTGCAAGGGACTTGGCTTGGTTTCAAGATACACAGTTTCCTTTGTTCTGTTTCAATTACATCCTTCTTAGGTTTGGTTCTCATTTATTCTTCTTCTCTTGCTTCTTTTCTGCATTTCACCGTTGTTATGACTGAAGTAAGGTAGTTGTTTAAGTAATCATTTCTTTCCACAGATCTTTGAGTTCTTTGGAAGAAGAGCACTATTTGTAGGAATCTAAAATAAATAAATTATAGTAAGATAATGTTTTGAGCATATGTAATGCTGATGTTATACAGAAAAAAATGGCATAATCCTGTTAGGGGTATATCTATTTTTAAATGGAAAATTATTTTGATTTCCCCTTCTTTCTTTCTACGGGAAGAAGTATGTGAATTTAGCTGAGTTAAATGAGAATGGTAACTTTTCCCCATTAATCATGCCTAGGGAGACAAGATGAATGAGGCAATTGTTTATCAAGCTCTTTGAGCTCCCAGGAAAAAGATGGATGAAAATCAGAGTGCTCATTGTCATAGTAATTTTTTAACATGGATGCAAATTAATGTAGAGTTTACATTCTATTACATCCCTTAATTTCATTAGGAAGAAACCCATACTGCATTGTGATGTAGTAGAAAGACTACTGGATTTGGGATCAAAGGATCTGGATTCAAATCCCAGCTCCATTAATCATGAGCTGTGTGATCTTGAGTAGGTTACTTAATTTCTTCTACTTAACTTCTTCTTCATCTGTAAAATAAGGTTACCTGATTATATGAACTCAAAGGTCAATTCTTGTTCTGAGCTTATAATCTTGTGAATCTATTACAGAAGTTGAATATTACAAGATAGATCTATAAAAATTCTCCAACTCCACTAGGGACTCTACCCATGGACAAGCCATCTGTGGCCTGGAATCATTTCTTACCGCATGTTGAAATCTTGATGAGCTTGTTTTAGAAAACTTCATACATAATAACAAACACAAGATTTGTATTTCCAGTTATATGTTTGGTAACCTCAGTAGTTCTATTGGGTCTCACAGATAGTAAGTTGTAGAATTCCTGGGATTGTGTTCATTTACCACGAAAAATATAATAAAAGGAAAGACATTGCACATCTTGTCATATTTCTTGGAAAGACTTTTCCATTGTCTATCTATAAATTTAGAATGACATCCTTTCAGCTAGTCAAGAATCACCATTTCTGGAGGATAGATTTTTGTTTTAGATAAACATCTGATGTTTTGATTTTACTGCTGTGATAATGTTTCATAGAACAGGGCTGAGTAAAGGACAAGAAGAGATGTTTGGATGTCTGTATGTGACATCCACCGACCCTCTGGCAGCCTTTTGTCAGTAACTGCTTTAGTTTGAATCCCTCTGTTTACCACGTGTATGGGACTGGATCAACTTTCAAGCAGTTTATTATGGTTTAATGGGGGACTCATTAGTAGATGAGTTTAACAGACTCAAATGCTGGAAACTCCATGGTTTATTTTCAAAGATTAAAATAATGTCTATTCCTAACCTGCAGTAGTTTAAAGCAAATTTACATACAGCTGTATCCCGTTAAGTGCCTTTAAGACTTCTTGTTACATTAAGAATGTACAAGCATTAGAAGTGCCTGGAATACAATTGACTTTAGGCTGAATTTTACATTAATGGCATCCTTTGTTATTTAGCTGGCATTAAAGGCTTAAGTATAAGGAAATCCATGTACAAAGCACACAATTTTTCTTTTAATTGAAATTCCCAAGAAATTTTATCCCTAAAACATCCATTGTACCATTTGGAATACATTCTCCCTAAAGCTCTTTGTAGCAAATTATGAATGTCAGCAGAATCTTGCAAAGCTCTGTCACCCCCAGATGGCTGGGCGAATTCATGGAGGCTTGAGGGTTACAGAATCAAACAACAGTGGCTGGGGGATGGGAAGATGCTGTGGACTGGGTGTCTCTCAAGGGTACTGAGGAGTGCTCAAATAAAAGAAAAAGATCTAAGAGCAGGACTCCATAGTACATGCAGCACTAGGGGTAGAGAATGGGAAGGACATACAAACACTAGAGAAATAAAATAGTATTTGGTGCTGGCAATATCATGCAACCCTTCTTTTAAAAAATGATGCCAACAAGAGACCAGCTTGTATATGGTCCTATTAATTGGTGTATTGTGTAAAGACTTGAAAACCTGTCACCCAAATGTAATAAAATCCTTGTCACTTGGAGAATGGGAATTCTAATTAAAAGGAGTTCTTTAGTTAACCTGAAATATTTCAAGTCTTTTTTTTGTTATAATTTTTGCTGGTGTTCTTTCAAAAATATATTAGCTCACTATCTTAATAAAGAGAGTAAAGTAAACATAATTGGCATCATTATTAGAGTTAGTAAGGCTTTATTTGGGGGGAGTGATGAGGATAAGGACTGGATTCATGATTTTCTTGATATAGAAAATTCCTACTTAGGGAAATTTCTTTTGTCAATGAAGGTCAGTGATTTCTCTGATTTATAGAATTTTAAGAAAAATTTTCTGACAAATGGATTGCCTTTGTTAGTTGGGTACTGGTTAATCCAGGTTTTTTTCAACTCATGTCTTCCTAATCCTCATTTGATTGTAATTTAAAAATGTGTCCTTAACATGTACCATGATTGATTGCATGCCACCATGGTGGGGGGGGGGGGGAAGGAAGAGGAGAAAATCTGAAACTCAAGGGATTGTGGAACTGAATCTTGTAAACTAAAAGTAAATAAAATAAATAAAAAAAAAAACCATGTACCATGATTACTCACATAGATGATAATTCTTTATCTCCCACAATATGCATTCTCAAGAATGAAAGCTAATACTTTTGCTATTGATAAATAAGGAATTCTATATAACAATATATGCTACTGAAAATAGATGCCATTATCCTATTTTTAGCTGTAAAATTCAGATAAAGATAATTCAGATTTCCTATCCAGGAATGACAGAATGGTGAAAATATAGGACTCTAAGTTGTAATAATTAAAGTTATTTTGTTCAAAGAATACCTAGGGATAACTAAAAGTTTCATTAGGTGTGAACCAATAATTGAGTTAACTGAATTATTTTCTCCAAAACTCTTCATTCTGAAATAAATGATATTTGGTCTCCAAAGAAAATGTATGCTACAAAGCACTCATATTTATTCTTCCTTTTATTTGTAAAGTTAGCTATATCATCTGGGCACATAAGGAAATCCTCAGATGTCTTCACAATTATTCATGGGTACAGGGACCTGAAATAATGATAATGCTGGGATGTATAAAGGAGTAGGGGAAGCTTTGGAATACTGACCCACGTTCAATGTCAAACGCAGGTAGGTGGTAAAGGATAGAGCCTGAAGTCAGGATGATTTTAGTTAAAATCTGGCCTCAGACACTTCCTACCTGTGTGACTGTGGGCAAATCTTAATCTCTGCCTCAGTTTCCTCAATAATAAAATGAAGATAATAAAGTATCATTTCCCCAGGCTTATTGTGAGGCTCAAATGAGATATTTGTGAATTACTAAGCATACTGCCCAACACATAATGCACACTTAAACAATGCTTATTTCCTTCCTTTTTTTCTTTCCTTCAAAGAGGGATCTAGTGACTTTTGCTATTGTTTCTGCTCATTCCTAGTAGTGGGACATGGCTCAGCTATACATAATATATTACCCAGCTACCTGGCAGGCACACTAAAAGAAAAAAAAAGTGAGAATTGCTTTTCTCTCTTCACTCCCCAACTACAGGCTGCTCAGAAAGCCTCCATTACTTCTCATTCAGTTGGTACTGAATTTGGTACACTGGTTAAAGCCACATTTCCTTTTCCTCCCTCATCTTTTAAAACACATATTCAGCAATACAGTATAGTGCATGTCATTTAGGATTTCAAAGGAGCTGTCTGTAGGTAAGTTTTGATGGTATTTGCAGTTTTCCTAAAGTTACATGCTTTTTTTTTTAACTTAAGGATTATTGTACTATTTCCTCTTTGATTTTCCAACAGTCATTTGGCCTCATAAGAAAATCCAACTGTGAAAAAATTGGATATTGGAGACATAGGAATTTCCCACCTGGAAGCAGGTATCAGCAACATGGTTTAAAGGAACATTAATTGCTTAGTAAACATTTATGAAGCATTTAATATGGAGTTCTTAACCTGGTGCCCATGGACCCCCAACATATTTATGGATAGATTTCAAGGGGTTCATGAACTTGAAAAAGAAACTGATAATCATATTCCAATATAATGGATTTACTTTGTAAGTCTATCCATTTTGTTTTATGCATTTTAGTAACATTCTGAGAAGGGGTCCATGAGCTTCACTGGATTGACAAAGAAGACCATGACGCAAAAAAGATTTAGAAGCCCTGATCTAATAATATGTGTTAGGTAATATGCTAGATTCTGAGGATTCAAGAATAAAGATCAAACACTTCCTGTCCACAAGGTACTTATAGTCAATTGGTGATGGATTACAGGCTAGCCTCTTTACAGATAAAAGTTGCTTATTTCAGTCTGTACTGGTACAGTGAACCCAGTTTCCTACATAGTTTGTTTTTAGGTAACTTGGGGTTTATTTGTGGAAAATGAGTCCTGATTTTGATACTTATCAGACCTGGTTGCTGGTGAGCATTTGATAGAAAGCACATTCATGGCTATGAGCTTTGAATGTTAGGTAAGTTAACTATGTGGTCTCTGAAGTCATGCTTTTATAGCATCAAGGAACACTAGCTTAAGCAAAATAAGATTTGTCATCCTTCTGTGAGTTAGACCTGCTATAAATAGAAACTGTTTAAAAGGTGTTATTTAGTAGTTTCCATTATGCAGCTGCCTATTTAAATCATTTAATTTTGGCATCTAATCTAACTCCCAGCCTCCATGAGAGACAAATAAGAAACCATATGTGAAAGCATCTGTGAAAATCTTCCTTTTATTTATGACAACATTAAAGTAAGACTCTGATGTCAGTTACTTAACAATAATAGACGTTCCTTTGCACCTATAGAGCTGGGTTACTTGGGCATATCCCTCAGTGGTATCTTATACCTACTGCTGTTTGCTTCATTATATACAGATGCACAGCAGTGGAGGCAGTAATAGTCTTTCTTAATTAAATAAAGCTAAATGTTAATTAGCCCAAAAATTGATTTATTTTCAGCACATGAAAGTTTTCATTGTGAGCCTCTTCTTTTTCAGGAACAGGTTGGATTCGCATTTAGAACTTTACATTTCCCCCCTTTATTTGGGGTCTGTATGTGGAGTCTTGTGGAGGGATCTAATCGTCATAGAGAAATTATAGGTCTACAGATGTTTTCAAGATGTTACTCTGTCAGGAGCAGATTATCCCCTGTAGCAAAATCTCATTAAAGCGCAATTTACAGAGCTCGGTTGATGTTGCCATCAACCAAAATTAAAGGCATTAATTTTTCAAAGTTCACAGAAGTCCTTACATAAATGATGGAGCAGTTTGTAAGAACAATTTACAGAAGTGTTATTTGCAGAATTAACCTACATTAGCAGAACAAATGTTGTAAGGGTATAAGAAAGGGATGGGCAGTGAAATTGCAGCTGTTTTCATTTTACATTAGGTGGTTGGTACAAAGATGTGTTGAAGTGTAACAATGGCTGCTTGCTGGGTGAAAAGTTGAGAAGGGAAAACTGGAATTTGAACTACCACTATAAAGAGTTAAGCTTATAATGGAGTGATCACCAGTTGGGTACACCCAGTGAGACCTTAAATTCTTCTTTGAAACATCTGTAGTCAATATCTTTTAAAATATTCTCATTTAGAGAATGAGTTTATGTAGCTCATGTTGTGAGTATTTTTCTCCAATAAAACTACCAAATGTTTATTCTGCTATTTATGGTCTGTACTTTCACTGATCCTAGAGGTTAATTGTAATCAGAACTCACAGGTGTTCATGATCTGTCGTTGTCAAGATGTAACTGTTCCATGATAGCAGACATGTAGTTTCACTCATGAATGTTGTGTGTGCCAGTTTCATTTGCTATAACAACATCATGACTAATCAATTGAAAGGGTGCTAGTTGCAAGTATGGAAACTTCCTAGGAAATAAATATTTCCATGACATGCAAAAAATGTGTCTTCTTTCTGGGAGAATAACTAATTTGTCACCATGTTTGCTTCAGAACAGAGGGTACAATTCTTAAACCTCATTAATCTTTACTAGTCTTCGCCCTTTCATTACATTAGTTATTTCAGCCTGGATTTGAATCTCATTGTATAAATTAGACAGCTCATCAATCATACCTGGTCTCAGCCACTATAAACCTTGGAGGCTTATGCTGTCCTCACATCTTAGAGATGGACATATTCTTTTTGAGGGAGTTCTCATGATACCAACTGTTCTTTCAGAGTGGCTATTGAAGTTGCTCATTCGGTCCTGACAGGTCAATGGCAACTGAAAGCTGTTATCATTTAATAGCTAGTTGGTGACGGTGTGTGAAATGTGCTTCCTAGGGAACAGGTGTGCATATCATAAAAACACCCTACAACTGGTATTAAGGCCCTATGAATTTTTGTGGTTTGTATGGTTTCATGCATGCCAAAGTTCATTTGTTTTCTCTGAAATTTCTATGGATTCACACCCGGTTTGGTTACATCGTGTGATTCATTCTGTAAATTCATGTGCCTTTCTTGAACAGAAAACATGTATTTTTTGGGGGACTAATTCATGCGACAAAAAAAATTTCATTATGCAACTCAAAAGCAATAATTAAAAACAACCTATAAATCCTAAGATTAAAATAGTTCAAGACTGTGAAAAAAAGGTAGTCTGTGAACATTTTGGAAAGGATTTGATTTTTTAAAATTTCACGTGGGTCCAGAATATGGCATTGTACTAATCAGATGGGGGAAGTTTTTCATTTGAAAATGACCAACCCTCAAGAAGCCAGGAGGAATCCATGTTTGTTTGACTTCCTTTTGAGATTTTCAAAAGGAGTATCAATTCTAAGATGGACTGACAGGATTATATGTTAACCAGGGGCTGAATTCAATTCACCAAATACTGGTAAGAACATTACGTCTTCCTAAATGCATAGTATCATTATCTCTAATATAAAAAAATGCTTTTGGGAAAAAGTGACTCCACCAGTGCTTCCATCTATGAAGTTTGGGGGTAAAAATATACATTGTATAATATTTGCAAGGTACTGTAGGATCTACTAAAATTATCCACATCAAATTTGCCATACTGGGAAGGTAATATTGAGTACTTTATTGTCTGTTAGACAACAAATTGGAGAAACTGACACAAATGGATTGTGGCTTTGATTGATGGTTTCCATGCATGTAACAACCTTTGATCAAAAATAGCCTTAAATTTGATGCTTTTTTATTTTTCTTGGATTTATTTAATGCATCAAATTACTTAAAATATTTTGTTCTATTCAACTCCATATATCATATATAAAGAAAGAACAATGGCAAACTTGCATGAAGGTTGATTAATTTGCAAAGTCATGAATTATGGTTCTGTTTGTAAAGCTACTTAAACACATTTTCATCTTTCATTAATGATTTAGTTTTCATTAAATTTCATTTAATAATTTCAAGTCAGTCTCTTACTTAAAATATTAACCAAATTAAAGGTAAGAATCATCTCTATAATGAGGGGAGGGAAGAGGACAAGCATTTATTAAACATCTGCCATCTGACAAGTACTGTGCTAAATGTTTTAAGAATATCAACTCTTTGATCATCCCAACAATCCTGGGAGGTAATTACCATTTTGATTCCCATTTTAAAGCTGGGAAAACTGAAGCAGATAAAGGTTAAATGACTTTCCTAGGGTCCTACACCTAGCAAGTGTCTCAGGCTGGATTTGAACACAGATCTTCCTGATTTCAGACCCAATGCTCTATCCATTATGTCATCTAAATCTTTCTATCTAAAAATACAATAAAATACCAAATACTTATCATGTAGAATAAAAAAAATGAAGATTTTCTGGTTATCAATAAGCCTAGCAACAAACATTTGTTAGGTACTCTGACCTTTGAAGCTGGGGCTTCAAAGACAAAAAAAAAAAAAGAAATCGTGAACTCTAGGCCTCAGTCCTATTATTTGCTTCAGTTTTTGAGGAACTGAGATTTAATTTTTAAAGGTACTCAATGAATGGGCATTGAAAACCTCTGTACCTTGGCATATCTTGCTACATGAATTTCTGAAAAAAAATCACCAAGAGTTGAATAGTGTTCCTTGAGAGCAGGGACTGTCTTTAATCTTTTTATTTTGTATCCCCAGCACCTGAAACAGTGCCTAGAATATAGTAGAGACTTAACAAATGCTTATTGATTGACTGACTGGCTGGCTGACTTGTGCTAAGGCATGGCCTCTGGGAACCCAGGGTTACTTCCACATCTAAAGACAGTAGTATTTCAGTGGAAAAGTATAGTCATATATGTATTAAAATACATTATTTTTTTTTTTTTTTACCAAAAATGCATTTGAATTGAATTTAACAGACTAGGATGAATAAAAAGAGACAGCTTATATATTAATTGAATGAGGCATTTAAAAATAATATTATTTTAAAAAATAATATTATTATGGCAGAATTTTTGCTTTTTCTCTTTTGTGAGTAGAATAGTCATGTCATACCTTTTATCCTCTGAAACTGGCCAGAATTAAAACACAGCTCAAATACCTGGACCTTCTGAGGTTCAATAAGTATAATTAAAGCATCTCCTGGAGCTAGTTCCAGGTTTCCATTGTCCCTGGCCACCTTGGACAGCATTAATCCTTGGAATTTGAGCACTGTTATACTTTAGATTTTGTTCACTTAGGCAGCCAGCACATTGACCATGGCTTCCTCTGTCCCCTCAAACACACAGGCTAAAGCCTGTTATCTCCATATCTGAGTTCTGACCTCCTCTCTCTTCCTGAACCCTTTGTTTCTGTCCTTCACATCTGCCCTTTTTCCTTTATGGCCTTCTGCCCATCTAAGCTTTTCCACACATTTTAGTTTCTTTTTTTTAAAAACTTTATTACCTGCCATTTAGTTTCAAGATGGTTCATGAATACTAAACAGAAGTAAAGGGGCATCTTGGAACTCTTGTCCCAATTTTGGCTAATATCTGTTAATATCTTTGGAAATGATCATGGAATGAACATGTAAATGAGAAATGTTGAATAGTTCTTCAGATGAAATAAGAGTCTATAAATTTCATCAACTGGTGTTCTTATAATTGTTGCAAATAAAGCAATTCCATCCAGATACAGAGAGGTAAAATAACTTGGACAAGATTGTCCAAATCATAAATAGGCCAAAAACCCAGAATAGTAGAAAAACAAACAAACAAAACTCTTGATTTTGGAATGATTACTCTTGGCTTTTGATAACAGTGTAGTTATTTTTTTTCCAAATCTTAATGCATTATAACGATTTGTGTTATGTTAGTATTCATAAAAGTGTTTAAGCAATGAAAGTTTTATACTGCTAAGATTATCTTTTGTTGCATTAATAAGATCCAAAGAGTAAAGGAAATTTATGTATTACACAATACTCTGATAGCATTGTTAAATGATTATTAGATGAATTTCATCTGAGTAGAAATCTGTCTGTGGAATTTAGTTCCTCTAAAAGAAATATTTTTATGATCCAGTGTGACGGATAGCTGGGCATTTTCTGTTTCAATTTGTCCAGAAAGTAATTAGTAAGATTGATGAGACAAAAGCATTGATCTTAAGGAAAATAAAATAAAACAAAATGAAGTGCCAAATAATGCTTCACCTTTCCTTACCCCACCCTCAAACAAACAAAAATACAACACAAAGTTGGCCTTCCAAGAGTCTTGGGAGGAGACGATTTTTCATGAGGAATGGAGCCTGGTCAATTCATTGTGCTATCCACTGACCCGGTTTTACTTCCTGGAGAATTATAACTCGTTATTATAAACATTTGAGCTATGAAAATTGAAGTAGCTGAGATTTTGAATTACCTAAAAAGTACATTTTCCCCCAAAAGATTTTCTTTTTTTTTCACATTGGGAAAATACATGGGTACAAAAATGACTTTCGAGGCTGTTAATTTTATCTGGCTGAAATAAAAATGAACTTGAACAAAACCAAATTGCAGTCAAGCCTCTGTAGTAAGAACATAAAATTAGCTAATTAAACTTCCTTATTCATTACAGCTTCCCTAGCCTCTTCTTTGAGCTTAAAATATACCATAAGCTAAATAAGTTTTCGGCCATCATGAAAATCACCAAACGATTTTTCTTCTTTTTTATATGTCATAAGAATGCATCAACATTCCTTGGGAATACATAAGCTGTTTCATACTTCATGAAAAAGGTATAGAATCTGGCATTAAAAACAGCTAGCTTTTTAAAATCATTTGAAAAAATATATAGCTTAAGTGAATTATTCAACAATTGATAATAGTTATGTTTTTAAACATGAGGATATATCACTTGGATGTTCTAATAGAGATTTTGACTTTCACAATGACATGTCTCAAAGACTATGCATTTTCAAACTTGAAAATGCTATTCCTGGGGACTTTATAAGTAGTTGGAACAAATAATATAATATACATATTTCAGTATTGTGCCACCTTGGAATGGATGTATAAGTTGAGGTTAATGCCACAGATGTAACAAAACACTCTAATACAATGGGTAAATTGTCAGAAAAGCTGTTAATATTTTCAAGAACATCATCGAATGAAATGAAATAATTTCAGGTTGAAAAAGATCTCTTTCAGCTCTTAATACATGTTTAACTTGACTCACAGTTTCTTTATGCTTTCAGAAAATGAAAGCTCTGTAAGCTAAATGCATTGACCGCTGTTCACTTCAACCCATCAGCATTAAGTAAAACCTTGTTCTTTTTCATGTGATCCTGATTAATAGACAAATTCCCCCCTTCTTTTAGTCTTATTGTGTTTTTCCTGGAAGGTGTTTAAAAATACCAACCAGGAAACAAGTTCTTTTCAGAGTCTCTAAAATAACAATGAAATTCTTCTTTGAATAATAGTCAAGAATCCAATACGGATTTTGTGAAAAGTCTGATTGAATAGATGAGGGTACTGTCAGCTATTCACAATCACAGATACTTTTATTTATCTGAATTGATAAGTTGTCATTTTGCCGTATTCTCTTGGCAGCTGGAACAAAATGGTTGGAGAGAACAGAAAATCATTCTGTATAATCACAGAACTTGGCTTGTTTAAAGTCTCTGCTAGCCTTTCACACACACACACACACACACACACACACACACACACACACACCACCTTTATTTTTCAGGCAAATTATTTCACGATTGTAATAGGGGTTAGCAGGTTAATCTATTACAGAATAAAAAAGATATCATCCTTACTAAGTACAATGCCACATGATCATCTGAACACTTTAGTTGGTCTGCTTAATAGATCCTTAGTAGGTTAAGAAGTTGGCAGAAGAAGTTGGGTCAATTTTTAAGTAGAACTGGAGCCCAGGCCAAAGTCTTCAAATTTTTTGTTTTTAAAAAGTGCCACCTTTTTTCTATAGATATAACCTACACTCTGTTAAAAGTTATTGAAAAAGAATTTTAAGTGAAAAAAAAATCCTGCTTGAGCTTTGAAACTGAGATTGTGTATGTGTATGTAATAGTGGGAGGGTTAGGACATTAAACCTGTCAGGTATTTTCAGGTCATAAGGTAGTGAAAAATGAAAATTTTACTCTTAAAAGCCACCAGGCAGTTAGGTGGTGCAGTGAATAGAGAATTGGCCCTGGAATCAGGAGGACCTGAGTTCAAATGTAGTCTCAGACACTTGATACACTTACTAGCTATGTGACCTCGGGCAAATCACTTAACCTCACTTGCCTTGCCTTCCCCACCTCAAAAAACATAAGTTATCAACCAAAAGAAATCAACATAAACACAATAAAAAGAAGCAAGGTTAGAGCAGAAAGAATCCTAGGAGTCAGGAAAACTGGGCTGTCATCCCAGCATTGCCATGAGTTAGCTTTGTGACTAGAGGAAAGTAATTTTATCTTTTTTTGCTCTCAGTAAACTCATCTGTAAAGTGAAGGGTTGGGATTATATAATAAAAACTGATATTTCTATGCAATTTTGCATGCATTGTTGTTTCAGTTATCCTGTCACATAGTATTTCCTCATTGTACACATGAGGACATTGAAGTTCAGTGAGATCATTTACCTATGACTGCCCAGCTAGTAAATAGCACGGTCCAATTCTGTCCTTTCAAATTCAATGTTCTTTCTTCTCTGCTACCCACTTCCTTGTGTGACTTCTGGCTCTAAGGTTCTATGATTTTATGAAAATAAAAACCAAAATGACACAAAATTTCAGCTGTAGACCTCCAGTGTGGCCATAATTTCTGCAAAGGCAGAAATTCTAAATTCTAAAGTGAGCAAGTTTCTGGAAGACCTGAAAAGATTTTTTAATAGCACTCTGATCATCACTGGTAGTCCTCCTTTTACCCCCATCTACAAGGCACAAACCCATCTGCTTGGTTATTGGATTGTTCAGGTAGGACCATAATTCCTTTGTCTAATAGTGGTGTGAGTCAAAGCCATGGTCCCGTGGATTGGTTGTTGAATCCATCTCTCCTTTAGGGAATTAAGGTAGCCCTTAAAAGTTTGACATCAACATCTCTTCATAGGGAAGGATTTTTATCCCAAGAGGACAGTAACTGTGCTGGGGAAGCCAAAGAAGAAAGTATTGGCAAGCAAGCATGTGGTCGCCAAGAAACTAACTTCATTCTCCAGGGAGTGTCACAAAGTAGAGTGAAAGCCCTCCCAACAATCCCTTCCCCTAATACTACCTGTTTCCTTTTCCTCCAATGTCCTTTGTTCCTCAAGCTTCTTACTGTTCTTCTTTTGCTTCCTCCATATTTCTCCATTTTGTTTCTTTTTAATTTCTCATGAGCAGTCAACATTGCATTCTTATTTCCCCCCATAATCATAGCCATCATAAACTTCATTTCTGATAAAATGGGGGGAGAAGCACTATATGAATGTAACATATGAAAGACTGATTGTCTCTTGGCCCAAATAACTCCATTAGTTCTCTTGTAAAGCTGTCTGGGATAAATAACTACTGGTCTAGCTTTATCAATTATTACACATGTGATGGTAGTAAATTAACTTGTAGAGTAAAATTCAATTAATTTTTCAATTAGATGCTTGCTAGTAGAGATAACTTCATTCTTAGTACCTGTATTCCCAGAACCTAGCAGAATGTCTGGATTAAAGTGGTTGCTTAATAAATATTTATTGATTAATTAAGGAAGCTAGAGGTTCCCTCTCCTGCAGTGAGTAGTCTGGACTTGTAGTCAGGGAGATCTGAGTTCAGATCCAACCTCAGACGCTGAAGGGTTGTGTCACCCTGGGCAAATCAGTTAATGTTTTTATGCCTCGATTTTATCACCTATGAAATAGAAATAATAATAGCACCCCATTCACTGGATTGGTATAAGGATTAAATAATAAAACATGTCAAGCAGTTTGCAAATCTTAAAGTGCTATGCAGATACTAGTTATTATTATTATTCAATTAAAATTTTTTTGTAAATTTTTTTGTACAAATAAAACAAATGTAGCCAAGATCAGAAAAAAAGCAAAAAAAGTTGAGGAAAAATTCTGTAGATAGTTTGTCAGATAAAGGTCTCATATCTCAAATATATAGAGAACTCTGTCAAATCTGTAAGAATATGAGTCATCCCCAAATTGATAAATGGTGGGATATGAATAAGAAGTTTCCTAGGGAAGAAATCAAAACAATTTATAGTCATATGAAAAAATACTCTGCATCATTATTGATTAGAGAAATGAAAGTTAAAACAACCTTGAGATATTAAACCTATCAGAATGGCTGAAGTGATTTAAGGGGAAAGTGAAAAATGTTGGAGAATATGTGGAAAAATAGGGACACTAATTCACTGTTGATGGAACTGTGAACTGTGAATTGATCCGGTCATTTTAGAGAGCAATCTGGAATAATGCTCAAAGAATTATTAATCTGCCCATACACTTTGACCCAGCAATATCACTACTAGGTCTATTACCAGAGATGATTAGGGAAAAAGGAAAAGAACCTATATGTTCCAAAATGTTTATACCACCTCTCTTTTTTGCCAGCAAAGAACTAGAAATCATAAGGGTGCCTGCCAGTTGAGGAATGGCTGAACAAGTGGTGGTATATGATTGTGATAGAATATTACTATGCAATAAGAAATGATTGGCTTGATGATCTTAGAAAAACATGGATAGACTTGTAAAAATAATGAAAAGTGAAATGAGCAGAATCAAAAGGATGTTGCACACAGTAACAATAATATAGCCATAAGAACAGTTTGAGTGGCTATGTCATTTTGACCATTATAAATATCAGAATTAATTACAAAGGGCCTACGAAGGATGACATCTGCATTCAGAGAGAGAGCACTGGTAGAAGTAACATAGAATGATTTTTACATGTATACATTCACACACACATATTTGTGTCCAATGGTAGCCATTGCTAGAGTGAGGGAGAGGGAAGAAAAAAGGAATAAAAAATAAAGTTACATGATTACTTTATTATCTATTTATTTAAAAGAAATAGCACATTGTACATAATAGACTTGCAGTTTCTATTCTACTATATTGTGAAAGTGCTTGTTTTATTTCTTAAGTTCAGAATAATATAAAATAAAAAATAAGTGGTAGCATTTTTCACATTTTACAAGTTTTTGAAGAAAACAGGAGAGAACAGGATAATTAGCTGATGAGAAACAGATACTTGAAGTACACAACAGAATGTCCACTAGAAAGCTCATTTTTCTTATGCCCTCTCTCTAATTTTTCCACCTTTGGTGAGTTATTATTCAGAGAAAAATCTTTACAGATAGATGTATTTTAAAATTTCTGAAGACAAGATTTACCTAACAACAGACTTTAAAACAGAGAGACCAGTAGGCTTCCAAGAAATGGAAACAGGGGTAGTAAATGCAGAATATGATATCAATATAGTGCTTTTTCTTCTTAGGAGTTTAAAAGGAGATCTATAAAATCTGAAGATATTCATCAGAACATCCCCATTCCAAAGGGAGCACCCCACATAGCTTTGAAGTAGTTTAAAGTTTTCTGTCACCATTACAATTCTCAGAATGTAGTGGGAAAATTGGGATGCTTTCTGTTGCTGATGTCAAATTTGATTGATTAGTAGATTTGGAGCAGAGAGATGAAAAATATATTCTCTGTTGTGTTGATCTAAAAAATCCACTGGTAATGAATTTCTCCATTAATGGAGAAATTTTCCTTGTTATAAAAATTAAGACAGCAAATTAATTTTTTTTGAGGGGGGGGTTGGAGGAGAGAGGCTTGTTATTTCATTGGTTTAGGTAACTCCTTGATGCAAATTAGAACTTAGTTCGTAAGTTATAGTTTTAAAGAGAAATTTGAATGCTGTGAATTTAAGTGATTTTCCCAAGGTCACACAGCTCATATGGGTCAAAGGGAAGACTTGAACCCAGGTCTTTATGACTCAATATATGGCCCAATGTTATTATTTCCTTCATAAATCAAAAGAAGTGTTTTTTTTTAAAAATATGCCATTATTTTGACTACCTTGAGAGGTGCCATGGCACAGAAGGCACAGAGACATCCTCTTTCCTTCTCAGAGGCTGAAACAATTCTCTAACATTAAATTACTGACCAGATGCTTATCTACACTGGTGAAGGTAGATTTTATATCAGGACTTCCCTATATAGAGAAAGATGTGGAGACAAAGACAAGAAAAGCATGGAGAGGGAAGTGAAGAGAGACTGACAGACAGATAACCATGGGCAAGTCTCTTAACCCTTTAGTGCTCTAGGCAATTAAGACTAGAATTTGTAGCAAAGGTGCCAGTCCACATTGATGGGGGGTAATTTCTTCATCTTGGAGTTCTTCACACCAACAGAACATGGACCCCATATGACCCCAAACAATCCCTAAAGCAGTCCAAATCAGATTAAAATGTGATTGGAAAATATTTAACAGAATAAATAGAAACACAATTAAACATAGATAATATTACATTTTAAAACTAAATTATTATGCAGTC
>CM053580.1:41567192-41600590 GCA_028627135.1 Pseudochirops cupreus
TCCTTTTTCTTCTCCTTCTTCTTCTCCTTCTTGGTCTTCTTCCTCTTCTTCTTCTTCTTCCTTTTATTATTCTTCTTCCACCTCCTCCTCTTCCTTCCTCTTCTCTTACTCCTCATTCTCCTCCTCTACCTCCTCCTCCTCCTTTTCTTCTTCTTCTTCTTGAAAGAAGGAAATGCTTTATACAAATATCTTGACTGTAAGATTTTTAAAGAACAGTCCATGTGGGGGAAACATTGCTGTCTGTTTTAGGATTAGCAAATGATGACTATACTTCTCCTGGAAGAGGTGACTAAATCAAGCACATTAACATTCTGAAAAGTACTCACATGGAACTACTTATACACTAATTGAAAATAGGCATTGTAAATTCTATTGAACTTTCTACATTTCTACCTCTGAATAGATTGTAATCTTACAGTACCCTACAGGATACTTAACCTCTACTAGTGGGTTCTGCAAATATGGATCTAATTAATTCTGAATAGATCTTTTACAAAGAAATCAGAGGACAGTCAAATTTTTAATCAACTTTTGAATAGCAAGAATTGAATCATGCTTGTGGATAGCACTAAGACAATTACCCATGAATTTCTTTTATTGGTTTGCTACCTTGATCTTCCAGAGGCCATTGTAGTGCAGTGGACAGAGCCTGGAAGACCTAGATTTCAATCTCTCCTCACATGTGACTTTGGGTAAGTCACCTCAGGTCTTGATATTTAGGACAATTCTCTAAGACCATATATGAGTCACAGAGAAAGTGCTGACCTCCATTGGTAGAGGGAGTTTTGACATCTGGAAATTCCATAAATGAATAAAATTATAGCTCTAGTCCCTTTCCCTCTTTCCTTTTTATAATATGCAGCTTTTAATACAACATCTAAGTGAGAAATAGGAATACTATGAAACAGACAAAATGTGAACTTTTGGATCAGCCATTCTCACACTTTATTTCTCAGTGTTTGCCTGGTGTTAAAGCTTTTCCACATAATTGATCACTGTTCTCTATGATGATATACACATTTGGTGAACACTTAGATAACAGTGATGTCATCCAAGCCTGAATTATTAAAATCTATTTCTGAATATAATTTTTACATCCAATAAAGTTAATAATAAAGTTAAATTTAACAATTTTTCACATAATTTTCCTTTGATTATAACTTTCCAAATAAACCTCTAAACACAGGGTTTTTAACCTTTGGGAGCCTTGTCAATAGATTTCAGGAGATCTCTAACTTGGATGGGAAAAAAAGGCCACTTCTATTTTCATGAGCCTCTGACTGAAATTTAGCATTTCTTTCTATTATGAATTTTTAAAAAACCCATTGTTCTGATTAGAAGTTCATAAGTTTCACCAGTCTGACAGAGGAGTTCATGGCACACAAAAAAGACTAATGGTCTTTGATCTAGACAGATTTGTAGTTCAATGAGATGATTAAAATGAAGACAAGAAAATTTTGGAATACGAAGGACCTTAAAGATGATGTAAATCCAACCTCATCATTTTTAGAGAGAATTAGTAAATATGTCATCCACAAAGAGCATGACCATCCAAGCATGGTTTAGAAATTGAGACATGCATGCAAGGTTGTTGGCATATTATAAAACTATATTTTCAAAAAAGAAATAGGGCAGCACATAAATGAACTTCCTATGAAAAAAGTAACAGGACCAGTTGGATTTCAAGTTAATTCTACCAACCATTTAAAGATCAGCTAATTCTAATATTAAATAACTTATTTGAAATAATAGGCAAAAAAAGAGTCCTACCAAACTCCTTTCATGAAAAAAAAATATGGTGCTAATATACAAGTGAGCAAGAGCAAAACATAGAAAGAAGATTATGGACAAATTTGACTAATGAATATGAATACAAAAATCCTAAATAAAAGACTAGCTAGAAGATTACACCATTATATCACAAAGATTATATATTGTGACCAAGTGGGACGTGTACCAGGAATGAAGGCATAGTTTAACATAAAGAAAACTATTAACACAATTGATTACATTAATAAGAAAAGCAACAAATGTAACACGAGTATGCCATTTGATGAAGAAAAAGCTTTTGACAAAATACAGCACTCATTCCTATTAAAAACACATGAAAGCGTAGGCATAAAAGGATTTTTTCCTTAAAAGGATAAGAAACATTTACTTAAAGTGACAGGAAAACATTATTTTTAATGGGGATAATAACTTCAGGTCTTCCCTATGAAATCACAAGTGAATAAGGATGTCCATTATCACAAGTATTACTCAATATTGTACAAGAAATGCTAGTAGTAGCAATAGGAGAAGAAGAGATAGAAGGAATCAGAATGGACAATGAGATAATAAAAAACATTTCTTTTTGCAGATGATATGGTGACATACTTGAAAAATCCTGGAGATTCAAGTGATACACTAGTTGAAACAACTAATAATTTTAGCAAAGTAGCAGGATATAAAAATAAACCCGCACAAATCATCAGCATTTCTATATGTTGCCAAGAAAACTCTTCAAGAAGAGATATTAAGAGATATCTCATTTAAAATAACTGTAGATAGCATAAGATACCTGAGAGTATACATGCCAAGACAAAACCAGGATCTACTTGAACATAATTATAAAACACTTTTTGTCCAAATAAAATCAGACTTTTATAATTGTAGTAATATCAATCGTTTGTGGTTGGGCATTTGAAAATGACAATTCTGCTTAAACTAGTCTAATTATTCAATTCCATCTCAATTAAATCACCAAAAACATTTTTATTGAGTTAGAAAAAATAATAACAAAAGTCACTTGGAGAAAAAAAGATAAAGAATATCAAAGAAATTAATGAAAAAAAAAATTAAGAGATTTAGCAGTACCAGATCTTAAACTAAAAATGAAGGTAGTAATTATCAAAACTAGCTAAGGGAGAGAAAGGTAGATCAGTGGAATACCATAGACATACAGTTTATCATAGTACATTATTATAGTGACTTTATGTTTGACAAATGTAAATACGTAATCACTATTTGATAAACATTATGGGAAAAATGAAAAGTAGTCTGGCAGAAATTGAGCATAGACCAATATCCTATACCACTTACCAAAATAAAGCCAAAATGGATATGTAGCCTATACATAAAAGGAGATATCATAAGTAAATTAGAAGAATGTGGAACATATTATCTATCAGACTTATGGATGGAGGAAGAATTTGTGAATCAACAAGAGAGAGAGAGGCCATTGGAAGATGTATAATGTCTAATTTTGAATATATTAAATTAAAAATATTTGTACAAATAGAACCAATTAAGCCCACATAAGAAGGAAAGCAGAAAATTGGAAAAAAGAAGCTTCTAAGGTAAAAGTCTCAAATTTCAAATATGTAGAAAACTTTGTCAAATTTATAAGAATGTGGGTCATTCCCCAATTGATAAATGGTCAAAAAATATAAACAAGAAGTTTTGGGCTCAATAAACCGAAGATACACACACACACACACACACACACACACACACACACACACACACACATATATGTATAGTCAAATAAGAATATCTAAATTGTTGTTGATTAGAGAAATTCTAATTAAAATAACTTTGAGATATTGTCTCACACCTATCAGATTGGCTAAAATGATAGAAGAAAATGACAAATGCAGGGAATGTAGAAAAAAATAAGACACTGATACATTGTTGGTGGAACTGGCAACTGCTCCAACCATTTTGGAGAGCAATCTGGAATGATGCCTAAAGAATTATAAAATTGTGTGTACCTTTTGATCCAACAATACCACTGTTAGGTCTGTTTCCCAAGATGATTAGGGAAATTGGAAAAGAATGTATATATTGTAAAATGTTTTTGACAGTTTGTTTTTTTTGTGGTGGTAATGAACTGGAAATTGAGGGGATGTCTATTAATTGGGGAATGGCTAAACAAGTTGTGGCATGATTGTGATGGAATACTACTGTGCTGTAAGAAATGATGGGCTGGTTGATTTTAGAAAAATATGGAAAGACTTGCATGAAATAAAGAAGAATGAAATCAGTAGAACCAAGAGAATGTTTTATATATATATATATATAGTAACAGAAATATTGACCAAAGAATAACTGCACAACTGTTATTCTGAATATTATAAATACTCAAATCAATTACAATGAACCTATAAAGGAAGGTGCTATCCATATTCAAGGAAAGAAGTGATAAATAGAAATGTGCATAGTATGGTTTAACATATATCTTTATCTATATGTGTGTATATACATATACACATATAAATATAAATACATGTATGTATGTGTGTCTGTGTATATATATATATATTTATATATATATATATATATATATATAGAGAGAGAGAGAGAGAGAGAGAGAGAGAGAGAGATGGTTTTACAAATCTATCTGTGTCAAATGAAGGCTTTCTCTGGTGTGGGATGGGGAGGGGGGACAGTTCAAAACTTGAAATGTAATAATAAATACATTGATTAATTAAATTAAAACAACAAAAGATCAGCTGACATTGATGAGTGAACAGTCACTTATTTCTAAATCTTTTTAAAAGAAATGCCTGAAATATGTAGTTATTTCATAGCTGTCCTTTTAATCCTGAGGATTGTATTAAAAATGAGTGCATTTCTAAAAATTAATATAGTCCGGTGTTCCTTGTTGTTGATTACTGTTAGCAAGGGTTTTTTTGAGAGACTTTGTTTTGATGCATATTCTACAAAAAAAAGTGACGCTCCATCTGTTGTGAAAAGAGCTTTTTTTGGACTAGAAAAAGAGTCCTGGACTTACATAAGATGTAATATGTGAATTGCATGTGTGTGTCCATGTGGATATTCCCTCCTCTTGTATGGATCAGAACCCACCCTTGTCTTCTGATCTGCTGTGGTTTTTGTCCACACCCAGCCATATACACTTGACCTGACAATATTGGCAGCTTGGGGGCATAAAGTGCTGTGCTCTAACATCATCTCAAGCACTTACTACCTACGTGACCCTGGGCAAGTCATTTCGCCTCTGATTCAGTTTTCTTAATTGTAAGAAAGGAAGAATAACAATACTTACCACACATAGTTGTGGTATATTATTACATTATATATATTACATATAATATAATATGTATTATATTATATTATATATAATAATATATTACATTTTGTATTATATTTATATAAATATATAATATATTTATTTATATTTATATATAATTATTTTATTTATATATAATTAATTTATGTATAATTATTATATATATTATATTATATAAAAACATATATAATGTTTATAAAGAGTTTAAAGGGCAGCTAGGTGGCACAGTGAATAGAGCACTGGCCCGGGAGTCAGGAGGACCTGAGTTCAAATCAGACCTCAGACACTTAATATACACACACACATACACACACACATACACACGCACAAAAGTAGCCGTGTGACCTTGGGCAAGTCACTTAATCCCAATTGCCCTGCCTTCCCCTCTCAAAAAAAAAAAAGGTAAAAACAAGAGTTTAGCACAGTGTCTGGGACATCATAAGTGCTCTGTAACAGCTTATTGCCTCTCTTCCCTGACTCTACCTCCATAGAAGTCCTGCTATGATAATTCATCATGGCATGGAGGTAAAGGCACTAAGGTCATGTCAGTGCAGTGTGAGCCCTGATACATTCTAATGATCTGGAAAGTCATTGAAGATGAACCTGGCAATAGATGGTGTCTGCATTTTGAAGACCTGATTAATTATATAGAGTTTCATTGCCAGAAAATTTTCCATTAGGAAATGAACTTTTTGACCGTCATGATCCATTATGCAAGTTATTTCCTTGTTTCCTTGCATCCGTAATTTTGCCATGGTGGTTTTTCCTTTGCATGCATAGATCAGAAAAGGCCCACATCCTCTTTATCTGTTGAGATTCTTGTCCATGTCATTCCATAAATACTTGACAAAAGACCTATCCAATGGCCTGGAGACCTTTCTCTAGGTTTTTTGAATGTTTTATGGATTCCAGTTTAATTATTTTGCTACATGTTTGTGGCTTTTGCATGGTCATTGATCCGCTTCCATTGTCAGCTCTTATATGCCCTGAATGTCATTTAGTTCATTTCTTGCTCAGCACTCTCAATAAGCTTGATTGGTTAGGGCAAAAATCAAAATCAACAATATTAAATTAGAAGAAAGTTTAAAATGTCGAGAAGATATTTTATGCAGTTGCAGCAACTACCGAGCCTGTTTCAATGAATTCTTCCCTCTAAAAAAAAAGAGTGTGTGTGTGTGTGTGTGTGTGTGTGTGTGTGTGTGTGTGTTGGGGGTGGGGTAAGGCAGGAATGAACAAATGTAAAGATTTTAGTGGGCAGCTAGGTGGCATAGTAGATAGAGTACCAGGCCTGAAATCAGGAAGACTCACCTTCCTGGATTCAAATCTGGCCTGGGCCACTTCCTAGCTTGTGTGACCCTAGGCAAGTCACCCTTTCTGCCTAAATATCTTCATCTGTAGGATGAGCTGAAGAAGGAAATGGCAAAACAGTGTCTTTAACAAGAAAACCTTAAAATGGGGTCATGTAGAGTCAGACATGACTAAAATGACTGAATAATGATAAAGACCTTAATTTTTTCATCGTGATTCAAAAAAGTTGCTATAACAAGGAGACCAAAATGTTCCAGATATAAAGAATGAGAAAACATTTTTCTCCTTGCCAGACAGAAAGATATGACAGTCAAGAGCAACATCAAATAAGAGAACAAGCTCATTTGCAAAACAGTAGAGGAGGATATCTGAAAATTATACCCAGTATCTCTTCAAAAATAGGGGAAAAGCACTTGAGAGGGAAAGAATTTATTGAGCATTTTCTGTGAGGCCCAGCTAAGCTCCGTAACCCCAAGAACATTTGTTGATCAAATTTGAAGGAGAAAAACCAAACAGATTTGAATTGAAATAGATCTTGCAGTGTTTCTACTGCAGTATCTTCCTATCAGCAATGATAGTGGATTGACAATATTTGGGTATCACCACCTCAGAAGCAAATATACTACATGAGGTAGTGGAAATAATACTTAAGGAAAAATGGAGTTTGTGAAAGCACATGACCTAATATGTTCCCTTGAAATTCACATGTTAGGAAATAAAAAATTGATTGATTTTCAAGATATTGAAATAGAAGAGCTTTTTAAAAGAATGGAAAATGTTATGAATAGTGCTCATGAGTTCAATTACTTGCTTTATGAAGATGGTTCTATATATTCACTCCTGTTCTCCCTCCTGAGCTCTAGCCTTATATCAACAATTTACTTTTCAAAATGTCTGATCTTGAACTGGATGTCCTGACAGTATCCAAAACCCAATTTTCCAAAATAAAACTCATTATCCTTTCCCTCTTCTAAACTTTCTTATTATTCCTACCATCTTCCAAGTTACCCAGGTCTGCAATCTTGGTCTTTATTTCTCATTCTCTCTCACTCTATATGTCCAAATCATTATCAAATTTTGTTTTTAACCTTCATAACTTTTCTTGTGTATGTCCATTTCTCTATCCTTATAGAGCCAACACCTCAATTCAGGACCTTGTCATTTCTCACCTATATTATCACAATAATAGTCTTAATTACTTCCATGCTTCAAACTATCCTCCACCCAACTGCCAAAGTGATATTCTTAAATGCAGATCTGCCCATGTCACTCCCTACTCAATAAACTCCAGTGGTTCTCTATTACTTCCAGGATCAAATATGAAGTCCTCCGATTAACATTAAAGGTCCTAACATGCTTCCCTCTTCACTTTCTAGTTTTCTTCCAATTTATTCCCTTCTACACACTCTGCAATCTAGCTATGGTGGCTTACAGTTTCATTCCCTTATCAAAATTTTAGTCTCTTGAGGTCAAGGACTGTTTTACTTCAATATCACCACTTTTTAAACATAATCTCTGACACAATAAATGCTCAATTAATGCTTATGGACTGACCGACCAAAATAAAGTGACTGGCACCAGCAACCCATAAGCCTAATTACTAGTTTCCATAAAATCTATGAGAATGGTCTATATACTTAAAAAGAGTATCCTTGAGGAAAATATGGGAAAGAAAAGGTAGGCTTTCACAGATGATTTTCTATAGCAACCACATCTTCAGAGTCACATAACTGAATGAGTAGAGAATACAAACCGTTGTGTCCATATTTATTTCAAAAGAACATTTGACTCAGTAGAATAAAATTGGGTATTCAAGGGTCTCATTATAAAAGTTTTTCCCCCTCAGCCATATATTAAAATTAGAGAGGATGTATGACAGATGTGACCTTGGGGATAACTTTGCTCAGTAATTTGCTGAGTAACAACCTGAAATGAGGAATTAAACACAGATATCATGTGCTCCCCAATGGTGTTTGCAGTTTTGTGGAAGATGTCCCACAAAGAGTCTGAGCTGAAATAGATGCTCTCTTGATATACAAATTCTCCAGATGTTTTTGTTGGCAGATGACATCATGTTGACTGCAATTGCTCAAATGATGTATGCCTACCTCTCTCCAAAGGAAGGCAGCATTGGAAATAACGTGGTGTTTGGAGTCAGAGGACCTGGATTCAAATTATAGCCCTGCCACTTTCCTCCAGGAAGAAATTTAATCTTTCTCTTTTTGAAAAGTCACCCTTTCTCTAACTCTTTTCCATACCTCTGCCCCATACTACCCCAAACTCAAGGCATATTTTGCATCCACCTCTGCATTAAACCATGTCTCATTGAGTACTCACCAGTACTTCCTTTTATTAATTTTTTTTTTTTTTGCTTTTTGGAGGGGGGAAGGTAGGACAATTGGGGTTAAGTGACTTGCCCAAGGTCACATGGATAGTTTTTTTGTGTTAAGTGTCTGAGGTCAGATTTGAACTCAGGTCCTCCTCACTCCAGGGCCAGTGTTCTATTCACTGCACCACCTAGCGGCCCTTGAGTACTTATTTTTAGAAGAACAAACAGAATGTACATTATTTTAAAGCAAAATATATTTAATTAAAACAAATAACAAAAAAATGACAAAGAAGATAGACCCCAAATACAGTGGTATGTACTACCAAAGATTCACATATGACTAGAAGAAGATGGAATGTATGTAGGGGACATATGAAACCAGGATAATTCATGATCCTAGGGTTGCATTCAAGTTGGGTCCTTCCTTTCCCTCTGATGCTGATTAATTACTGCTCCCCTCTGTTGGGCCCTTAAAATTATCAACTGGTTCCATGATGTCATCAACCCGTAGCCTAACTTCACTGTACTACTGTCCTGATCTTTGCTGCTATCTAATGGTCTGTAGCATCTATGAGGTCTCCCTCCAGTGCTACCCCATAGCAACTGGGAGAAATCTATCAGTTTAAAAAATTTATATCCCTAGGGGCTCTCTCTGCTCTTTTGTGATTCAGACCTAGGCCAAAATCACCCAGAGAAGGTCTTTGGCCTTAGGTCTATTTTTAAAACCTCTTTGATTTTGCCTTAGAAGCAACGAGTTGAGCTCAGACTCCTATTTGCCTTGGGGTGAGAAAATTTCTTTCAACTCTTTTCTGTTCTCTATCAGCGGTCTATGCAAATTATTCTAGGAGCAAGGCTAAGAGGGGTTGGGTAGAATCATCAATCTTTATATTACTTTCCTGTTCCTTAACAAAGTTGCTGTCCCCCTACACATATGTAAAGACTTTCTGCTTCATTTCTAGGCCAGTAATTATTTGATTATTTTCAGTATGTATTAGTCAATCAGTGTATGCTTTTGCAAAATATAGAACACTTTGCAAACCTTAAAACTCTATATAAATAAATGCTATCTCTCTCTAATTCAGATGATTTAACCAGAGGGTGAAATAAACAAAATCATATTTGGGCCGATGTTTATCCACTCATTCCTCAATTGACGGGCACTCACTTTGTTTTTATTCTAGTTTCTATCAAAAATATGTTGCTATGAATGTGTTGGTATACAATGGACCTTTCCTTTCTTTTTCTTCTTTGGAGTACATGCACATCACTTGATATCTGGATGAAGATGGACTTTACTGGCCTAATTCATCATTGTTTTCCAGACTGATTGATCATTGACAAAGAATTCATGAAATATTTTCACAATTAATCCAATTTTGAAATGTTCATTTTTTGAAAATCTTTTTCAAGTTGATGGACATGGGGTTAATTGCTATTTGTTTCACTTTAATGCCATATCATATCATAAAAGGTATCACAGGATCATAGATTTAGACATGAGGCCATCAAGACCAAATCCCTCATTTTATGGATTAATGAATGAATAACAATAACAAAGATCACAATACTAACATTTTTATAATGCTTACAATGTGCCAGGTACTGTGCTGAGCACATTACAATGATTAATTATTTCATTTCATCCTCATGACAACCCAGGGTGTTGGGTGCTCATATTGTCCCCATTTTACAGATGAGGAAACTGAGGCAAATAGAGATTAAGTGACTTGTTCAGGATCACACAGTCATTAAATGTCTGAGACTGGATTTGAACACAGGTCTTCCTGGCACTATCCAATGTTTCTTTTAGAAGAGCAATGTATCACCCAGCTGCCCCTCAACGAATGAATAAGCATTGACTTAGCGCTCATTATGAGCTATAAGGAAATGGATGAACAAAACCATCAAGGAATATGGCCAGAGTCACACAGTGGGAGTTGTCAGAGGTCATATTTGAATTTTGGTATCTCTAGTCCCACGCGCACTGATCTCTCCACTATGCCATCAATTATCTTATCATTTCTATGTAGTTTTTATTCCAGACTTAACAAACACCAAATTAAATGGACATTTTCATAAAAAAGAAAAAAAAGATTTGTACATGAAACTTCAGATAGATATTATGTTAAATAGATTTCCTGTTTATATTTATTTTCATTAAGGTTTCCAAAGCTTTTTACATATGTTTACATTCACACCAACCCTTGGATGTAGATGTTATTCTTGTTTTTTTGTTTTTTTTTTTTTACAGATAAAGAAACTGAGACTGAGAGATTTATTTATTTACTTATTCATTAATTTATTTATTTTACTTAGTGTCACATGAGAATTCAGGTCTACTTGACTCCAAGTCCATTGAATTATCTACTATTCCACTTTGCTGCCTTATCTTGTTTATCTCTACCATAGAAGCATATTGATATAGTGCAGGACTCCATAATCTTTTTTTTTTTTCACGAACCCCTTTGCCAGTCTGGTGAGCCTATGGATCCCTACTTAGAACAGTGGTTTTCAATACATAAGATTACAAAGGAAACTAATTATACTGAAATATAGTTATCAAAATACATAACTGAAAAAAATGTTGACAGATCGGAGCTTAAGAACCTCTGATGTAGGGTCTAGAAAACTATTCTTGAACCCAGAAAGACGTATTCAAATCCCATCTTTGACACATCATGATTCTGTGTATTTCAGCTGTCAGTGCTCTGGGTACCTCTTTACGACCACACATTACACAGGAGATGGTGACCTGCATAGGAACAGAGAAGTTTTTCACCTGCATATGCCTTATAGAAATGAAATCATAGGTCTAAGTCCTTATTATCATCTCTATTATTTATGCCACCAGAAGATTCATCCACCAAGAAACTCACTCTTCTAAAAGTATTTAGTTCTCAATTGTGACACTTTCCTCCCCATATCCATAAGAATAAGTCCATTTGTGAACGAGTCCAATCTTTATTATGTAACTTCAGTTCTTGGAAAACAAAGATACATTTGGGCTGGAAGTGAGAGGAGATGCTCACAACCAGGGTGAGGAATTTGAGCTTGGAGGGAGTGAGGTGGCACCCACACAAATGAGCAAAGGCAGGAGATTCATGAATAAAACATTTTTAGAAGTTCAGAAAAGTCAGAGCTGCCCTCATGTTCAAGCTGTTGCCTGGCAACATATCTTTTCACAATAAACACTCGAGGGTCAGATAATGCAGGAAGACCCTGAATTGGCAAAAGTAACTACTCTGAGGCAGTTTGTCCACTGTCCTAAAAGTACCTAGACTCTTCCACCACATCAGGAATACATCTTTTCTTGCGATAGCATCTCTTTTGAATCAAATCATTTGTTTTGCTCACTGTGTGGGAATCCCCAGTCTTTATATCTGAGCTCCCCTTTATCCTGTAGTAAATTAGGACACTGATGAAGAACAGAGTCACAGAACAGAGTTGTGAGAATGTGGGCAACACACACAAGGTAGAATGTCTAAATTCATTGAAATACTTTTCTCCTGTTGCTTCCCCACTCTTCCCCTGCTTCTTCATTAAAATATAATTTAAAGTACAATGTGTTTACATGTAGCTTAATATTGGCAGAAAAAAAAGAATTTAAAATATAATGTAGACATTAAAAAATTATTTTCTTTCTAGACCTCTGATTGTATGAGTCAAGAAGGGAGGCAAAGAAGAAAGGAATCCTAGTGTGGAAACTTGGTTGATTAAGATCGGCAGATCCTCCACAACTTAATCTAGAGACTTGCCTTTGGCAGGAAGTCATTTGTTTAAGTTACTTGTATTTGTTAGAGATAAGACTTGAATCCACATCTTTGTGACTCTAAGAGAGGTCTGCCCTTTCATACAATCATTAAGAAATAACAATGAAATTATCAGAGATCCCAAATGAAATCCAATTCTTCATTATTGACTATCAATGAAAAATGAGACAAGTGATGTCAGGAATAATGATTTTCTTTTAGAGACGGAATGAGATCATACTAAGACCATCCACCACTGACTTAGTAAAGAAAAAGATGGAAATGGAGCAGGATTGTGATCAGGAACTTGCTGGCTGATACTCCTGGCAGACATACAAAAACATCCTTCCATCTCAAATTTATGGCTCCATAATGTATTCCCTCTCAGCTTTCGTGATCTTCCCCATTGCCAAATGTGACCAAAGCATAATCACAACAACTAAACAAATTAAATGTTCAGTTAAAAAAATGCCTGCAAAAAATCTGGAAGAAAAACAAGAATCCCCAGTTTGCTAATAAATTAATGCTGTGTCAAGTCTTGTAGTTAGCACACAGCCAGGACTTAAAAGGGCTGCTATGGTGCCTTGTGATTGATGTTTGTAGAATACCTTTCGACTTTGCCTCATTTTCGATGGTACCTATATTGCATGCTACACACCAGGTATATATCATGAGACCCCCAGGGTGCTTCTAGTAGGAGCAGCCAAAAATGGAAGCATTTTCAGAGTGAAAAGTCTCTTTTCTGTCTTTTGAAAATACACTTGCATCATCTATTCATTTTTGATACAGCCATCTTATGTGTGGGGGCTTTCATTTGTGGGTAAAAATGATAAAGAAGGTTAAAATAAAATTTGAATTTGTCATAGTCTCTGCCTGGTTTAGACCTCTGATTTCACCTGTGAAGGCAACTCCTGATGTGACAAATCCCTACAGTACTATAGATCAGCAACTTATCTCTGGCTTATATCCTTACTTTCAGCACTGAGACTCTAAGAGATGGACCCTGGGTAAGGAAGGTAGTTGACTTGAACCTATTTCTTATTAATTATAAGATCAATCTTAGTAGACTTATTATCCCCATTTTAAAACTGAGGAACCTGAGACTGAGAGAGGTTGAGTCCCACAGCTAGTAAGTGCCTGAGGTGAAATTTAAACTCAGATCCTTCTGATTCCAAGTGCATTGCTCTTTCCCACTGGACTGTTTGTTTCTATGAGAGGAGACCCTAATTAACCAGTTTTTTTTTTTCAGCACAGGTTTCTTCCTATCTTCCTCAACTTTTATTATTCTTGGTATCTTTTAGCATTGTATATTTGAACTGATTGACAGAAGATCTAATTTAATCAATGAGTGAGAAAAATAGCTCAGAAAGATGATTCCAACACTTTCCATAGAATTTGGAAGCTAAAAGTGACATTCTATGATATCTGTTCTACCCTCCTATTTTTTAAGAGGCCACTGGCACAATGACACCTGGCATGCCTAGGGCAGGGAATCAGGTGTAATTTTCATGATACCACCATATCGCCAACATCTTCTTGTTAAGAAAATACGGTAGGGGTTGAAACAAGCATGTTCAAGACATAATGAAATGCTACAACACAATAAGAGACAATGGATATGAGGGGCTCAGAGAATATCAGACAAATCACTTAACCTCCTTGAGCCTCAATTTCCTTGCCTGTAAAATGGAATGAATGATATCACCTTCCTCAAAGTGTTGGTATGAGGAGCAAATTAGATAATACTTACGCAAAGACTTGCCCAAATATGTACATGTATAAATAAATACACTTATACAAATGTGTCCTGATTTTGTTTTTGTTGTGATCTTCATTGTGTATATGTGGAATTCGAATAAAAGCAGTCCTGAGACAGGTTGTTATCATACTGTCGTACTTTGTATTTAATGCTTGTCTACATACTGCTCAGGAGGATTAAATAATTGCTTTTTTGTGATCAATATAGGTTTGGGGATGTTAGCTAATCTTTTGTAGGCTGACTAGAAGCGTTATTAGGATAATGGCATTAGTAGTGAGGATGATGGGGATGATATGTACCTCATTTTGTTTCCTCGTGGTTTCAATTTCTCGGTTTCTTGATTATGATGAAAATATTGATCAAGATGGTTATTGATAGAAGCACTTACAATATAAGTTGTTTTTGCATAGTTCTTTTCTCCTGTTATAACAGTTTGATTTTTTTTTTTTTTAGGAAGATAGGGGACTTTCTCCAGACTTTCTCCAGACTGATATAAAATTAAAAGACATCATTAAAAATTATTCAAGAGAATCATTTCTATAATATAGTAATGTGTCCTACTAAAAAAAAGATTGCTGTTTGTTGTTATGACTAAAAATAAATTTATTTTTCCCTGATCCCCTTTAAAAACACGCTTTCTTGGAATGGATAATACCTCAACTGATACACTGCATAATGGTAAACATGTAAAACGGTTCCATATTTGTTAAATAATTGTAGGGCTATTATTTCAACAAGGCCATTTTTATCAAAATGTCTTATAAAATGAAATCCATTTCTTTTCATTCCTTTTGTGCTGATGAAGTGAAATATGCATCAAACTGTAGTATGTTTTCAGAGAATTGAGATACTGTAAATGATCAGATGTGGGTAGGATTACCCCTTTCAAAACATCTAGGAGAATGGGATGTAGCACAATGAAAAGTTCATTTTCTTATTCTGCAAACAGGTAGAAGATTTTGGTCTCAGGAGAAAATTTATTTTGTAGGTCAAAGATTGTAAAATATACTTGAAAGAATCCAGAAGATTACTTTTCCCCCTACAGATAAATGATGAGTAGTCAGAGCATTTGAAAAGAGAGCATTTGACTAACACAGTTGCATTATCCAGGTAATCGCTTTAGAAATATCTGTAAAATTCATTGCCCTTTAGGTTCAAGGAACACCAGGGAAGATGCCTGGAAGTGGGTAAAAAGACATCCAAAGTGAATAACTTCATCTGCACCACTGGTACATAAAGTTTTCATATGTAAATTGATCCCAGCTTTTGAAGGAAAAAAATATTTAAAATGTATGCTTTGATTAGTCTTAAATTTTCATTTTGAATCATGTTAAAGTAGAAATAATGATTAATTTTTTCTAAAGAAATTTATATTAAGTCATAATAATTTCAGCCTATCTATCGTAGCTGCATGTTACTTCTATTGCTTTAAAGCTAATTTAGGCCACATTATATACAAAATTAAATCTTACTTTTATAGCTACACCCTTGGGGTTCAATGAAAAGGTTTTATGAGCTAGAAATTAAAAGTACTGGTTGAAAATACTATTACATTATACCAGCTATTATTAAGGCAATTTGCAAAGTTAGTATTATAACTATGTACATTTTTTCTTGTTAGCGCCCATATATCCAATAAGCCCATGGGACAGTTTGGTATATAATTTGGCAACTAAAATAAATTCAAAGGTAAACAGCAAACTCATAGCATTTATCAAAAAAGAAAATTACACTAAATTAGTGGCAACATTTATTTAACCCAATATTGTTATGAATCAACCCATTTATATCACATTTATTTTAAGTGCTTCAGTGAATGCATTTGGGGCTGTGCTTCTCGTCTAAGAACATATTATTATTTCTTCTTTTTGGAAAGGGGGAAATCATTGAACTTGGTAAATTTCCTCTCAATTTAAAAAAAATACACATGCCTTCCATAAATTTGCCCATTCCACCCCTCCCCATTCCTTCCAAACCCCTTCTCTCCTCAACCAAGTGCCTTGCTGTGTATGCAAATTCTTCTGTAGTGTGGGTGCCAGATGGACTTTCTTGGTGAATTAGACCTTAGATAGCTTGAAATATGCATGGGAGTTTTATTCTCCCCCAAAGAATGGCTAAACAATTCTTTTAAGTATATCTAAGGTAGAATAGATATAGAATACCAATTGTTCAAAGAACTTGAAGAGTAAAGGGATATTTAAAAGATAGTTGCATGAGAATGTCTGTGTAAGGAAGCTGTTTCTTCACATTTTTTAATTTATTTTTTAATTTGTCATTTGAAAAGGTTTATAGATGTTCAATAAGACAATTCAAGTATTTATGGGAGGGATGTCAAAGGATGAAAGATGTCTTTGAGATATACCTTCAGTGATAAATTTTATTAAACTCTATCATGAAATTTTTGGTGATATACTATTGTTTGGGCATTTGCATAATGATAAAAGGCTTTCTTTGGAAGAGAACAGTACTTGAGTGCTCCTAGCAAAAAATGAAAAGGCTATTAATGCTTTCTGCTTAAAGAAAAAGCAATTTAATGCTGTGCTTGATAAACAATTGGCATAGAAAGCCTCCCATCGAGTTTAATTTTTGAACTATTATGCAGTAATATAGGATTTTACCATATGCAAGAATCTTTTCCATTACTCCTATTAGTTATGCCTCACAACAACTCTTTGGAACAGGCCGTTGGTAGCCATTTTGCAGATTAACGAAAGTGAGGTTATCTTTATGCTGTACCTATCTAAGTATGAGAGATTTTTTTTCCTGGCCCAAGGGGAGGCAGGTGACTCTCCTCCGTTTTCTGTGTCATGGAAAAAGGGATAAGGAAGGGAGATGAGGGCCTATTATGAAAGCCAGAAGTACTGAATGTTTTGTGAGGAAGAACTGCTAGTTCGAGTCCTGAAGACTAGAGATCTTAGAACTTATAGAATCTCAGAGATAAAGTTTACCCCAGAGGCCATGTAGTTCAACCCATTCCTGAAGAGTTATCCCCTGAAATCCCCAATAATTTGCCATGTAGCTTCTATTTGAAGACATTCAGAAGTGGGGTGGGTGTTCTCTCTTTCCCAAGGCAGTCCATTCCCTTTTGGAGTAGCTTTAATGGTTAGGAAACCTTTACTTATGCTGACTTCCTAAAGCTTGCCTCTGTAACTTCTCTCTGTCTCTGCCTCTCTCTGTCTCTCTGTCTCTGTTTCTGTCTCTCTCTCCCCTCCCCAGCTCTTTCCTCTAACATCAGACAAAAAAAAAAAACAACTAAATCCCTCTTCTATATGATGGCCCTTTAAATATTTGGAGACAATGTTCGTGTGATTTTCCTCCCATTCCCTTTACTCTCTCTCTCTCTCTCTCTCTCTCTCTCTCTCTCTCTCTCTCTCTCTCTCTCCTTCCTTCTCTCCCTGTACAAAACAGCTATCCTTATTTCCTTTAGTCAGTTCTATTTTTGCCTGATTTCATTGGGGGGCCAGTATATTAAGAGTGAAAGCGAAGCAGTGTTAAAGAGACTGCAAACCTTTCTTTTTAGAAATCTCTCTTCCTTCTCACTACAAACACGAAGAGTATTATGTCTAGTGGTCCAAAATGACTGAGATCTATTTGTTGGGAACCACTGGGGAATGAAATAATCTGCTGTGTTCAGTAGATATCACCAGTGAAAATTATCACCTTCTAATCTTTACCACAATTGTTTGAAGTATTGTGGATATTACTGTCTTGATTTTATAGAGAAGAAGCTGAAATGGAGAGAGTTTGAACCTTATCCAGTATCATGTCACTGGTAAATGACAGAGCCATGATCTGGTATGTTAGAATTAAAATTTTTATTTGGAAAAGGGAGGAGGAAATTTTTAGACTATGTGTAAAGAACGATAATTTATTTCTGCTTTGATATATTTTAAAGTAACCATCATGGGTGGGAAAAGCACTGACTTGGAGGTCTGGGTTCATCTTGAGTCAGTAAAGGTGAGCCTCCATGGTCCTCAGTTTCCTGAATCATAAAAATGAGGGAGTTAGTAAATGGCCTTTGAGCTACCATTCACCATTAGATTTATGATTCTAAGGCTTTGAGTTACCTGCCTCAGAGAGCGATAGTGGGTGAATTTTCTGATTGGAAAGAAAAATCAGTGAACACAGTGATATTTCTATTCTGCCTCATTGCTAAAACACATCTTGTAATAATAATCATCCTGGGTAACATTTACAACATTTATGGCACTTTGGGGTGTGCAGAGTTCTTTTTATATATTGTTTAATTTCATATTTTCTAGCATTTGCTACTGGAGAATATAATATTAAAATACCATATGAATGAATATAAATAGGACTAGCTGGTTTCCTAAATTCATTCAAAATACCAGAGTATCCTTTTCTTCTCATCTCTGTGGTTACATATGTCTTTTTAAAAATTGGATTTAAAAGTATATGTTGGGGAGACAGATATGTTCCTAGAGTCGCATGGGGTGTAGGACTTCCCTCTTCATTCTTACTTTGGAAAACTTTATCTAAACTTTATATATTCTTGCCTATGTGCCTATATCTATTATGTGAGAGAAAATCCACTTTTTTCAACCTTCTCTTGATTTCCTTTTTGTGAAGAATTCCCCAAGGAACAGAGTGTATTGGATGGTATGAAGCCATATGTGTTGCATAAGTCCTAGGATTTGGGAAATTGTCATGGCCGAACATCTGGTGGGCTTCACTTCACATCTGGAGAAAATACTTTGTCTATATCAGCACTAGTTGCAAATAAGCACAAGTTTTTAGTCTGTATTTATGCCATTGTTGCTCAAATTTCACAATCTGGTACTATTTGTATTCTTGGCTTCTATTAAAACAGTGATAAAGGCAACTAGTTTTTGGACCTTTGTTTTCGGCCAGTGTAGACATGACATTAAAAGAACTCCTCTTTGAATATTGTTTGAGTTGATGCCTCTCAAATCTGTAATGCAAATATTCTTAAGGATATAATAAAAATAGTGACAAGCATAGATGGGATTAATTGAAGAGAAGATTCTTTAAGACAGACTGTCTGGCAGTTGAATGAAGCTAAAGCACAATAGCAAAAATAGAGGACAGAGATGGAAAGGAAGGTGGGACATAGTTAATGCCTTGTTTTGTCTGTAGAAAGTACTCAAAATTTTCTTCAAAGACAAAAAAAATCTCACACTACAGAGGTTTTTCCAATCATCCCCACCCATGATTTCCATATTTATAAGGCTGGCAAATAATTAATGTAACTAATTTGATTCTGGGAAAAGTAATTCAATTTTCTATACTTGGCATGAATTGAGTTTATCAAGATCCCATAAATTACGAGTCTATAACAAAATAGAATATATGCAAAGATAACTTTTCTATTTCTTATCATTAATCTGAAGAGAGAATAAAATTTGAGTCTATTAAGGAAGTGATAGAAGCTTCATTGAAACATTTTATGACAAGTCCTTGAACTTGATTTTTCATTTTACTTGAGAGCTTGAATTTCTGATACAACATTTATGCGATTATAAGTGATGTTCATATTATGCATTATTTATCCATGATGTTTTTGTTGTTCTCATGCTATTAAACATCTTATTAAAAAGTCCAGAGAATTTTGCTTATTTTTAGCAAGTGAGATCTGAGATCAAAGCCCTAAAATGTGTGATTTCAAAAAAAAGTCTTAGAATTAACATTTAATCCCCTAAACAATTAGCATATCCCCAAACAATTAGTTAACTTAGCTTTTCTGGTATCTCTGAATGAATGATTTTAAAATATTACTAATAAGTAAATGGAGGGAGTAGGCAACATTACTTAGGAATTTTATTAAGCTGTCAATTTAAATACTCATTCCTCAGGCAAAGTGCAGCTTCCCATTTAAATAAATGTATATTAAACACTTCAGGCTGAGAATCTCAGCTCTTCCCCAGGGTACAACTCAGTTACTTTTTTTTTTAGTGTCCTGTTGTAAAGTTTAGACCAGCAATAATTTAATACTAGTGGTTATGACTTCATATTTGAGAGCTTAAACAACAATCTGAGATTCTCAAAATAATTTAAGAACCAAGGGATTCATTTTTCTTGTTGCTGAAATGGAATAATTGTATTTTAATATTAGCTGTAGCATCCATTTCATTCTCATTCCTGCTTTTGTTTTATGTACTGTTGTGAAGACAGACAGACAGACAGACACATACCTATGCATGGTATCTATTTGATTTATTAAAAACAATCTTTAATATATAGATCAGGAGCAAAACTAATGGCCATAGATCACCAATTAGAGAAGGCTTATGTACATTTAATTACTTACTCACAGAAGAATTCACAATCAAAAAGCATGTAATTTCTTTCCCCAGTTTTAATATTCATTGTATTTAATAAACCAGTTTGTTGTATTGCTCTAACATATCATATTTGACCTATCTGAAAATCAAATTATGAGAGAAAGTTAGGACAAGAAATGAAGCCTGACACTTCTTTTCTCTTGAAAGCCCAGATTTTAAAATTTCAAATTATATCCAACTGATTTGTTAGTTTCAAAGCTTGTCTGACACTAACCTCTTTTAAATCGATAGGGACAGTGTGGCATTGAACCAATTCCTGGGGAGCAGGAATACATTTTAAAAACCTAATCACAATGAGCTCTTTACGACAAGACAAACAACACCTATGTCTTGCCAACGGATTATAGAACAGAGATGAACATGGTGTTAAATGCCAAATTCCATAACCGAGCAAAAATGAATTTAATTTTCATTGACCAGGCTTAACTATTCAAAATATTAGGAGGTTACTCTCTCTGTGACTTTTATTTGGAAATGGAGTGAAAATCTATAAAGGCGTTGAATGTTATACTCTAGCACAGAGGCTCTTAACCTGCATTCTATAAACTTGATTTTTAAAAGGTATTTTGATAACTGTATTTTACTATATTTGTTTTTTTTAAACTAATCCTTACGTATTTTATCTTATGTATTTAGAAATGTTGTATTGAGAAGGGTCCATTGTCATTGCCAGACTGCCAAAGGTGCCCATGATACAAAGATTAAGAATCCCTGATCTAGCCGTTGCTGTAGTCGCTCATTAATTGTGTCAGGGATATGGTTAGAAAAAGATTTTCTGAGTATAAATTCAAGAGAAAATATTGTCTGGTGTATTAACGGCATCAATTCTCACAAGTTTATTATTTAAAAAATTTGTTTGATGGTATTTAATTTTTCATGAATGTATAATTATTTGCCAAATATGCTAAATACTTACTTCACCTGACTGGTAATCAATCCTTCATTAATTAAATATTTCTATCCATGTTGATACTTTTATTTATTTATTTTTACATGCCAATGAATTCAAATCAGTTTGTGAAATGTTAGGCAAATCAAATTTGGATTCTCTCTACTTTGAATATCCACTTGTCTCCATTCTTCCCACCTGCTGTCATGTGTTAATTTTTTTTTAAAGCTTCATCTATCTGCAAGAAAAAGAGAGAGAGAGAGAGAGAGAGAGAGAGAGAGAGAGAGAGAGAGAGAGCAAGAAAGAAATTGGCATTGTCTTGTGTTGTTTCATCCTTAAAGTGAAACCATTTGCAAGAAAATTATAGGTCCCTGGTGTTGAGATTCTTTGCATATTAATTTTGTTAGCCTTACCTCCTGTGGTCTTTAGTTCTGGAAGGCCTATTAGATAATACACAAGATAAATTTTCCCCTTGTATCTTTGAGCTTGTCGAAAATAAATTCATTTTCTCTTCAAACTGAAATTTGCAGTACTAGTCACGCATATTTTCCCTTATTTTACAAATAAAGACTTATTTAATTAAGCATGATAAACACTGTATTAGTCAATATTAGTTATATTTTTTGTATCCCAAGTTCCTAAGAATAGATATTGATGTTAAGTAAATACATGGATCTCAAATGGGAAAGACAGTTAGTTTTTTTGGTTATGTCATCAAAAATGACATTTGAATAGAGGTCTTAAATAGTCAGAATGACTTCCTAATGCAATACTTTCATCCAAGTTTAGCCACTAAAAATATTAAAGTATTCGAGGAATTAAAGAATCTATTCCAGGTAGAAACTACTTGTCTTTGCCAGCAGTTACTTGCATATGCACTAGAAAGAGATTCTTTTCTTTAGATCTTCTTTGTCTTATTTCGAGGCTTGCCTTCCCTTGCCTCCTTTGATTTTTTCCCCTGGAGGTTTTTTGTTTTTTTTAAAATCTGCTTCACATATTAGTATACAATGTTTAGGTTGACTTTTCCTGTAGAACTAATATAATTTAACAGTTTAATAGAACAAACACTGAATACCTATTACGTGCAAAGAACATAATAATATTAACTAGCCTTTGTGTGGAGCCTTAAGGTTTGCAAAGCTCTGTATTTATATGCGTATGCATACATATATAGATATATGTGTACATATATGTGTTCATATGTGTATATGCATATATATGAAATGTGTGTGTGTACACACACATATGTATATGGAAAATCTCATTTAAACCTTGCAACTACCCTGTGAGTTAGGTGCTAATATTGTAACATGAGCCCACAATTAAAACAATGTTTTTTTAAAGGAAGAATGAACTAAGTTGACAGACATCAGTATCTGTGTGTTGCCAGTGGTTTTAACATCAACTTTTGCTCTTGAAATCGACAGCTCTGAAAAGCAAAGCATGACTACAAATAGAAAATCTATGAGCTAAGTACCTGTTTGCCCTTGGAAAAAATTACTTTGTGTGGGCCTCAGTTTCCTTATCTGCAAAAATGAGGGTGTGGGTCTTGATGACCTCTAAGATTCATTCTACCGCTAAATTTCTGATGTTATGATATAGTTTTTAGATTTTGCATTAACCAGCTCCTCCAATTCCCTTTCTTTAAGTCAACAGTGAGATTCTGAAAAATTTCAAGTAATATTTTATGTGGAGTTTCATATAACCAGCAAGTCATAGATTTTAGGAATCATAGACTCAGAGCTAGAAAAACCTCAGTCCAACCTTCAGATGATACTCCCAAGGTCACACAGGCAGTCCTGCAGAGTAGCACATCTGAAAATACAGGAACCTCTGCTTCAGTGGTAAGACTTGAACCCAGGTTAGAGGCTGGCTTTCTGTCCCCTAGACCATCTTTTTATTACTGTTATTATTGTATGGTGGCAACTTCAGTCAAGTCAATCAATAAACATTTATTTGGCACCTGCTTTGTTTCAGGCCCAGGACTAATTCCTGGAATTTTGGAGCAAAAAAATATCTAAATAGGTTCTTCGTTTAATAGCCTTAGAGTGGGAGAGAGGGCTGATTTTAGATTTGAGAACTGAATTCCAACTCTCTCTCTGGCTGTATGACTGTGGTCAAGTCTTCTGATATCTAGAGGCCTCAGTTTCCTTATCCATCAGACAGGGCACGTAATTCCTACCTTACTTTCCTCAGAGGGTTATTATGACCTTCAAAGGGGATGCTGTATGTGAGATGCTTTTCAAACCTTAAATCAGAACCAACGTGTTGACTGACAGTCATCACTATTAGAAGTGGGCACCACATGTTTTATTGATTGTTTTTATGTTTTACATCATTAGCCATTTCCTGTCCTGTTGACTCTGTCCTTAGCACTGAAGCCTTTTTTGAAATAAAGAGAATCAGTCATTGAAGTTAATTGAAAGAATGACACTCACAAACTGAGTGTGGCATTTCACATCCATGGTCAGCCATCTCTCTGCTGAGAGATAGAAAATGGGTTTTTCCATCTTTGTGCTGGGACCAAGAGGGATTATTGCCATGAATTTGGCTGTCTTGTAGTGTAGTTTTGATTTAGATTAATATAGCCATTCTGAAAAATATATTTTTGTCCTTGTTCTCTCTGCCCACCTTCATTCTCAGTTGCCTGAAAAGTACAGGAAGGTAGGACACTATTTAGGAAAAATGACATTTTGTCTTGGTTCCTCTGCTGACACTGTGGTGATCAAAAGTCAGTTCTCCACCTCATTTTGTAAAGAAAGTGAGCAAGAAAAAGATTCTCATCCAAGAAAGAGACAATCAGTTTTATGGAAATCAGTTCAATAATCAGTATGTGTGGGTTACCAATGGTTTTTAAGAAAATTCATCACCTGAGTAAGAAGGAATAGAATTTCACATCAACTTTTACAGATTTTTCTTCTTCTTATACCAATACGGAATGAAAATGGATAATGAGAATGGCTAGTGGAATGGGCCAAGACACCAGTGGAACTGGGGAGACTTGAATTAACCTTCATTCTTCCCCAACTCCAACCAGTGTTGTGAGCCAAGATGCCATGGAAATTACGTGGGGCAGCCTGGGTTAACTCTTCCTTCTCTGCCCGTCTAGGCAGATTGATTGGGGATGCACTTGTGGGCCTTCTGGGCAAGGAGACTATTAAAATAGGTTTAAGACTTTGGCAGAGGAGCTCCAGATACCCCAGGGAATATTGTCGTTTAATGCCTTTAATTTCCTTGACAGTGACTTTTATTTCCCTGGATTACTTAAAAATCAGTATCATTTCTGTCTCTGTATATCTATATTATAGCTATCTCTAGCCATACCTGTATCACTCATCTGTATATATCTCTGTGTCTAGACCATCTCTAACTCTATCTCTATATATGTGCATTGGTATCATATATCTGAGGCAGCTAAATGGCTTAGTGGATAGAACACTGGACCTGGAGTCAGAAATACCTGAATTCAAATCCAATCTCAAACACTTACTAGCTGTATGACTTTGGGTAAATCACTTAGCTCAGTTTGTCTTAATCCACTGGGGAAGGAAATGGCAAACCTCTTGGCCAATACCTTGGCCAAGAAAATCTCATGAATAGTGTGGTTTATGGGGTCATAAAGAGTTAGACATGACTGAACAACAATATCTATGTCCAATTATGTTTCTCTATCAAGATGTCTGTATCTATATCATCTCTTTCTCTATCATCTCCATCTCTATTTTTACCTACACCTTCATTGTCTTTTATCTGGAGGTTGGAGGAAGTTTTTGTTAAAGAGTTTGCATGCCTCAGGTTCTGAATGAGCCATTGTATCAGGAGTGGAGTCTGAAAGATGGTGGCCTGAGGCAGTCACATTTTCATGTTTGGTCAATGTTGTTTGTGTAGCATAGTAGGAAAAGAACTGGTTTTAGAGTCATAGGGCCTGGAGTTGAGTCTTTCTTTTGTCATTTCCTAGTTGTATGAATTTATGCAAATCACTTTACCCATTCTCTGCTTCACCTTGTTCAACTCACCAAGGAAATGGTGTTTCTGGATTTGAATATCTCTTAAGGTCCCTTCAAGCTTGAAGCCTATGATCCTAACAAATTTTATTCTCAGAATGGAAACATCTAATATGGACCACACATGACAGAAAGATTCTAAATTTATGATTTATTTAAAAAATGTAAGTTTCTGTTTTTCCTTTTCATCCCCACCCCTACCCCCACCTCCTCTCTATAGATGAAATATGTTCAAGGTGAGAAGTCATAAGAGCTCATGATTATTTTTACTTAATATGGCTTCTTGGTATTGAGGCATAATCACATTATTATGATGCTTTGACAATATTTTCTCAAATGAAATCACATGTAAGTAAAACTTAAAGTATATTTTAGCAAACATGAAATCACTTATCTAAAGCCCAATGAAATATTTTCATGAAAACCACATAAAAGTCACTAGATTCTCAATTCTTGAGCTATACAGTATTGAAGAATCATACAGTATTGAAGAATCATACTGTGGTCAAACAGAAATAAGGCATCAGAAAATATGTTTAAAAGAAAACATTCATATTTTACGTAGCTATCAGAACGAATTTTGTGGGAGAATACGGAATACACATTACTTTTGTTTGTTTTTTGCAGGGGGGATGCCAATTCACGGTTTCAATTATCATCATTTTTTTTCACACATTGCTTTTAGAAATGAAAATTGAAGAATTCTCATATCGTCTTCCTCTATATTCCCCAAAGCACTTTTGTTTATCACAGTTTTCTTAATAAATCCATAAACATTTACTAAGTACTTGATAAACACCAGATACTGTCCAAGATGGTAGGGATAAAAAGACAAAAATTAAATAGCTTCTGCCTTCACTGAGCATATGTTTTAATGTAGAAGACAACACACACAACACAGTAGATAGAGTACTGTGCCTGGATTCAGGAAGAACTGAGTTCAAATTCAACCCCAGACACTTAGCGTGTCTGTGTCACCCTGGGCAAGTCAGTTAATCTACCTTTGCCTCATTTTTATCGTCTGTAAATGGGGATAATAAGAACACCACCCTCCCAGGGTTGTTATGAGCAACAAATGAGACAATCTTTGTAAACTGCTGAACATAGTTCCTGGCATGTACCAAGTACTATATGACCATTAATTATTATCACCAAACAAGTACAAAATAAGTACAAGAGAATTTGTTGGGGGGTGGAGGGAGGAGGAAGAAACAGGTCCCTGGTTGAGTGGGAGGAATCAGGAAAGAGTTCATGTAGAAAGGGATGCTTGAACTAAGCTTTTAAGGAAACCAGAAATGTTAAGAGGTGAAAGTGAGGAGATGATGCATGTCAGGTATGGGGGAACAGCCAATGCAAAGCCATGGAGGCAGGAGATAGAGTGTTGTGTCTGAAGAAAAAGTAAGAAAGTCAGTTTGATTTGGCCATACGGTGGGTAAAGCAGAGTAATATGTAATAAGGCAGTTGTGAAGGGCTTTAAAGGCCAAACAGTAGGGTTTGCCCTTGATTCTTAAAGTGATAGGGAGCCACTAACATTCATTGAATTTATTTATCTTTATATAAAAGCATATTGTTTTCCCCTAGTAAATATCATGAATGTTACAAACGTAAGTGCATCTTAGGAAGGCCAACCACGCTTCTTATGGCTCCATTTACCTTGGCTCTTGGGGATACATGGGAATACCATCCTTTCTAGTTTTGAGCAAAACATGAATCTAAGAGCAGGAACATCTTGTCTGGAAGTGAAATACGTAAATGAGGGAATTTTCTGTATGTGGGTTGTTAAAATGATTCTTTGAGATAGGTCTTAGAACAAAAATTCAAAGTATTCAAAGTATCAATTAAGTGATATTGGGTTGTGGTATCCCTTATTTGGAATATCTGAATATTGGAATGTCCAACACCTATTGTCAGGGAGATGATGACAGGTGTCATTTTATCACACAGTTGGCTGCTAAGATTTTATTTGAGGATGATGTAATTCTTAGTGGAGGTCTGACTAAGTTGGCCCTTGTGCAGAGTTCATAAAGCCAGTGGTGCTGGAAACCATGACTGAAGGCCAGGAACATGTGATATGTTAGGTGTTAGGGTAGGTAAACCTTGTACCATGGTCTGGTAACTAGGGTGATGCCTAAGGGGTCACTGCTTTGCTCCCTCCTCCCTCGTCTCTGGACCTGAGCTCTACTTCTACGATGCTACTGACTTAATAGACATTTCTCCTTGGCGATACTTGTGTTTTCTCAAGCCCACCATTCTTAAGGCCAAAACTTGTGCCTTATGCTAACTTTTTTCAACCTCAGATCAACTTCCTATGCCTGAATTTTATGTGTTAGTGGCCTACCACCATTCACACAGTCTTGAAATTTTGGAATCTTTTTGATGTCTTTCCTTGTCTCTTATTCCTTATCCCTTATTAATAAGGGGTATCATATCCTTGAGATTCTTAAGACCTTTATGATATCTCATATCTATCCCTTCTTCTCCTTCCCTACTTTTATCTTTAAAGTTGACCCATATAATGCTTCACCTGGATGCGGCAATAGTTGCTAATTTTTCCCGACTTCCAACCTCCCTTCCTTTCAATAGATCTGACATACTTTATTTATTGGGTTTACTAATGCAGGCTTTGGACTTTTCATTTTCCCACTCAACATTTACTTGTGGATCTCCATTGCTTGTGGAATGAAATTCAAACTCCCTATTCTGGCTTGGAAAAACTTTCATAAACAGTACGCAAGCCACATTTCCAGCTTAATATTTCAGTCTTCTGAATATATGAATCCTTTGATATACTTGGTTTTATTAGTTCTCAAAAATGTCCTGTATTCTTTTTCCTTGCCAAAAATAGTTTCTCTCACCTGGAATTCATTTATCCTATCCACTCAGCAAAAATATAGTCAGTGCAAAGTTCTAGACTCTGGAGAATATACAAAGATAAAAAGGGACTAAACTCTGCATTCATGGAAGGAATTATATGGTTTTTGCCATATGCCTTCATGGCATATAACTTAGAAGATGGGGCAGCCAGGTGATGCAGTGAATAGAGAGCACTGACCCTGGAATCAGGAAGACCTGAGTTCAAATCTAGCCTTAGACAGTTGACACACTTACTAGCTGTGTGACCTCTGGCAAGTCACTTAACCCCAATTTCCTTGCCTTACCTCCTTGAAAACCATCAAACAAAAAGATGAAGAATCAACAAGGTAACACACATGAATTTTATTTATACAATAATATAGTGAAGAAGAGAATAAAATATGAACCAAAAAGAGGTTCAATGTCAAAGCTAAGAGGGTATGTGTGTGCTTAGGAGGGGCTTCCTGTAGGAAGTGGCATTTTGCATCAAAGTAGCATAGATTTGGAATGATATGAGATGATAAAGGTCTTGTAATTTAACTACTTCATTTTATAGATGAGGAAAGAGTCCTAAAGAAGTTACGCAACTTGACTAAGGCTACACACTTAGTAGCTGACACAGCAAGGATTTGAACTCAGGACCTCTGATTCTAAATCTTAGAATGTTTTCTATGGCACCATCCAGGCTTAGCAACCTGATGATAAGTAGGATATCCAGTGGGTAGATACTATAGGCAGACAGGAAGGTGGGAATTGGGAGGGACATAGACAACACAAAATAGTGTGGAGGGTGAAGGGTACTGGATATGAACAAATTTTCCTAGCTCCTCTCACTTCACTCTGCATCAGCTTATAAAGGTCTTCCCAGATTCTTCTGAAATCATCCATTGACTATGTCACAATAATATTCCATTACATTCATATTCCACACTTTATTTAATCAGTCCCCAATAGAATAGTCCCTTTTTGGCTACCATGAAAAAAGTTTCTATAAGTATTTTTGTACAAGTAGATCCTTTTCCCCTTTCTTTGATTTCTTTGGCATATAAGTGTACACAATTTGCTAAGTTCCTAGGCAGTTTTAAATTGTTTTCCAGAATGGCTGGATAAATCCATAGCTCCACCAAGAGTGTACCAGTATACCTGTTTTCTCACAGCTCCTCCAACATCTATCATTTTCTTCTTTTGTCATCTTTGCCAGTCTGATAGATAGGAGGAAGATAATATTTCCTTTGAACACTTTTCTTTCTTTCCCAAACAATTCTGGAGGGGTTTTATTTGTTTGTTTTTTGCTATTGTTTCATGATCTTTGGGGAATCCACAGAACTTACTGTTTTTTTCTCTTTTGTACTGTGAGGCTTGGTTTCACATAATTTTATTCATTGTGTTATGGCTTACACTATTCTTACTCATTTTTCCTTCTGACTGTGAGTTTGCCTGTTGGTCTGCTTGGGAGCTAAGCTCAAAGCCAGCTTTTCTGTCTTGGACTTGTTTCAAACATTTTTGCATTTCTAGGAGCTTGTTTCTGGCTTTGCTCCTCACTGTTCAGTCTGTCCTGCTTTTTACGGATATAGTATGCAAATTTTTCTTGGATAGATTCTTGAGACTGGGCTTCCTTAGCCTCCTAGATTTGAGAGTATTGGGGTCAGCTGGGTCCCCGTGACATGTAAACTTTATTGGAGAGAACTGACTCCAGCAAGGTTTTAAATTCCCTCTGCCTTGGTCATAGAAGTCCCTTCCCATCTCTGTGATGCTTCACCTACTCCTCTTTCCCTAGTCACACACATACAGTTGTGCCCCATTTCCTTTTTTTGTGGCTAGGTAGGATCAGCGTTTTCCATCTCTTTATAGGAACTGGAGAGTTCCCTGCTCTGAGGTGAACCAGTTAAGGGGCTGCCAGAGCTAGATAATGAAGAAGGCCAGTCAGGGTATTTCTATTAGCTGTATCTAGCACATGGGTACTCCAGGTGCGTGTGTGTGTGTATGTGTGTGTGTGTGTGTGTGTGTGTGTGTGTGTGTGTGTGTGTGTGTGTGTAGATCAGGTAGTTGAAGTATTTTATCTCTCCAATGTAATTCCCTTAGGCTTTTACCTTGTATGATGTTTCTGTCTTCTATTTTTCTTGATGAAACATTGGCTGTATCAGTCACACTTTTCCCCCCTTTTTCAGTTGTAGAGGTGGAGAGTGATGCCAGAAACAAATCTTCCAGTCACATGATTGGGTTATGTAGTTGTTTTATTATTCCATGAAGTCCTTGATAAGAAGAATTAACTTCAATATTACTCTTATTTCTACCCCCAGGTCCTACCACAGGGTCAGCCTTATATATGTGTGTTTACTTAATGCTTCCAGTTGATTAGTTAATTGTTATTATGATTAAAAAATCCGATTTTATGGGATCATCCTTTTCATTTTAATTAATTATGTACTAGATATATTATTCTTTAATGAGCACATCTATGCCATATGGAACTTTTTTGTTTTATCTATATTTGCTCCACACAAAAATCTTTGAGGTAGACATCAACGTTCTCCCCACTTTATAGATGAAAAACTGAGTGTCAGAGAGGCTTACCCATAGTCACATTGCTAGTAAGTGTCTGAGGCAGAATTTGAGTCCACGTATTCCTGACCCCAGCTGTAGTATTATATCCATTAAAACAGCCTATAGAATCTACAGGTATTCAGAGGCAGCATCACATTAAAAAAAAGTCATTAGCTATCCCATCAATCAGGCAAAGAGAAAAATAATAGGCAATTCCAGTAGCCCTTTTCCCATCTGAAAAAGGAAAATAATGATTATTATGGGGCGATATTAACACTATAAATACTAAACATATTAATAACAAAAATTGTTCCCATGGAGAGTAGAATTGATCTTTGCTGGCATCAATTCATTTGAATATTTCAAAATTTGTTTGCATTTAAGAAACTAAGAAAAAGGTAATAGGCCCAATTTTTCCTTTTTTTTCTTTACAAGCTTTTGACTCTATAATTTGAAACAAAAGATACTTTGAAAAGAAAATGTGTGTTCGATTTCATTGGCCATCAATGGTTTCATATATTTAAAAACATTGTAGTTCTGATTAAACTTGTTTTTTCCCCTACAAATTTGGAAGTTCCTCTCTCTTGGTAACTATCTCCCAGCTTAATTAATTCCCACAGGCTTCCAGAAAATCTGGTACAGACTCTTTACATTTTCCAAAACAAAGAGGGCCTATTCTCTGAACACAGGAATGTAATGCAAGAAGAATAGATGCTGAAATCAGGAAATGGAAGAAATGGAGGAAATGAGAAGCCATGAAGAAAAAGAAACAATGGGCACCAGATGTAGCTCAGTTGAATGAGCACTTAGGAGTGTCCACATGAGGCTACTTACTCTCCCAAACCAATCCACTTTGCTTCAAAACACTTTGGGCCCCATATTGCTCTCAATCCTCACTTGATCAATTTACACTTTGGTTTTAAATGGCTTGAGTGGGTTTGTGAGCATTTAAAAACCCTATGTGATTCTTAAGCAATATGCAGAACTTCTGGTGGGATATATACCAATAAATTTGGGGGACACGAAATTCAGTCAATGGACAACATGATTGAGTTTGTTCTGAGCACTTCAAAACTCCTAGAATAAAAATTGTATTGAATTAATTATGGAATATATTTGAAATCTCCTCAAAATATGTCACCAAAATGTGTATGTATATTTATGACAAACACACATAAACTATAAAGAACATATATATATATTTGTATGTGTATATATACAAGTATATGTATACATAAAATATATTAATATGATGTGTATGTATAAGAGAGCATATGATTTATTATCTGCTCAATTTAATAAACTTAAAACTACAATATGATTTGTGCGATATCTTGCATGTATAAATAGGTCAAACATTAATTTTTTATGTTCTAGTTTAGTGGATAGAGTGTTGCATTTAGGATTCACAAAATCTGGGATCAAATCATGTTTTTGACAGTAACCAGATATGTAACCATACACTTTTTTGGGTGCCTATCCTCTAGAAATAGGTGCTTAATAAAACAGAGATTCACTTCCTGGAATCAATCGTCTTACCTTTCTTTAGACTCCATTTGCTTATCTTCAAAATGAAGATATAAAATATTTTTGATGCCTATTTTGCAGCGTTGCTATGAGATGCCAAAGATATTATGTGAATAAAACACTGCAAAATCTTTAAGGTGATACACAAAATCAGTTGTTATTGTTGTTACTACTATTACTCTTTTTTTCCAGTATTTGTGAATGGGTTGATTATCATTAGTTATATTCACTCAACCTCTTATACTCATTTGACTAGAATCATCCTTTTTCTAAAAGTAAATTAGTTTTTGCTTATTTATATATGTGTATGTGCATGTGTGTATATATGTATGTATATATATATATATATATATATACATACATACATATATACACATACATATATGCTGTGTGAAGAACATCTTTCATGTATACACTGGCTAAAAGGCTGAGGAGAAACATTTTACTTCTATCTATGTTCTCTGTATGTGTTAGAATAGTAAAATCATGGCAGGAAGGAATTCATCTCTATAAGTTTTATTGTTTATTTCTACTGCCCACAGGGAGATTTTTGGACTAGACCTAAAGATGGCATCAGGAAGGGACAACACCTGAACACTGTCTGATTTCATTTTCCATGAAGTATATGCTCTGTACAACACCATGGTGATGAATCAGTGGAATTCTTTTCAATTATAGACTCAAATCATTCTTGACCTTGGAAGAGATGGAACTAGGTACATGTAAAAGTTTCAGTGTAGAAATTTTATTATTAAAGGTTTAAACAGTAAGAAAGGAATGCCGTGAGGGATATCAAGAAGTCTAAGACAAGTTCTCTTGCAACATAGGGATCAAGGCTAAAGCAAAGAGAAAAATCAAATAAAAATAGAAAAAAATAATTTAAGCAATATTTTTATTTAAAAAAAATTTAAAATGTGACCCAGAAACACCATTCCTAGGTCTGTTTCTGAAGATGATTAGGAAAAAAGAACCTATATGTTCTAAAAATGTTTGTAGTGGCTTTCTTTATGATGGCAAAAGAAATTGAAATTGTGAGATTGAT
>CM053580.1:41601090-41636440 GCA_028627135.1 Pseudochirops cupreus
TTATTAGAAGCTTGGATCTGGACTGTGGCTGAAATAAATGGGTTCCCCTATGCTTTGCTAGTATGCACACTAATGCTTCTGTCCACTTGAGGTTGGAGGGGGATAATTGCGGTATCATGAGAGTTTTCTGCAAGAGGGAATAGAGTTTGGAGAGAAATCTTAAAGAGAGGGATTATTCTCCCAATGCCCTTTTTCACTGCTGTCTTCTCCAGAAGAAATAAATGGGGAACAGTTAGACCTTGAAGGTCAAAACAAAAAGCTTCAGCCGTTAGAGGTTGCATTTACTTACCCTTCTCACTCGTTTCCTTTGGCTCTTGGGGACATTATTTGACTTGGTACAACAATAAGTAAGGCAGCCTAGAAGCTTTGTGAATGGAAACACTTTCTATAAGGGGACAAAATATAATCATTTAGGAAGAAAGGGAAACGGTCATTCTTAATTTTGACCTTCCAGAATGGTGTAGTTCCCAACTCCTTTGGAGTCACAGTAGCATTGGTTTTGTTTTTGTTTGTTTTTGCAAAAGGTTGTTGCAAGCATAACATGTGTTTTTAAATATATTAAGTACACATACATACATATGTCTAAAATAAATATAAGATAGGGCAGGAATGGAACTAAAGAGGGGCAAATGGGGCTTTGAACCAGGGCTCTAAAACTCTGAGGGTGCTGATTGCAATTGTATTCTTCTAGGACAGCAGTTCTCAATCTGTGGGTTATGTTCAATTTGTAACAATGAAAATACATCCTGCATATCAGGTATTTACATTACAATTCATAACAGTAGCAAAATTACAGTTATGAAGTAGTAACAAAAATAATTTTATGGTTAGGGGTCACTGCAACGTGAAGAACTGTATTTAAGGATCGCGGCATTAGGAAGGTTGAGAACCACTGTGAGACAGACAAAACTGGGTGCATTGAGAATAATTAGTTCCAGTGATACCATTCCAGAGGAGCTCCATCTCTTTCCCAGGTAGCGACCTCCCTAGAAGTGATGTTTTGTGTCTTTAGTTGGAGGTCTTGGTTTTCTTCTGGGTACAAGAAGGACTAGTCTTGGATCATAGGTAGGGATGAAGTTAAGGAAGCTTGTGGTGAATGATTGCCTCCCACCCCCACCCCTAGCTATAGATAAGAGCTATTTTAGGTATATTAAATGCCAAGTTGAATAGCTGTAATTTGTAATGGGCTGCAAATGGGCTAATAGAAGACCTAACAGAGTGTTATCTTGGAAAACAGGAAGGAATGAATGATTGGAAATGACTAGGAAAAAAGCTAAAAGACTATTCAGAGAAATTTATGTGATCTGAGGCAAGAGGACAGAGTTAATAAAGAGAATGTTCTAGGAAAAAGTCTAGGGAAGTTTGTTGTAGAGCCATACCAGAGAAGATTAAGTACTGTAAGAGATCTCTGGGAGGCGGGTCAGCAAGGCTAGGAGAAATAGTTTGATGTGTTGGAGGACAAGGAAATAAAATAAAGTACTATTATTATTATACTCATTTTGCAGATGATAACATTGAGGATGAACAGGTTAAGTTGGATTGCCCAAGGCTATCCAACTATAACATATCTGCAGCAAGATTTGAATTTAGCTTGTCCTGGCTCCAAGTCCAGGGTTCAAATCCTTGTGTCCTCTAGCTGCTTCCTAGTTCAGAGGCTATGCTTTCTAATCCCCTCTGTATTTAACAGAGCAGGAAGAGTTTGGCAGATACTGAGGGTTAACTAGGAAGTGGCTCAAAGTTGGAGGGTTACATAGTATAGTGAATACCATAGATTTAGGCAAGAAAGTAAAAGTCTGAGTTTTCAGGTTGGAGATGATGGCTAGCGTGAGGCCAGGTAGGTGAACCAGCTCTGTGATGCAGGAATTCAGTGATGGTAGGGAGGGGGAGATACTCCTCCTGGTAGGCAACCAGATTCTAAAGTTCAGAGGTCAGAGGACATGATTATTTGGTGTATAAATATACCAAAGTGGGCAACTGGGAACTGAGCTGTGCCTTCTATTCCTATGGTACATTTTTTGGCCTTTGTTCTCTTTTTATGTTCCCTTCCTACACTGTGTATCCATAGCCTTGCAGTTTTTGTGTGTTGCTGGAGACACAGAAGCTTACATTAGAGCAGGAGGAGGGGCAAGAACTCTCTTTGAGAAATGGGAGTTTGCCTGGAGCAGCCAGAAGTATGTATTTTTTGTTTCTTGTTTTGCTTTTTGGAGGGGGGAGGGCAGGGTAATTGGGGTTAAGTGACTTGCTCAAGGTCACATGGCTAGTAAGGATTAAGTCTGAGGTTGGATTTGCATTCATATCCTCCTGACTCTAGGGCCCGTCATCTATTCACTGTTCCACCTAGCTGCCCCCAGAGTTATGTTTTTAAGCCTAGTATTCTATCCTAATTCCCTTTATCCTTGTCATACAATAATACACAATACAGAGTAGCAGAATCTGTGATTGATTTTATTGGGTCAAACCACACTATCTTCTTCCATTAGGTTCTGGTAGAGACTAGCCACGACACAGATCCCAGAGTCCCTCAAATAGCATCACCGTCCTCACTGCCTATCTATTTCCAAACTGGCCCCCACAATCATCATGTAAAGGAACAACCCTTATAAAGATGCAATCTGGCCAATTGTCTCCAAAATGCCATAGCATCTGCCTCGTTAGGAGTCCTGCCTACATAAGGCCTGCAAAAGAAAGTCCTTACACCAAACTTCTTAGCACTGTCAAATGGCTCAACATCAGAAACATATGGTTTTATCGATAAGAATATTGTTAAAGAAGGTCCTTTACCATCTACCTTGCTGCTGTGCCCAAAGGGCCACAGGCTTTTCCATCTGACGTGGCTAAAGCCTTCTACTTGTTTCATCTCCCAGGCAATGTGAGGAATGTGAACTCCATGAGAGCAATGATGATTTTGTTTTTCTATTGGTACCTTTAGTAGTTAAAACAGCGCTTTGCAACAAAATAGCAAGTGCTTAATAAATGTTTCAGTTATTAATTTTTAGATATTTTTTAGTTTTTCATTCATGCCATCATTTGATGGATTCATGTGTATTGGATAGGCTAAAAGCTCAGTTCATCTAGTCCAGGAGTGGGGAACTTGTGGCCTCAAGGCCACATGTGACCCTCTATGTCCTCAAGTACCTTCCTTGGAATCCAAACTTCACAGAACAAATCCCCTTGATAAAAGGATTCATTCTGTAAAACTTGGACTCAGTCAAAAAGCTGCATCCAAAGATCTAGAAAGTCACACCTGGCCTTGAGGCTGTAGGTTCCCCACCCCTGACTAGTCTATTCAGGAGTTTGCATTAATGGGTTCTTAAGATGTATTTTGTGGAGGTTTTTCATTATTTGGGGTGCCAGTTGTTCCACAGAGAAAACTGATTTGTGAAATTCAGGCTTTATTTGCCTTAGGTATAATTGTGTCATTTAACACAATTTTTGTAGTTTATATATATATATATATATATACTTTATTTTATTTTGAATATTTTTTTTCTGTTTTAAACAATTGATTTAGATAAATAGCTTTAGGACTTCATTTATCTTAGCTTTCCTCAATGGGTGGTGGATATGATAAAGAAAAAAAATTTTCCAGTATAACATAGAGTCACATTTTTACAAACAAAACAAAACAACAAACTAGAACCTAGCAATTTAGTAATTTGTTCCCCCAATATATAGATATCTCACATGCATATGTAAATTTCCTGCCAGTTCATGCTATAAGATTGAGGGACATATAGTTTCAATATTATTTCTTGGCATATATTAACATAGAATGATGTGACGGCTTTTCTATGAATTTGCTGGGTAAATTCTTTAGATGGATGAATAGCAGTAATGATAATGAAGAAAACAATCGGCTTTAAAAATCTTCCTTTTGCAAAATAATAAACCCTATAATTCTCAGAGGAACATGGTACATTCATGTCACCTTTTGGGAAAGATTTAATGACGTGATGTATTAATGAGCTCTCATGCTTTTGAAACTGAACTTCCTTAAAAATGGGATCCAGCTTCTTCTGAAGCGTTCAAATGAAGGATAAATTACACTTTTCAAAACAACTGAAAGAGTAAACACATTGTGATTCGGCATCCCTTTTTGCTCTGTTTTACTTGGTGCTTTCCATCCTGACCCTTGAGGTCTGGCATATTTGTGTTTTGGTAGCAGAAATTAATAGCTTTCTTTTGGATACCAAGATTTCCTCCTTTGAAATGAAAAAAGGAAGTGAAGGCATTGTTATTTCAACAATACCCCCACAACTCTCTCTCATGAACTCCAGTTCTCTATTGCTAACTACCTGTTAGACATCTCTCCCTAAATGCCCTGCCTGTATGTCAAATTCAACATGTGACAAAAGGAACTTAGCATCTTCCTTTGTTAACCTAACTTTCCTCCAAACTTCAACATTTCTGGTGAGGGCTTCTTGTTGCTCAGTCATGTCCAACTCTTTGTGACCTGATTTGGGGTTGTCTTTTACTGGAGTGGTTTGCCATTCACTTCTCCATTTTACAGATGAGGAAACTGAGGCAAACAAGGTTAAGTGACTTGCCCATGGTCGCACAACTAGTAAGTGTCTGAGACCAGATTTGCATTCAGGAAGATGAGTCTTCCTGACTCCAGGCCCAGCGCTTTACCCACCATGACACTGTTACTATCCTCCAAATCACCAAATTTCATTAACTTCAAGTTATCTTTGACTCCTCCCTTGCTCTCACTCCTCATGGCCAATTAGGATCCAAATCCTATTAATTCTGTCTCATAATGATGCCTCCATAATCTATTTTCTTTTCTTAACTCTCACATTCACCAACCCAAATTCAGGTTTTTCTCCCCTCTTACTGGGTCTATTCTCCACTAACTGCCCAAATAATCTTTCTTAAGCATAGCATTGGATATGCCACTCAACTGAAAGGCTCAAAAGTACAAATTTCTCAGCCTGGAATTTAAATTTTTTTTTAATCATCTGACTCCTACCTACCTTTCTCACCTTAACCCTAAATTAATGCCTTCCCTTTGTGAATTCCATGCTGTCAAATTGTCCTACTAGCTGCTGACTGACCTGGAGCGTTACATCTCTTGTCTGTGTGTTCACACAGGTCGTTCTTCATCCCTGGAATAGGCTTCCTCTGCATCTCCACCTTTCAAAATCCTTATCTTCCTTCAATTCTCTGCTCAAGGGACACTTCCTCTTTCATAATGTGCTTTATGAAGTCTTGAATTTCATGACTTCATCTGGAAGGGATGCTAAGAATCCTCTAGTCCAACTACTTCTTGTTATAATAAGAAAACTAAGGCCCAGGGTGGTTAAGTGATTTGTTCAAAGTCATATAAATGCAGGGGTGAGACTTTAACCATTCACTTGAGAGGCAGTGCTCTTTCCACTGTACCAAACTGTTCTGTTTTTTCTGTTCTACGTATTAAACCGTGTCTGCCTCTCATGTGTTTGTATACTCACATCAAACTCAGAATTAAAATAGATCTGTAATCTTATTTATGAAGCTGTTCTCTCTAAAGATGAATAGACAATCCTTTCATAACTACTCATCCTGTGCAACTCTTCTGAATTTCCTCCCATAATTTTCCTATGGTCTTGGAACATGGTCTTGTATCCTTTGATGACATCTTTTACTCTGGTTTTCTCCTTTATTATTCATTTGTCTCAAGGGCCAGTGAATAGATACAGTGGGCTAAATGGGCTACTTTGCATTCACTCTCAGCAATCCACTGGATTGGGTCTTAGTTTGGGAACTGTTATGGGAATCTGAAGATCTTCCCTGCCCCTTGGTCCCTTGATAGGCTTAAGTGACTCTGAGAACCTTCCCTGATTTGAAAATATACTCTGCCCCTTAATAGGCTGAATGTGGTCACATGGAGCCTGTGGTGGGAAGCTTGATTTTCAGGAACTCCCACACTTTATTACTTTGTGATTGGGCAGTTGGTCAAGAGGGCTGTGACATTCTCTGATCCAGGAGAAGGCTATATGTACCCTAATGTGAGTTTTTGCTTTGGGGCTCACTTTGGAAAGAGTTGTGTGATTTGGCCAGATGAGACTCTGGGCAGCCGTTGAGCCCCACCAGCTTTGAAGACCCAGATGTTGGTGCTTCCCTCTCTGGTAACTAACTAGGTATGAATGTAATAATTAGACGGCTGGAAGCCCATCTGCTGATCTGTTTCTTTGTCTGCTTGTAACTTCTGTTTGTATTCTGTTTGCATTCTCTGAAGTTCAGGGTGTTGACTTTTCCCCCTGAACTAAGTAAATGATATATGTTTGATTGATTAAAGTAAGATTGTTAACTCATTTCGAGTTGCTTTCCTTTAGAAAAGCAGATCTAAGAACCTGTGCTAGCAGCCACCTGGGGTACGTTAGGGTGCTTGCTGATACAGGAACTTCAAGAGTAGATTATGGATGCCAGGCATGGATTCTGAAAGACCAGATCCATGGATCCAGGTCTGGTATGGAGGATGCTGACCTGGCAAAGGAGAAGTAGGATGCTGATTGTAGAGGGCAAGATGGACAGACTGGATGGGACGTGAAGATGAAACAGGGTTCTTGGAAAGCAGATCTAGTTTTTTACTGAGTTCATATCACACATATGTAAGCAGATCCTCTACTCAAATGGACATGCAATCTCTTTGATGCATTTATTTTTTCAAGTGATGAAGGTCACAAATCATTCTTTCCTGCCTACCCTGGATGACACATATACTTACTTCTAGAAGTCTTTGACATGGTGCTACCACAGATGGGGGGAGGGAGGGGAAGTCTTCCTTGCTTTCTCTTGATGTGTTGAATTACCAGGGAAGCACATGATTGGCCTATTAATTATTCCTGGTTCTCCCCATGTAATCAACCCATCTTATTTTCTGATTGTATATTCCTTTGATAACATCTGCTATCATCTCTGTTTTTCTCCATTAATATTCACTTATTACATATAAAATCCTGTTCATAGCCACCGTGAACTTCTTCATTTCTCCCAAAGTTGGGGCCATAATTAAAGAGAGTGAGCGAAGTGAACTAGACTGCTTTGGGAAAGTTGCCAAGCTATATAAATTATCCCAAACTTTTTTTTTCTGTAAAAACAAAAGGACCATCATTTAAATATCATTATTGATTGATTGGCAGAGGGGTAGCATGGCATCATATCTAGAGAGCCAGACATAGAAAGAAGATCTGGGTTCAAGTCCCTCCTCTGACACTTATTGATTTGGTCACTTAACCTTTTTATATTCCAGGAAAACTAAGTTTATGAATAATAGAGAAGGTGTCTATTGGTAGATACGAATCTTCTCATCTGGGATTTCCCTATACCAATGAATTACATTCTAATTGCTTTATTATATATCTATGAATCATATAGTTTACAAAGAAATAAAAATGAGTTATCTCTTTCCTCTGTCTGACTCTCATTTCTTTCTCTCTCCCCTTTATCTCTTTCTCTCTTTCATTTGTTTGTCTATTTTTTCTTTCCATCTATCCATTTTTCCTATTATCCATCTGTCTGTCTATCTATCTATCTATCTATCTATCTATCTATCTATCTATCTATCTACTTTGAATCTTCCAGCATCATGCTTGCAGTTTGTAATGTAGTTTCCACTGACAACATAAATCTTTCTGGCCCAGCTTTATTATGGACGAATACATTCGACTGTTCTTAAAATAGCAAGAATGGAATTTCCTTCTTTGAAAAGGCAGCTGAGCCTTCCTTATTATTTGCCCAGACATGTAAGATCAGAGCTGGGATTTTATATTTGAGATCAAAAACATAGTTATCTTGAGTTATCTTTATGTAACTATTGCCTTATGCTTGGTCAAGAATCTGGTAAATATAGGGGGAAATGGTTGATTCTGACAATAGTTGGCATTAAAAAAGTGACAAATGCAACAATGATCTGGAGTCTTCATGTCGTCAAAACATCTGAATAAAAGATAAAAAAAAAAAAAACCAAAGTAATTTATTGATTACTTATCATGTGCCTAGAATGGAACTGGAGAATAATTATTCAAATGTTTTGTCTCTTGAACTTCAGTTTAATATGCATATGCTTTCAAGTATTTTAATATATTTTAAATTGGAAAGAGATTGAGAAATCTTTGATACTGTGTACACAAAATATCTGGATGATTACTTGAATTTTAAAATTTTCATTCAGATGAAAGGTAATGTGGTCTGAGAGCACACTGCTTTACTCAAAATAAGCACTTAACAAACATTGATGGAATTGAATTGAAATAATGCCGAATTTGAAGTCAGAAAGACCAGCGTATAGGTCTCAGTTCTGCCATCTATTAGCTGTGTGTCTTTAGGCAAGTTACTTGACTTCTCTGAATGATAGTTTCCTCACTGTACAATATAAAATGACACATACCTTACTTTCCCCACACTGTTGTTCTGAGAAAATGCACATAGAAACTGCAAAGCACTAGAAAAATGAGAATTTTTTGGATATTTTGATGTGGCATGGCAGAGAGCCAGAGGTTCTCCAAAATTTCAGTTCCTGTAGCCCCGGGCTTTTAGTAAAATTTTCTAGTCCTCATATTTAATATGAAAGTAAACAAATTCTAGAGTTTGTTATGTAAATACACATTAGAAATAAGATATAGAGATTAGTTTATTGCAATAGCATAATACAGGTGAGGAATAAGGATAAGGAATTAGACCTGTGATCTCACTGGCCTAGGGCACTTCTTGATGTGGAAGTTCCCTCTACCCAAGCAGCTCAGCACATTCTCTGCAACGTAAAGTCTTCAAGAATTGCCTAGAATATTGGCAGGTTACAGTAATTTGTACAGGCTCATACAAATAGCGTATGGCAAAGGTGTATTCTCCATATCTCTTGATCAGCATCTCACACCCTTAGGACTTATGCATACCCTAGACTGGGAACCCTTAGTGTAAGCAGATTAGCAGACTGAATCATGGAGTGATTGATTCTACATCATGCCTGTTGACAAGATTGAGTTGATGCCTAGTGGGCCCTGGCATGATCAGAGCAGTGAGCTCAATTTATTGTGGTCAATTTAGACAATTCTTGTGAATGTCAGAAAACTCAGAAGTGAAGCTCTGGGACACCCACTAGTACCTTGACTGCTTCTGGAATTATTTGTATGAAGCCATTTGGTTCTAGGTCCAATTCTATCATGGATGTCTACCCTGATTCCACATACTCAGAAAAACACTACTTTTTCATTCTAATTGGGATTGGTTGAGACAGCCCTGAAGACTGGGGACCCAGATTCAAATCTCACTTTGGACTATTATTTGTGTTACGTTGGCTTAATCACAATTCCCATGGGCCTCAGTTTCCTTATCAGTGACATGATGAGATTGTCCCTTCAGCCTTTAAAGTTCTTTCTGGATTTATATCTGTGAATCTGTGAATCTTTTGAAATTTGAAAAATAGTGAATGTATTTTTTACTGTCTCAGTTCTTTCAACAGTAGTTATCAAGTCTTTATTTTGTGGACTAGACAAATTTCTACTATCTTTTTTTATTAAAAAAAAACCTTTTGCACCTTTAAACATTTTCCACTTTAATGTGTTAAACTTATTTTTATTATACATTTAACAGGGAATATTTACATTATTAAGAAATTCTGGTCATAACTATGTTCATTTAAAGTGAGCACAATTTAGTTGCTGCCTTTGAGGGTCCATCAGGATTCTTCGTCCATGCATTCCCATTCACTTTTCCTCCTTGTAGTAATTTCTATGCCCTCTACTCTTTTATTCTGACTCTTGGAATCATTTCATAAAGATTTTCATATTTTTATTAGATTCTTCATGCTTACTGATCTTAATTTCATTACTATATTTAATTCTAGGAATATGTCTGTGCACTTAACTATTCTCCAGGGCTCAGACATATCTCTCTCTCTCTTGCTCTCTCTCTCTCTCTCTTTCCCTCCAAAAATTATTTTCCCTCCATTAATTTATTTATCTACCTACCCATTTATTTACCTATCTTTTATTAATTGATCTACCTTACATATTTATTCATCCATCTGTAATTCATACATCAACTTTCTATCATCTATCTGTCTATTTCCTATTTAGTTATCTATCTTTTATCTATTTCTATAGTCGTCTTTAAAACTTCCAGGAAGATTTGTGAAAATACAGCTCTTTTTTGGGGGGGGTGGTGGTAGATTTTTTTTGATAGTCTTTTCAGGGCATTTTTCTGACAGTAGTCAGTCTAATTTTATTGTAGAACAAAAATGCTATGTTCCTGGGAGATATTTCGATAAAAATTTATAATAATATTCCGCTTAAAACTGCTACAATTGTTCACACTTGAAAGGAAACAATAATGTCAGCTTGAGGATAAGATAGTATCATGAATGGATGGACCATGTGTTGTGAAGACTGTCGTTGTGTGGCTTGAAGGGAGGATAGATATTTCTAGCCTCTTCTTCCTCCACCCTTCTCCAAGGGTGATTTTCACAACTGCCAGGAAGGGAAGCAGGCAGCTGGGACAGGAGATTGCTATTCTGCTCTCCTTGGAGATAAGGTGTCCTGGGCTACAAGTATATTCTCTGCTCCCTTAAGTATTATTCACCTAGGGGATATGATCACATACTATTTTACTTCTAATCCCTTTTTCATTTTATGGGAGAAGGAAGGGACCCCAAACTCTGTATCCAAGTCTTGATTGAACCCTTCACCAGCCTATAACAGTTCCACAATGAACACATATAGCAAATAGTAAAGAAACCCATTTATCCAAATCATAGCAAAAACAAAAATCAGAGAAGGTATACATAGGAAAATATATGCCAGACAAAGCAGAGTAAAGAAGTTATCCATCGGGGGTGAGGTAACTCAGCTCAACCAAGAGAGAGACTCCTGATTCTCAGCCAAGGGGAAACTCCCCAAATTATCTAGAGAAGCAAGCTAGGGACAAAGCCATAATGGGAGACTGCCTGCTCATCTCATGTCTTTTTTTCAGCAACCTGAACTGGGATTGGTCTCTTCCATCTCCTCTCTCAAAGATGAAAGACTACTTGATGTTACTCTCGAAGAAGATTCTCTCACTTGGAGAGTCTTGAAAGGAAGATTTGAAACTTGATGAGTCCCAAAGGAGACTTGAAGGGCTCTAGGAAAGCTCTCTCATCTCTCTCACCTTTCTACTCTGGCCTTCATGTAGGGCATGCCATTAATTTCTTCCAATAAGGAGGGAGTCCCATAGTGATGGGATTTGGGACAGGGGTTACAATAGGTTAGTGGGATGGGAGATCTAGAGTTGGAAGTCATTTAAGATGTCATTAAATTCAATCTGTTTACTCTACAGATGATGACATTGAGACTTAGAGAGGTTAAGCAACTTACTTATTATCACACAGCCACTGTCAGATTGTGTTTGTCCTTCATTTTTTAAGAGGACCATGGCATCAGGGAAATGATGACATGACTTGCAGTTGACAATGATTTGAGTGAACAAGGGCTGTGTAAAGTCACCAGTCTCACTTTCTCCTCCAGAGACATCTGGATCCAGTGACCAGATATTCATCAGGATGACTGGAGATGGTCCAGGATGCAATGGGAGATCCTGTCCCTTTTAGGCTAAGGCTTTTTCATGTACTCACTTAGAATGAGGTGATGCCCATTCAGTGAATAGGCCTCTTTAAGAAGTAAGTCAAGGGATGTACCCTTCAATCAGAGTAGAATCTGAATTTATGTCTTTATGACTCCAAGCTCAGCAACTAAGCAATTGTAATACACTGTCACAAAATATCAGAATGAAGTAGTTAAGAACCAGTGGTAGAATGGTTTGTACGTAACAAAGATGATTTAAATGAATCATACAAACTGAAATGAAAATTCCACCATTTTACCCTCTTTCTTACACTCTATGGCAGATGTGTCAAACACCCAGTAGGCAGCATTGCAGCCTGCAATACTCTTGGACCATATCTGGAACTAGATTAAAATGTATTTGGGAAATAACTAACAAAATTGATAAAAATAAAATAGAACATAGAAAATATTAATACTTGATTTTCCAAGTCAATATGAGACCCATGGGGATCCTTATAAACCATTTAGTGCCCCACACCCACTTTAATTTGAGTTTGATGTTGCTGTTTGGTCATGTCTAGCTCTCTATGGCCACATTTTGGGGTTTTCATGGCAAAGATACTGGAGTGGTTTGCCATTTCCTTCTCCAGCTCATTTTAAAGATGAGGAACTGAGGCAAACAAAATTAAGTGACTTGCCCAGAGTCACATAGCTAGTGTCTGAGGCTGGATTTCTTCCTGATTCCAAGCCAGTGCTCTATCCACTGAACCACCTAGATGCTCATTTGACTTTGATACCACTGTTCTACAGCATGAAGAGAGACAACTTGTTTTTGATGGCTCAAAAGTTTTGCTTAGCACTTTGTGGGAGGAGCTGCTTTTAGAAATGAACAGATTGTTCTCTACTGTAGGGAAGAAGGCAAGAGAGAATGAGGGGGTGGGAGGGACTGAGACCATAATTCAAAACACAATGGGAAAGGAACAAACTGGGAGCACATTTTCTGTAATATTACCACTGGGACTGTTCTTGTCCATGCTATCAAATAAAAAGATTGCTCTCGGTGAATTCAGTTACTGAGTCATAACCCTCCAGTTGATTGAAAAATATTGACTGAGTGATTTCTCCTCCCCGCCCCCAACCACATCAGCTAATTTTTGTGCTAGTGTTGCAGGAATACAAAGATTTAGAAAAGCATTATTGGGTAATGAAAAGAGTACTGATCTTGGAATCAAATCAAAAAACATTTATTAAAGTGCCTATTGTGTGCCAAGTACTGTGCTAAGCACTGAGGACAGAAAATACATCAGATCTCAGAGACCTTTGGAAGAAGGTAGGATTTGAGCTGATGTTTGAAATGATTGGTATGACCCTGGAAAAAAATCAATTTACCTCTCTGAAACTCAGTTTCCTCATCTCTACTACCTGCGTCATGGGGTTGTTGTGAGGAGAGTACCCTGTAAGCCTTCGTACTGTGGAAATATGGATTCATTAATGATCATTTATATTGTTCTCAGCTAGGGTAGATGTCATTTCTTAAATGTACATCTCCACTAAACATGTCAGGCTCCTTCTTTATAAACCTCGAAGTAGCTAATTTCTTTGTATGAAGCATGTCTTGGAAAAGAAAAGACAGAGCTTAATAGAAGCCTTGCTGTGGAGTTTGTCATCCCAAATGTGACACTTGAAATTCTAGGGGTCGCTTTTTAGTTGCCCCCTCCTCTGGGAAGGCTCTCCAGTCTTCTGGGTAGTTAGTGATTATTTTTGGTCAATGTTTTTTGTACATATTCCCCTTTTCCTTACCCCATTCTCTACCTGAAGGCTATTTGAATTTTGCTTTCATTAACAAAGGACCTTGCACATCATAGGAAGTTCACAAATGTTTGTCCAGTTCAGAGGTGGGAACCTGCAGCCTCAGGGTCACATGTGACCATCTAGGTCCTTGGGTGTGGCCTTTTGACTAAGTCCAAATTTTACAGAAGAAACCCTTTTATGAAATGGATTTGTTCTGTGAAGTTTAGATTCAATCAAAAGGCCATAGTTAAGGATTTTGAGGGCTATGTGAGTCCTGGAGGCTGCTGGTTCTCTACTTTCTGGTCCGGTTGAACTAATTTGGCAATGACACAAATACTCCTTATTGAATTGGTGGTTGCAACTTCAGTTCTCAAAACTATGAATTCTGATTCATTCACTGAGAGCATCTTTAAGACAACAAAAATTCATATAATTTTCTTTCAATCCTCCAATTCTTGAATTAGAGGGCACTTTTAATTGGCTTAGCATTTATAATAATAATAATAATTTACATTTATACTACATTAAGGTTTTCAAAATGCCTTCCTTACACCAAACCTGTAAGGTAGAAACTCAGGTTCAGAGAGGCAGGTGACTTGTCCAGAGTCGCACAGCTTGTAAGTATCAGAATCAGGATTCAAACTAAGATCTTCTGCATCTTGGTCTCCTATTGTTCCCACTCCACTAAGCTGCTAAGGAGCACCTCATATATTTATACTTTTCTTAAGAAGACTTTATTAGCTTTTTGCATAATTTCACTAATTAGCAAACACATAAAATAGTAAAATGAAAAACAAGGAAACAGTGTTATGAAGCATTTTTTGTTCATAAACCCCCCTCTAAGTTAATAATTGAATCAGCCAGAAGAGACCATCTAGTCTAATTTTCTGATATAAGACAGGGTCACTCTCAAACATTCTGCTCGGTTGTTTTTTTTAATTTTTTTTTAACGTTGTCCTTCCTAACTTTGCAAGAGCTCTTCAAATTAAACGTGGGTGACTTTTCCTGGAACATCTCACTAAAAATATGGGTATTTTTTTTTCAAATTAAGCTACCATTTACAGACAAATATGCCAGAGATTATCTTGTAGTCACTCTACCTCAGAAGAATTCATTTGTATAGAAATGACAATTTTGCTATGATTGGGGGGGTTGCCTCCCCCAAATAAGAGATTTCATTATGCCTGTTAAAATGATTTAAGTATGAATTTATGACATGCATAGACAGGAAAAGTGAGAAGTATATCAGAAAAAAAACCCAACAAAAAACCTTGAGCAAAAGTCAGAAAGTCTGACTTTTAATTCTGATTTAGTCACTGCTTGGCCATATGTCCTTGGGCAAGCATCCTACTCTGGGCCTCAGTTTACTTATATGTAAGGGTTAGAATAGATGACCTTTAGGGATTATATATATCCTAAGTAGGTAATTATGGTAATTATCTTCAATGGGGAGACAGTAGGAAATAAAATTAATAAGGATGATAACAATGACAATAATAAAATTAAGTAACTATTATTTTGTAGTGCTTGAAGGTTGGTAAAATATTGTAGAGAGATTTGAATTCTAAATCTGACTCTATCACTTATTAGTTACATTACTGTTGGCAAGTTCCTTCATTTCTAAGAAGCTTAGTTTTTCTTCTACCTACCAGGGACAGCAATATTGACTCTACTTACCTTATAGGGTAGCAGGAAGGAAAGATTTTTTTTTAAACCTGAAAGTTCCGTATAAATGAATTACTTATCCTCTTAATTCTCTGCCATTTCTTCCACTCCTCCTTGAATTTCATGGTCTTCATTCCCTTTATTCTCTTTTCATGCAGCAGATTGTGAATATGGGCTGAGACAGATGTTGGAGAGATCCATTTCTTAGAAGGGAAGCATTCTGTCTTTAAACAGTGTTTTGGCAAAAGGCACTATTGGACCCTGACCAGTTGCAGCAACAAGTTTGCAGATAAAGAGTGGTAATTGAAAGAAGAGTTTCTCTTGTCCAGGACCCATTACATTGGTTCCTGGGCATGCTTATCTCTTGTTGCTACCTCTAGCCCTCTAATTAAGAGTGGTCCGAAGAGGAAGGGAAAGGAATGGTAGAGCTGGGCATTTCATCCTCAGAACCATAATCAGATAGGAAGACAGCCAGAGGTAGAAGATGCTCGGAAAGACTTTGAGACAAGGATTCAATCTCTGCACAGAGCCAGATGCCCTTTCGATCCCTCCAGTTCCAACTCTCTCTTCTCTTTCTTCACTACAGAGTAGCCCTTCTGTTCATTGACATTTGCAAGGGCTAACCTGACTTCTGAGGTACTGCAAGGATGCTCCAGTTCACAGATTGAGTTGGACTAATTTGGTCACAAATTGGGGCTGGCTTTAGGCAAAATTGAGAAATAGGAAAATGTTGTTTCTCTCTTTGTTCTTCATCTCTGACCCCTTCCCTGTTTCCTATGGGGTCAAAATCTTTCTTCCAAGGTGGCTGGCATCTTCATGCTGTCTTCTGAATGACTAGGGTTATACACAGTGGGGCCTCATCCTAGACCTGTCTACCCTAGACTGAGCAGGGTATGTGATCCATTCTGGCTTGCTTTTTACATTTTCTGTCAATAAAATTAGTTAGAAAATTATTTAAACCTACCTCGGAGGAATCCAAGGTTTATGGGTTAGTTGGTAGCTTGCTGATTTCCTTCCATGCCACATCATCTCCCCTCTTCTATTTATCCCCTGAGCATTGTTGTATTCATATGGACATACACGCATATACACACACACACACATAGACACACACACAGAAACACACACAGACACACAGACACACACAGACACACACACACAGACACAGACACACACACACACACCCCTTGGCATTTGTGTGTGAAACTGTTTGATATGGGGTTGATTTAAAAATAGAAATGTGTGCTAGCATCTTAAAGATCACTTTCAAGAAAAAGTGATAGCTACTGTATCTCTATTGCTGTGCTGGGTTTTTTTTTTAAACCATTAGTCAAATGTATTCAACAAAAATCTCATTGTTACAAACTGTTTGTTTAATATAATTGCCAAGTGTTTGGAGATTGAAAGGAGAATAGCGTGATGAATATCAAAAGAAAAGGTTGAGAAAAAAATGCCAGTTGTTAACAAAGGTTTTGTAGGATGTAGCTATATGACACAAAAGCATTGAGATGAAAAGAGAGAAATTCAGTCAGTGGCCAAGACGCTTTGTTTACTTTGCCTTTAACATCTGGATATTTGGGGATACTGGGGTGAATTTCTTCATTTCCCCCAGGAAACCTGCTGCCATATGTTGGGTAAAAACACGAGTGTATACTTTTGGTCACTGAGAATTTCATTTCTTTACTTAAAAGACTTGAGGGATAAGCAACCCATTACATTTAATTATGCAGAGTTTGACGTAATTGTCTTGTATATTTTATGTCAACTATCGAATAAACAAGCCTCTTAATTGTTTTCTTTCCTGAAATTAATTGAATTGCAACTGTCATATTATGTTAGATTAAAAACTGAAATGTTTTGATTCAGTTGCTAGGATTTATTGGGTTTGTCTTAACTTTGATTTTTTTCATCATATAATATGGCACATTCACTAAGTTAATAATTAGAAAAATGTTTATAAATAATTGTTTTTTAATAGCTAATAGTCTTGATTTCTAATTTATGTAACATCTTTCTTTGTAAATTTCTCAGGGCAGGTTTTTTGTTTGTTGGGTTGATTTCACTTTATTCCTTCAAACCCCTATTCATTTTTTGACCATTCTGGGTAGCTTTTGGTAAATGATAGCTATAAATTTATAACAATTGATTTTGACCAGGAAGTGTTCATCTTTTATTTCTGAATACACCTGACACTACATTAAAAAAAATTCTCTGGCATTTTGCATTTTAAAAGCTGTTACTACCATAAAAAGAAGAACCAGTGGCTTTTAACTTTTGATAGCAATAAACTAATCTACAAAATGACAATTTTATGCAGCTAAACAAATAAATATTAAACACGTGGGTCCAAAAAACCGAGTAAAATTACATCAAATACACTTCATAAGCTAGATGAACAAATGCGTTTTCGGTCTTTTCTCATCAGTCTCCTTTATATTTTTAGACAGTCTTTATGTGAATACAATGACTCCAATATCAAACATTTTAAATGATGCTTGAAATATCAGTCACTTGACTTTGATGTCACACACAATTAAATTCAACCCATCTTCTCTCAGTTAATAACAGCAATCTCACCAAGTCTAGTGCCTAATTAATACAAGCTATTTGTCACATAGAGGTGACACATGTATATCAGAAAGCCTGAAATATTGTTTTGTGCCGAAATGTGGCCAGCCAGCCCTGCAATATAGAATCTGTCTTATGTATGATTGGCTTTAAAGATTTCAAAGGCCCCAGAGCTTAGTGTGCTCAAGCTGGGACTCGACAGTGCATAGAAGGTGTTACTGATGTGACGGGTCCCTTTAGGCTGCTAAGTAGTAGGGTATTTAGAAAGAAATGCAGCTCTAACAGAAAGGTTCCGACTTGATAATTCATTTAGGTGATGGGCAGAATTAAGACTACAATCCCTATGGTAATTTGCTTAACCTGCAGTTTTGAAGCCATGTGACAGAATACACAATCATAAATTTTCTTTTCTTGCATAAACATTTCTTGTACTCTTCTGCTCATTGTTTTCTTCATATATATGTATGTGAATCTGTATCTATCTGTCTATCTATGTATACATCTACCAAAGAAATCTGACAATATATAAAACGTGATAAATGCATATCTATAACTCTGGTACATATATACTTATACATACATATACACACATATGTATGCTTAGTATTTTTCTATGTATATGTATATGAATATATATCTACCAAAGAAATCTGATAAATACATAAAATGTGCTATCTACATGTAAATATATGATACACACATACTTACACACACATGCACACACGCATGCATACATACATATACACATATGTATACACAATGCCCACAACACACATATATGCATGCATACATATATACACACACATATGTATGTATATACTATGTGTGTATATACATTCATACACACATACCAGATAGAGGCCAGATTTCTTTGTTAGGTCATTCTAATATGTAGATGCTGCTATGTATTAGAATGACCTCCCAGAGAAATCTGGCTTCTGTCTCCTAAATTTATTAATATTACATCCTTACAGGAAAACTTTAAATTTAGGCTATACTATTACCTGTCATGTTACTGGAAAGGATGGTTTGCTGGATAGCTTTCTAAGGTAGTCTTAAGATATGGGGAGAAGTGACAAGGGAGGTCTTTTGAAAATTTATGGAACATTTATAGCTATCACTATCTAACTTTCAAATAACACATGCGTGCTTATTCCTTTTTTATATGCCATTTATGTTTATGTTATTCATGGAGTCCTTACATTGAAGCCTCTCAATTATTTATCCCACATACTCTTTTTGACTACTCCTCTGTCTGCAAGGCCTTGTCCAGTCTGTTGAGTCAGTTAGTCAATTAACATTTGTTAGGTATCTATTTAAGTGCAGGTTGTTATGTTTGTCCTTCATTTTCAGAGGATCATGACATCAGGGACATGATGACATGACTTGCAGTTGACTTTGATTTGAATGAGAGAGGGTTGTGCAAGGTTACCAGTCTCACTTTCTCCTCCAGAGCCATCTGGGTCCAGTGGCCAGATATTGATCCTGATGACTTAAGTGCAAGACACTGTGCTAAGCATTGAGATACAGAGAGAGGCAAAAGAAAGGCCCTACTTTCAGAGAGCCTGCAGGCTAATGGAGATAAAAGAAAATACCTTTTTGGACTCCTCTGAGTTCCTTAGGTGGCTTTTCACATTTGTAATTTGGAGGGATAGTGAAAGAGTTCTTACCCTTTGTTCCATCATGGACCTCTTTGGCAGTCTGTTGAAGCCATGATCCCTTCTCAGGTCTAGGTGGCACAGTAGATAGAGTGCCAGACCTGAATTCAGGAAGACTCATCTTCCGGAGTTCAAATCTGACTTCAGACTTTGGGCAAGTCACTTAACCCTGTTTGCCTCCGTTCTTCATCTGTAAAATGATTTGAAGAAGGAAATGGCAAACCACTCCTGTATCTTCACCAAGAGAGTCCCAAATGGGGTCATGGAAGAGTCAGACCCAACTGACATGACTCAGCAACCACAGTAACAACAATCCATGCAATTACAAAAGTTAGCCAAATACAGATGCATTTTCTCTTCATACAAATCCCTGGACCCCCTAAAATCTATCCATAAACCCATTCTATGGACCCTAAGTTAACAACAGCAAAAGGCTGGGGCTGGAGTCAACATGACTTTCATTTTAGTGTGGCTCCAGGAAGTTCCTGGCTGTGTGACTCTGGGCAATTTCTCAGTACACATTTCTCCTTTGTCAAATGGACCAATGACATTAGCACCTACATTACAGGGTTATTATAAGGATCAAATGAAATAACTTTGTATAAGCACACTGTAAATCTTAAAGCGCTGTGTAAATGCCACTCATTATTACATTCATTTATTTCTTCTAATAGGACATCCAAATGGTGGGCTAGCAGAAAAGGAAATTATAACTAAGTAAACTACAACACAGTTCAGTTAATCTAGCCGATACTTCTGAAAAATGTCATTGACTTTTCTTCACCCTCCCATTTCTCTTTACAGTCACATGTCATTTGCAGACTGGGAGTCAGACTTTGGGTTTTGTGGGCATTCTAACAACGTGATTCTTTTCAACTCCTTTTCAACTCTTTTTGAGGCACCAGTTGATCTACCAACAGAACAGTGTCCGTTAGTGACCAGGGAAGAGATGAATTGGCACAAACGGTGAACTCTAGAAAAGGGTGACAGAAGAATGAGCCTTAATCCTCTCTTTCTAGCTGAAAGCTACCTGTCTATAATTGGATAGTCATGAGATACAGGGGAATGTGACATGGCAGCCTAGTCAAGGAAAAATAATATTGAATCAGCACCAGTACAGACAATAGCTATGCAATTCCATTCATTTTAGGGCATCTCAGTTTGCAAAGCTTACCAGTTCCATGTAAGGTATTTTGTTTTCTTTCATTTTGTGAGGGTTAGGAGAATGTCTTTAGATACCTACAAAACTTATTGAAAACTGGAAATATTTGGTTCAGCAATTAGAATTTCTTTTTCAATTTCTTAGTGCAAAATAATTAGCTTGAAAATTCATTATGACCTTGGATAAGTCACTTAACTACAATTCTCTCATCTGTGTTGGTGATATTTGTGCTTACCTTTTCTACTGCTTAGGATGGTTGTGAGCAAAGTCTTTTGTAAATTTTTAAGTGCCAAATAAATGTAAGTTATTATTAGATATCATTTAATGTTAATATTGTGGAAATATTTTGCATTTAAAATAATTTCAAGTATCTTGTTTTCCATTCACTGTGATTTTGTTAGAATGGTGCCTAGAGAAAGAAACATGAGACCCTACAAAATCTCTAGTATAGTTATCCCTTCCACATCGAAGAGATTAGGGGCATCATGTCCCCATGATCTGGAAAATCCACATAAAATTTTTTGGCCCTCCCTTTGTACCAGAGAAGAAGTCTGAATTTTTTTCTTTTTCTTTTGTGGGGTGTTTATAGTACCTTATTTTAAAATTTGTGTAAAGCATTTGGTTATAGGTTCTGCATCATTTACTGGCCTTTGTGTGTTGTCTGTGGATCCTGAAAAACTCCCCCCAAATTCCCATTTAATTTCTTATGCTGACCTGTGATATATCAAAACCATGGTGGGGAAACTTGCAATTTGTGGAAGGTATAACTAGTCTCATTAACAGTGTAGTTAAAAGAACACCGGATTGGTAGGCATAAGACATGAATTCAATTCCCACCCAATTCTACCACTTATAAGCTATATAAACTTGGGGAAATATTTTCACTTCTTTGAATCTCAGTTTGTTAACTTGCAAAATAAAGGGATTGGGCTAGAAATCTTCTCTAAAACCATATGATTAAAGAGTAGTCCCATGAACAAATCAATATATTTGAAAGTTCAACCATTTGGTGACACAATAGATAGAATGGAGTCACAAAGAAAGACCAAAGTTTGAAATCTGCCTCAGACACTTGCTTGTTGTGTGACCCTGGACAAGCCATTTAACCTACATCACCCTAAGTTTCCTCATCTGTAAAATGGGGATAATAATACCTATATTGTGTGTTAGGAACTGCCCTACCTGGTTTCAACTACACAGAAAAAGAAGCCCTCCCAGAATAACCTTATTACCTCTAATCTCATCACCATGCTGCTAACTCAAGCCTTGATTAACGCCACCTTCCTCAGTCTCCACTCCTCTCTGGTTGGAGAGCTGAAAGAAGGAGTACCAAACTCCCTCCAAAGCCTTGCTTTATAGAGAGCAGAAAGTGAGCCCTCAGATCATTCCATTTTTCATCTGCTGCTCTGCTTGATTTGAACTTCATGGAACAAGATGCCCCTACACCAGATACCCCTTGTGTCCCATCCTTCTTCCCACCATTTTTTTTTTGTATTGCCCTCCCCCTCTAGATTGTAAGCTTGTTGAAGGTAAGAAGTATTTTTCTTTTTATTAATTGTATCCCTAGCACTTAGCACAGTGCCTGACGTGTTGTAGGCATTTAATAAATATCTTTTGATTGAATAAAGTACTTTGTAAACAAAGCAGTCTATAATTCAGAGTCATAGAATGATAGATTTAAAAGTGGATGAGATCATTGGATTCTAACTCTACAGATGGAAGGAACCTTAGAGGTCATCAGATTCAAGACTTTTATTTTACAGATGAGGAAGATGAAACCCAGAGAAATTAAATGATTTGTCTAAGATCATATGGTTATTAAATGATAGAAGACAGACTTGAACACAAGTCCTCTGACTCCAAAACTAATGCTCTGTCTTCTGTACCACGATGTCCTCTAACATTAGATGCTATCTGTTCCAATCCCCATTATTTTAGAGATGAGGAAAAGGAGACTTAAAGAAGTTAAATGACTTACCCAGCAGCATATGGTAGTAAATGGCAGAATTGAGACATGAATTCTGGTTTTCTGATGCTGAATTCAAAAGTTTATCTTCTCTTTCTTTCTTCTACTTCCTAACCATGACTTTTGCTCTCCAGAAATCATCATTTCCTCCAACAGGAACCTTGGACTCCACCGTTGGTCCCCTGGCCCAGATGGGTAAGATCTTCTCTTTTGTTGTAGGGGACCAGTCCTCTATGACACTACCCTGCTGGTTACCCTCCCCTCTCCATTTCTAGCACCTCTCTATGTGTTATCTTCTCCTATTAGAGTTTAAGCTCCCTGAAGACAGGGATTGTCTTACTTGTTTGTAATTTGTTTCCCCAGCATTTAGTACAGTGTCTAGTACATAATAAGTACTTAATATATGCTTTCTCTATCTGTCTGTCTGTCTGTCTATCCATCCATCCATCTATCTATCTATCTATCTATCCATCTATCCATCTATTCATCTATATCTATCTAACTGACATTTATTCAGTTAATGAGATCTTAACACACTTTTAGGTTTCAAATGCACATAGCTTTTGGTTCAGGGGGACATGAGAGGCTGAGATATCTCTTAGATTAAAAATAAACTTTGTAGCAATATAGAGATCAATAAGCCTATTTTAATAATGAAAAAAATGCAGTACCTTGTCGTAGTCATATAACTTTTGGCTGCTAGGGTCCTATGATTCTAATAGAGGAATGCCTGAAAGAGGACAGAAGGGTTCAGAAGGTGACCCTAAAAGTGCAGTGCCACTGCTTTTGTGACATAGAATCAGAATTCTCTAAACTTACTGGTGTTTTAATATCCTTAGATCTTGGGCCATTCATAGTATTACATACACATAAAACCTTCCCAGGGGCTTGAACAATATACTCTTTAAGTGGAATTAACTAATTAACTGCCTGAAGCCAGCTAATCATTATGAATCTTACTCTTTACCTTTCCCTTGGTTCTTATCTTATTTCACTTCATATTAGGTGAAGGAATACAAATATTTACCTAATGAATCTATTCTCCTTCCTCCTCTTCCTCTTCTCCCTTCGCAAGTCTCATTAACCTGAGTCAAATGGTAATAAAACTTAAAAGCTACATAAATTGTATGTTGTGTTTGCTGCCTGAATTTTCTTTATATCTGGCCTGCGATACTTGAGAATTTACTGAACATCTTTGTGGTTTATAAATACTTGGGTGAAAAAAGTATGTTTGTGCGGTGACCAGTACAGTATTATGGCCCAGCAACCAGCTGAATAAAAAGAGAGAGATAGGGATGTACTCAACAGTCTGTTTATTACAGAGCCATTTCATACAGAGCCAAAGATACAAGAAAATCATAAGGCTTATATTCCCTATAGCAGGAATTCCTGGAACGAATGGTCCCTTCTTGGAAGCTACCACTCCTGCCCCAGCCCAAAGCTAATCATTCATTAAGATTTTATCCTAGGACCACATCCGGAGGCACAAACAAACAAACAGGGAGTCACAAGACTTGATAATTAACTCCCCTGAAATTACTATAATATTTCAAGATCCAAAGAAAGCATCCCCCCAACAAGATTATAATCTTTCTGCATATCTGCCTCATAGAAGAAGTGGAGCATGAAGGTCTGGTCCACTACATGTTTGTGTTACAAATCACAAAATATCAAGACTGGAAGGGACATGAGGGGTCATTTAGTCTGACTCCCTAAAACTATGGGTGAGGAAACTTCCTCTTAGTGATAGAGAAACAAATTGTCCAACTTCCCTCAGTCAAACATATCTGAGGGTATATCCCGGGTCTTTCAAAGTCAAGGTTAGAGTTCTTTATACTCCACCATGTTTCTTCACCTCTAGTTGCTTAACTAAAGAAACTTAACTTACTTACTTAAATAAATGAGAGTTCTCTTCCTGCTAGAGTCAAAAGTATAGGGATGCTCAGTTTACAGTCATGCTCAGTTTACAGTCATACTCAGTTACAACCCTTGGGAAGTTTGCAGATCCAGAATAGCTATAAGTCTTGGCTTACCATTGGATTTTCAGCAGTACTTTAATTAAAATGTCAGAGTGTGACATGATGGTCACCCACATCACCTTTCTGAGAAAGATGCTACTTGATATGACAGTTATCTCCCTATACTTCTCATAAATAATTTCCATTTGATCATCTTTTCCATTGGGTTTTCTTTTGGTATGAATGGGATAAATGATACTACCGACTTCATTGAATGGGATTGTAGTCTGTTCTGACTATACATAATGGTTTTTACTTAGTTTAATCAATGGAGAAAACTAAATATTTCCTAGTTCTAGTGATAAAACAACACTTTCCTGAAAAAAAAATCATTTGGAAAGAACTTGAAAGGGCAGCTGGTCCTACCCCCTCATTTTAAAGGGGGAAAAATGGAGTCTAAGAGAAGTGAAGTGAAGTGTCCACAATTACAAAGTCAGTAAGTGGCAGAGGTGGGATTCAAGGCCCAATAATGTAACTCTAAATTTGCCAGTCTTGAGGCCTATCCAACTTAAGGTCAGATTAAAGGTAGGGTATGATCTATATATCCATTTCCATGCATTGTCTTTTAAATTTTTTCTTTTTGTAATTGACTTATTTATCAGTGAAAACCTCAATATTCAAAGAAGAAAAAGAGAATTTTATATTCAACTGTTTAACATGGTAAACCCTCTAAGGATACAGAGAAGGTGCTGACCTGTATTTGTAGACAATAAAATAGATAAAAAAGACAAAGAAAAAAGTTCCTCACCAAGAGCTTAACTTCAACAAAATCATAGCTCTAGTAATAAAATACATACATATTCACATACATATTCACATACATATATATACATATATAAATACACACAGGAATGAATAAATAAATATAATTGACAATTGCCCTGATTATTTCTGTCTTCTCATGCATTTTCTCTAGAGACTCAAAAATTCACGGCAAATGGAATTTTTCATGGGAAGGAGTTCAGACCCTTTCTGTTGGGCTGCTTTGTACAGGGTGCGGCTGGCATCACGGACTAAAGTGAATAGGACTGTTATTTGTTCTAATAATGAAGCCAGGTCTTGATTAGTATGAATAATGAATCCCCTGAAGTGGTTGCACATACTCAAATTTGCACTATTCTAAGTTATAATTATGTAAAATATAGTAATCGGTTCCAGACCAATGGGAATATACAGTGAAAATTTAAATAATGTGACCACTTTATAGGATTAATTATTTGTACTCACCAGGCCCTAGACATAATAGGTAGCATTTAAGTAGAACTTTAAGGTTTTGAAAATGCCTTATTTATGTTATCTTTCTCGATCCTCACCAGAATCTTGTGACCTAGGTGCTATTATCATCTCCAGCTTACCAAAGGACAAATGGAGGCTGAGGTTAAGTAACTTGCTTGAGGTTACACAAATAGTAAATATCTGAGGCCGGATTCCCCCTTAGGTCTTCATGACTCCAAAGATCTTTTCCTTACCAGGGGTGGGGAGCTGCCACATGTGGCTTTCTAGGTCCTTGGGTGGGACCTTTTAACTGAATCCAAGGTGGGTTTTTTTTGTTTTTTGTTTTTTTGCTTTTTGGAGGGGGGAAGGTAGGGCAATGGGGGTTAAGTGACTTGCCCAAGGTCACACGGCTAGTTTTTTGTGTTACGTGTCTGAGGGTGGATTTGAACTCAAGTCCTCCTGACTCCAGGGCCAGTGCTCTATTCACTGCGCCACCTAGGTGCCCCCTGAGTTCAAGTTTTATAAAACAAATCCTTTTATTGAGTATATTTGGTCTGTGAAGTTTGGATTCAGTCAAAGGGCTGCACTTGAGGACCACATGTGGCCTCAAGGCCATAGTTCCCCACCTTGCTATGCCATCTAGTTACTTCTATGTAACAATGTGTATTTTGTGCACAGTGTTCTTGGTTTAGTAAATGGAATAAAGCAGCTGTTTTATAGTTCAAGTGATAAACTCTTCACTTACATCTTTTTTTTCATTTGAAAGGGAATTTAAAGGCCATCTAGACTGACCACCCTCCTTTTTGAGAACAGAGAAATGACTTACCCAGAGTTACATACTTTTAAACAAGGGTTAAAGGTGTAACCCAGAATTAAGAGTACCAAAGAGGGAGTCCATTAAAAAGAGGGATGGCAAACTGGGCTCGGTTTGTTAGATGGGAGGCAGAAGTGGATCAGGAGATTCCAGATCAGAAACTGGAATCATGTACACATTACAAAGAGGAAGGAAGGACACAGGACACAGAGTCAAGGAAGATGGCATTGTGAGGTCTGCTGGAAAGAATACTACTTTTATGGTGAGAGGAGCAGAGTTCAGATATTAGCTCAGCTCTTTGGCACTGTGGGTAAGTCACTCTCTAGGAGCTTAGTTTCCACATCTATAAGATAAAAGGTTACACTTGATCAGGTGTTCTTAATCTTCCTTGTGTCATGGACCCCTTTGCCAGGCTGGTGAAGTCTATGGACCCTACTCAGAATAATATTTTAAAGTGCATTAAAAATGCACAGAACTACAAAGGAAACCAATTATATTGAAATACAGTTATCAAAAAGGTCTTTTTTTTTTTTTTTTAAAGCTCATAGACCCTAGGTTAATTACTATTGCTAGACAATCTCCAAGAACACTGGTTCTGAGGTATGGCTACCCGGGTTGAATCCCACTTCCTGATATCTAACAATGGTTTAATTTTAAGCAAGACATTTAACCTTTTTAGGACTCAGTTTTCCCACCTGCAGAATGAGTGGGTTGGATTAGTTGGTGTCTGAGGGCCCTTCTTGTTCTTGTTTTAAGATTTTGTCAGTCAATCAATGGCTTGAACCCCCAGATTGGAGTAGGGTAGGGCCAGAGGTTTATATCCAAGCAGGAGCTGATTACTCAGGGGCCTCAAGTAACCTGCTGCACCTGTTGGTGTCTCTTACTGAACCTGGCTCAGAGATTAACCTTTTCATAGAAGTCTTGCTCTTTGCAGATTCTAGTGCTTCATTTCAAGATTGGATGAAAGCCCTACAAATTCCTAGGCAGCACCTTCCATCAGGAATTTTTGTTTATGCATTTTACCTGACAGAGCATTTACTATGTTAACACCTACAATGTGAAAAGAAGAGACTTTACAGAAACAAATGCATATGTAGAAAAATAGAACCAATTTGGAAATATCCAAGATCCAAATTAAAAAAAAAAGTTTCTGGAATATTGATGTCAATTAATCTAAAGAATAAGCAATAAAGAAAACTGAAAACCATAGAAGTCAGGACCAATGGAATGTTTGATGCAGTGACCTCTAGGATTCATTTTTCAAAGGAAAGAAATAGTACAAAGAGTATTTATCTGATTCATCTGAATGACTGTGAAAATAATTCTTCCTTGCCCTCATTTCTTCTTTTGTAAATTACCAACTAATGGGGTTTCGTAATTTGTTTAATTCCAGAATCAGCTTTGAAGGCTGGTCTAGGCAGTAATTTCAAATGACAATAATGTTCTATTACACATATACATGAAAGATCCACAAGTGTGGGGGATTTCTGGTGTGGGATGCTCCCTTTACTAATGCAGGCCCATGTGATATATGACTTAATAACCTTCTTTACCTGTGTCACATGAAGTTTAAGCTACCTTGCCCAAGTCACTGGCTAACTAGTCAGTTTCAGAGGTGAGATTCAAATTCAGACTTTCCAGGTTCCAAGCCCATCATACTATTCATTATGACATACCACCTTCACTCCCCCATGTTACTTAACAGTATTTATTTACTTTCATTTCTTTTTTGCTTTTTTGCCTTTTTTTTTTGGAGGGGTGAAGTTAGAACAGGTGGGGTTAAGTGACTTGCCCAAGGTCACATGGCTGGGTGTGTGTGTGTGTGTGTGTGTGTGTGTGTGTGTGTGTGTGTGTGTATGTGTGTGACAGAAGTGTCTGAGGCTGGATTTGAACTCGGGCCTGACTCCAGGGCTGGTGCTCTATTCACTGTACCACCTAGCCACCCCTTTACTTTCATTTCTTATTTGCACAAAACTTGACATTCTCTTCACCATGGAACCTGAAAACAACAACAACAATAATGCCTAGCATGAGTTTTTCAAAGCACTTTACAAATATTAACATTTTTAACCCTGGGAGGTAAGTACTACTATTAACCTAATTTTATAGATAGAAGTTAAGTGACTTGCCCAGGGTCACACAGCCAGTAAATGTCTGAGATTGGCTTGAAATTTAGGTCTTTCTGTCTCTAGGTTCAGTGCATTAACTTCTTTACCACCTCATGTCTTAGAAAAGACCTCACTGATCATCCAGTCAAACACCTTACCTTAGTAGGAAGCCGCTGTATGATATCCCTGGCAAGCAGTCACCCAAATTTTGCTTGAATCCTTCCAGCAAGGATCATTTTACAACTTCCTGACACATCCTGTTAGCTCTTATTTGTTGGGAGATTTTCTTCGTGTCAAGTTTGCATGTATCTCTTTACAACTTTTAGTCAGTGCTCATTGTGCCACCCTCTGTGGCCAAGAAGAACATGAGGTGTTCTAATCCCTTTTCCATGTATAGCACACTAAATGATTTGTGTCTCCTTTACTTCGCTATATTATGACCAAAAATAGGAGGTGTGAATTATGTTGCTAAATAGGACCTCATCTGAGAACCTTCTTAAAAGGTCAATCTGTCTTGGTTGTGATTTTTTTTTTTTAGCTCTTAATTTACTTATGTTCCACAGCTCTCAAATGTTCTAGCATTCCAGGCTTGCAAACTAATCCAGATCACTTACCAAGGTCTTAATAGAGTTGTATTTCTGTGATCATAGGCTTGGACACATGATAAACTAAAGCAATGGAGAAATAAAGAATAGAATGTCCCTTCACAGGAACAAAGATTCATAAAACAAGTAAATAATCTGAGCCTGCCCTTCTCGGCTTGCCTAAAGTTGTCTTGATTTATTTAATAAAAAGGCTTTTGTTTGAAATACAAGTAAATGGTTGCTTTGTTAAATATTAAATTCTAGGAGATTAAAAATATAATTTCCTTTTCTTCTCTTGGTATTTCCTTTATCCCTTTGCATGTATTCTTGGAAATCACGATTGTATTGTTTATTTTTTAAATTAAAATGCTGTAACAACTGCAGCGTTTTTGCATTGTATGAATATTTTATTGCATGATGAAAAAGAATGATTGTGCAAGTCTTAAAATGCTCAATTTTTCATTTAAGTATTTTACAAGGAAAACCCGACTGAGATACATCTTCTTTTCATGGGTGCCCTGGTGGGTATCACAGAAGGGAGATGAGAAATATATTGTGCTACAACCCAATGAATTTAAATTTCATAAGAGAGAGGGGGCAGAGATGGTTTTTTTGTTCAAAGTGGAATACTCAAAATACATTTTATCTAGAGAATCACCACTCCAATATAAGCTTCAGCTCCCCCATGTAGGTAAATGTAAGCAACTGAGTGGCTCATCCAACCAAACAGAATGGGCTTTTATAATGCCAAGAGTTTCCATTGTAGGGAAGGAGAATTAAGCTGAAAAGATCCTTCTTGACCAAGTGTCACTTTGTTACTCAGTCAAGTTTAGATCTGAAATAAGACTACTAAGTACATGTTACTTGCACCAGCCTCAAGCAAGTTAGACACAAAATTGCTTTTGTCTGTCTCGTCAATTACAAATGACTGTGCAACCAAAATAGAAACTGGTGGCATAATTTAATTCAATTTGTGGATTTGTTCTCACCTAGTTCTAAATGGTTTTAGGTAGTGCTTTATCAATATTGACTTTAAGCGTGTTAGTGGTCATAGTAATCATGGTTGTGTTGGCGTCCTGAATAAATGTTTTTGAGATTTGCAAGGCTTCCTCCATACTTCTAAATTAAGAGCTAAAATATAATGGTTTGTATTTAAGATGTTAATGATTTTTTTTTTATCTAAAGTTGCTATTTTGAATTTAACATTCTATGTGGCATTTGAAGGTTTAGGAACAAATTCTTCCAGGATTTCACAGGATCTCCAGTCTAGAACATGCTTTAAAATATATGTAATTAAGTAAGTAAATACCTACATTTGAAGAAAGAGCTAGAAAATAAATCCTGATCTTGCAAGGGAGTGAATGCTAACTAAATGGAGAACTAAGCTTTTTATTTTACCTTTTTTTCTAATGAAGATCCATTATTAAACCTTGGTAAATAGAGAGCAATGAGAAGATTTTTTTGAATTTCAGAAAGAAAATTCAGACTCCGATAATTATTGAGCAGTTTCCTTCTCTCAGATGTTTTTGCTTGCTTGCTTTTAAGTCTCAGTTGTCCTTTTTGGAGGGGATCATAGATGATACAGTTTGATCAATAAGAGCAGATGGTGTCAAAGCAGTTGATATTTGACTTTCTTGTATACTGTATTTTTGTTGTCACATTTTTTCCTAGCCAAAAATTGTTTTATTTTTGTTTGTTTGTGACTGGGGTGGGGGTGGGGGTGGGGTGGGGGTGGGGGTGGGGGTGGGTGGCTATAGAAACTGGGATTGTGTTTTCATTGGTACCGGGAACAGCTGGTGAGAAATATGCTCTACCTATGTAGCTCTACACTGGCATTGTCACTTCAAGTCTTACAAAGTTGCCCGGGGTCATCACAAGGTTCGACGATTTGCCAATAGTCAGGCAACTATTATGTGTTTGAGTCAGGATTTGAACCCATGTCTTTCTGATTCCAACTTCTGTCTCTAATCTGAGATATGTCTCATATCTTTCTGACTTTTCTATTTACTGTGATTTCAATCAGTTTAGTCAAAAAAAGGTGAAGCTTGAACAAAATTGCCTGGGATGTCTTTTTGTTTTTTCTCCCTATATGATAAAGCTTGGCAAGATGGAAGACAAATCTTCTTTTGGTTTATAATTTTGAAATTAGTTCATTTTCCTCCCAGGTTGACTTTGGTTAGGAAGGTTTGCAAGCAAATATATAATATATAATTATATCATATATATAAACTATAAAATAGGGGAAAGTAGGTATCTAATTAAGAACTGCACCCAGATATCCCCCAAGGTCAAGGTCAGCTTAAGCCAATCCAAGCTGATTGTGTCTACAATATGAGTCTAGTCAGCACTTCCAGAATCCTTTATTCAACATCCAACATAGTTTTGAAATCATTCCCAGCAGTTTATTTAAAATTGGGGACCTAAACATAGTTTGTGTTGAACACAAAATAACTAACATAGGGATGTACTTGATTTTTGAATCTGAAACCCAAACACTGATGTCATTGTGACTTGGGGAATGTGACAGGCCTTCTGAACATCACGGCAAAAAGGAATCAGTGGCTGTTCCAAGTTGTCGTGGCTGACTTTAAAGGCAGCCAGTACAACAGCATCAGAAATTTAATAGCATTTCAGCAGTCATGTTTTCCTACCATAATTATAGCATCCTCTTAGCATGGGGTAGCAGAACCTTCTTTTGTAGTATTTCAGAAAGCCAACTTTGCCTCTCTCTTGTCACATTGCCCATGCTGAGCATGCGCAGCTGCCAGAAAGAGTCATGTAGAGTATACGAGAGTGATGCGAACTCCAACCTCCCGGTGCCAGTTAATATAAGGAAGTAAAAATTAATGTTTTTGCAGGCAATACAACTTTCACTTTACATCCCTTCTTATGACATTCTGAGCTCTCCAAATATTAAGACTGGAAGGAGACTTGGCTTCTTGTCTTCTTGGCATCTCATCTTCTTGGCAGTTTTCTGGAAATTAAAATCACCAATTTGCATTTTCTTATGTGATGTAAAAATCGGTTTGGGCGTATTTTAAGGGATATTTAGCAGGCAGTTAATTTCCACTTTTGAACTATTTTCGACATTTGTTAAAAAATGAATATAATTACTTTTGAAGTAGTTTCAAAAATCTTCCTCATACGCATTTATTTCCTTTTTATAAGGATACAAAGGAAATGCTACAGGGGATCATAACTAGTTTGGGGCATCAAGAAGACTTCCTGAAGGAGATAACTTTTGAGCAAGCTACATGGTTGGTTGGTTGTTGTTTGTTCTCAAAGAAGACCAACATGACATCATTATGCTACACTCAAGTTTCAATGTGTCCGACTGTGACTGATCAGAGCAATATGAGCTCAAGATGCTCTACTACAAGGTGGACACAAATAGTCTGTGTGAAAATTTGGGGTGGACTCTAAATTTGTGCATCCTGCATTTCCTTGGAGCAAGCTGGGTAGACTATCAATAAATAGAAACATGAGCGGGAGGAGAAAGTGGAAATAGAAAGTGTGATCATTGTAGGTAGTAGGAGCAACATGACTAAAGGTATTGAGCTGTAGAAGCCCAGGGTTTATTTCATGAACAGGGAGTGATACAATTTGGCTAGAAGGGAGATAGTGGTTGCAATAATACTGAGATATGTCTGGAAAAGGAGGTTAAGGTCAGAGAATGGAAGGTCAAACTAAGAATCTAGGACTCTCACAGAATGTATCAGTATTATACTCCATGTCATTGAGTTGTAAGGAACATGATGGAAGCCAGAGTATCATATGCGTCATTGTAATAATGAATTTTTGGAAAGTAAGATCCCATTCTACTTTTATTTATCACCAATTTAGGGATTTCAAAACTGCTGATTCTAAGGTCACTGTATAGTAAAAGGTATGCTTCCAAGGTTTATAACCTATTCTAAACCAATTTCTTTGGGAAAAATGAATGGGGAATCTTCTTCATAGACATCATAGGTCATCTGAACTGTTGCTGTCTGCTTCCTCCTCAGATTCCTTTATATTTTAATTGTGTTGTATATTTAATTGTGTTGTATTCACCAAGGTGTTGCCCCATAGCACACAAGCTCCTTCAGGACAAACAGATGCTTCCCTTCTCCTTTCTTTTTCTTTTTGTTTTTGTCTTTGTATCCTTAGTACCTAGCAGAGGGTCTTGCACATTATAAAAAATGCTTAATGATTTTGCAAGTTGAATAATGGATATGGGTTGTTGAAGGTACAAAGAGGTTAAATCACTTTTTCTGGGTCACACAGCTAATAAATATCAGGTGGACTTTGAACGTAGGTTTTCCTTCCTATAAACCCAGCATTTACCATGGCTCATCCTCATATACTTTTGAGAAATGTTGCTAAATAACTTTCCCATGAAAATTTCACTTTTCAGGCTTTACGTGGTAAGCTTTCGTGTACATAACTTTTAAAATTCTATTTTAAGTTCAAAAAGTGATTCCTTGTAGCTACTATTGGAATAAAAATCATTTTTCAAGTTAGTTTCTGTCCTCCCAAATTTCAAAAAATACCTAATAAATGTGGCATATAACTGACTACACTGATTCCTATCTACCTGTCAATTCTTATTAACATCTTGAGGTAATTTTAATCACCCAAATGAACATTAACTGATAATTATAAATAATTATAACTCAAATAAATAATAATAGCATTTAAAGTACAAGACACTGTAGATCCATTGTCATTAAATCCTCAAAATAACTCTAAGGGGCAGGAGCTATGATTAGCCCTGTTTTACAGATGAAGAAACAGCAGCTTGGAAAGATTAAGTGACCAGTCCAGGGACCCACAGTTAGTAAACATCTCAAACAAGACATTAACCTTGGTCATCCTCATCTGAAGTCCGGAGATCTGTCTACAACGCCATGATGCCTCACAGGCATGTGCTCGAATGATCTATACCCCAACATGTATATAGTGCTACACCCCTACCACCACCACCACCGCTATCAACAATAATAACTAACATTTACATATCACCTACTATGTGCCAGGTACTGGGCTAAACAATTTACAATGATCTCATCTGATCCTCACAACAACCTTGGGTGGCAGGTGCTATCATTATTCCCATTTTGCAAATGAAGAAACTGAGGCAAGCAGAGGTAAAATTACTTGTTTAGGGTCACACAACTTGTAAGTATCCAAGGCTGGATTTGAACTCAGATCTTCCTGATTCAAGTCCCTGCACTCTATCCATTGTGCCACCTACTCAATGTGTCATAAAGGAAGAGTCACCATATTTGAAGCCAAGATTTGGGTTTGAGTCTTGGTTCCTTCCCCTGACCCTGGATTGCTCTCCCTTATCACCTCTGCCCCTTGGAGTCCTTGGCTCTTTTCGAGGCTTGCAAATGTCATGTCTTCCTTGAAGACTTTCTTGAGGGCAGCTGTCCCTCTTCCCATCCAGTTCTTACTTCTTCTCCTGTCTGCTGGAAATGACTTGGCATTGATTTCACATTTAATTATCTGTGTACATGTTGCTTCCCCACAATAAGGAGCTCTGTTCAGGGTAGAGACTGTGACCAGTGTTGTCTTTGTACCTTTGTACCTAGGACAAGGCTGGTGCTCCACAGATACTTGCTTACAACCGAATACATAGGACAGAATAATAAAATGGAATGAGAGAATACAATAGAATGAAATGGAATAGAAATTTTAGCTGGGTGAGCCTAGAGCAGTCAATTTGGGTTTAGGAGCTGTCATGAGTATCTGAAGATCTTCCCTGCCCCTAGGCCCTTTGCTAAAGTGGCTACCTGACTCTAGAGAACCTTCTGTGATTTGAAAGTATACTCTGCCCCTTAACAGGCTGAATGTGGTCACGTGGAGCCTGTGGCACCAGGCTTGTTTTCCCGGAATGCCCGGGACTTGTAGCTTTGTGATTGGGCAGTGGGTCTAGAGGGCTGTGACATTATCCAAGCCAGGAGAAGGCTATATATATGCCCTGATGTGAGGTTTTAGTATGGGGCTCACTTTGAGAAGAGTTGTATGATTTGGCCAGACGAAACTCTGGGAAGCCGTTGAGCCCCCTGGCTGTGAAACACCCAGATGTTGGTGCTTCCCTCTCTGGTAACTGAATAGGTAACTGATGTAATGGTCAGGTGCTGGAAGCCGTCTGCTGATCTGTTTTTCTGTTTGTTTGTAACTTGTGTTTGTATTCTGTTTGCAGTCTCTGAAGTTCAGGGTGCTGACTTTTCCCCCTGAACTAGGTAAATGATATACATTTGATTGATTAAAGTAAGATTGTTAACCCATTTTCAG
>CM053580.1:41636940-41659144 GCA_028627135.1 Pseudochirops cupreus
TTTGTAAGGATCTACAGAAAAATGAGCTATTATAATGTTATTAAAGCCCATCACCTCTCAGTGCCCCAGCGAACACAGGATACCCAGAATTAGCAGTGATGATGATGAGTTGTGCCAGGCTCCTCATCAGTCTCATGGGCCTCTGTCTAGTTCCTCCATCCACCCTCCAGACTCTCAACTGAACTTCCCCTAGGTGCTGGAATTCTTCATTTTAACTCTGGTTCTTCTTAAATGCACAATTAATCCCTTTGCCTCTGTTCTCTCTGTACTGTACCCAAGAACTCCCAGGACTGGGGAGGTGGTGGGACCAAGGGAAAGAGGATCTAGATTTAGATGATGCTTAAATATATGTATGGGAAGAATCATATATGGAGCATTCAATGAAGTGGTCCTAACATGGCCATTCAGAGCAAAGAATTAGGTCAGAAAGGAGAATGGGAAGTCAGTTCTGTTTTTCCTTGACTCTTAGCTTGTGCTGTGTCATGGGACTAGAAGTGGGCACACCTCTGTAGTTGTGAAAGACTGTTGCCATCATCCTCACTAATTACCATTGACCCTCAGTCCTCTGAAATTGCTTTGGACCAGTATGGTAATGAGAAAAGCAAGGGGCAAGGAGCCAACCAGGAAGCAGCTTAAGTTTTTATCACATATTGCCTCAGGCCCCTTTTCAGACATTAACCCCGGGCAGTTCCCCTTCTCACTCCAGGTGGGTGAGGTCATTGCTGACATGTTCTTTCTACAACTCAATTTTAATCACATGATCAAATAGGATTTAAACCTAGAAATGATTTGTTCAGTTATTTCTGACTTTCCAAGACCCCATTTGGGGTTTTCTTGGAGAAGATGCTAGAATGATTTGCCATTTCCTTCTCTAGCTCATTGCGCAAGAAGAAACTGAGGAAAGCAGGATTAAGTGACTTGCCCAAGGTCACTCAGCTAGTCAGTGTCTGAGTCCAGATTTGAACTCAAGAAGATGAGTCTTCTTGACTCCAGACTTGGTACTTTATCCACTGCACCACCTAGCTTCCATCTTCTACAGATCTTTTAATCCGATGCTCCTAATTTTACAGATGAGGACACTGAGGCCCAGAGATTTTAAATGAACAACCGAAGTCGTAAGTGTTGGGACTGGGACTGAGCTCTGTACTCAGCATTCTTTCTACTGTGTCCTTTATAATATTAAACTGTTTCAATCCATTATTTTAAAAAATATTTATTTTTGAAATGTATTATTGTTGCTTTTTGAAAACATTGCTGTCACCTTCAAATAACTCTTCTTTTCACCTCCTTCTTGTCTTAGAACATTTCCTTATAACAAAGAGGTACAGCTTAGGAAAGGAACACATAAGTTACATCTAAAAATATGTGTTTTCTTTTGGATGTAGAGTCTACCACCTCCTTGCCAAGTAGTAGGAAGCATAGTTGCCTTCAGTCATTCAGAAGTTATGATAGGTCAGTGTCATGGTTTTGAGGCCCTTCATTAACTTTATTGTGCTTATTTTGGAGGCAGCTGGGTGTTGCTATGGGTAAAGCGCTGGGCCTAGAGTCAGGAGACTTGAGTTCGAATTTGGCTGTAGATCCTTCCTAGCTAAGTGACCTTGGGCAAGTCACATAACCCTATTTGCCTCACTTTCCTCATCTGTAAAATGGAGATAATAATTACTTTCTGGGTTAGATCAGATTGGATCGTGATTATAAGGCTCTTAGTCTATATAAATGCTAGCTGTTTTATAATTATTACTGTCATGATAATGGTTCCAGTTTGCTCTGCATCAGTTCATACAAGCATTCAGAGGCTATTTTTAAATTCTTCATATGAATTCTATTTCAAGTTTTGTTGTCTTTTTGTGTGTGTATCCAGACTTTTTTTTTCTTTTTTTCCTTTGGCGGGGAAGGTAGGGCAATTGGGGTTAATAAGTGACTTGCCCAAGGTCACACAGCTAGTTTTTGTGTTAAATGTCTGAGGCCGGATTTGAACTCAGGTTCTCCTGACTCCACAGCCAGTGCTCTATTCACTGCACCGCCTAGCCACTCCTGTGTGTCCAGACTTCTAATTTCATTGATGTCGGGCTCTCTTGGCTCTGCCAATGCAGACCAGTAACCTTTCAGCTACTTACAGAGCAGTTTAGAATTGTTAATTCTTGAAGTTTCATGTACAAATGATCAAGGAGAAACTGAATTTTGAAGTTTTCTGAAGTTCAGGGAGCTGACTTTCAGCAAGGAGAAAGAGTTTAACTTTAACTACTAGAACCCTCCCATTTGGTACACAGAGAGGTTACGTGACTGCCCAGTCATACAGCCAGTATAAAACAATGAATCAAGGTTCTCCTGACTTTGAAACTGGCTTTCTGTCCATTTACCAGATTGCATTTCTGTCATTTTATTACTATTCTACCATGTTCATAGGCTATAGTTTGTTCAACTATTCTTACTTGACCCAATTTCCTCTAAATCCTTTGTGACTACCAAAATTGCTGCTGCACATATTTTGATACCTATGGGCCCTTTCCTTCTGTCATTGACCTCTTTGGAATACATGTTTAGTGGGGGGATCCACAGTGTTTTCTTTCATAGACATCTAGGAAAGCCACTGCACCTATGAGATGGAGAATATAGGTTTGAAAATTTATATAAATTATTTTTGAACAGTAAATATTTTAATACATCCAAATGAGAAAAAAAAAGATTGGGAACATTTACAAAAGTAGTAAAGAAGGGGAGGGGAAAAATTAGAGAAGCAAAGAGATATTTTGAAGGATGGTTTCATTCAGTGCTGTTTTAAATTCGTGCAAGCTGCTCATAATTCTGCTTAAAGTCCAGCAAGGAGGAGAGGGAAATCTAGTGATGTAGACAATAATTCTTCCCTGGAATTTTTTAAATGGGTCACTGTTTTGGATTATGCCCAATAAGCAATGAGGTTGGTAATGCTTTTCCCTTTTAGAACTTGATTAACATTGTGTGGAACACCTCTTTAAATGAATTTATCATATAATATTGTGCACCATAGTGATAGGATTGTATGTTATCTCTCTACTAGGCTATAGACTCGGAGATTGTGTCTTGTATAAATTTTGTTTCTCTTCCAGTTTTTAGCACAGGGTTTTATATTCAATAGGGACTTAAAAAAAAACAAAACAAAACCAAAATTATTGAATAGTTTCTCCCTCCGCTTTCTTTTTTCCCTCCTGTATGTTACACACCTGCAGAGATTCTCCCACTCAGGGGACCTTCAGTAACTGTTGCCAACTTGTTTTCTAGGTTCAAGTGTGGGGTGGACCCATGTAAATAAATGGTAGATTGCATATCACATTGACTATCACCATTAGTTGATTCAAACTCTGTTACTTATATGTTAAGAAATACAGGAATCTGTATTTCTTCTGTTGTTCCTTGACAGTGTGGCAATGGGAGATTTGGATACGCAGGTGGTTTCCAGATCTGTAATCTGTAATAAGACTGAAGGTTTTGATTGGGTCTTGTTTCGGTCTTTTTCTAGGTAGACTGCTAATCCCATTGTGAAATAAACCACAGACTTCTAATGCATATGCATTTCAGACAGAGTCATAGATAGCCCAAGATTCTAAAATCCCTTCCTCGAGGGCTTTCCTGGGAACTCCATGAATGTTAATATGCAGCAACTTCCAGAATGAGTAAATGTTATTCCATTCTGATTCTCACTGGCCCTTTAACAAACCTCTAGGGATTAGAACCTGTCCTTTGTTCCAGGTGCTTCTAGAAATACTAGCTGAAATCAGCTGTGGTGGGGGGGTGAGGAATGCCTACTACATCATTAAGCAATGCCTCTTCCTATATAAAATAATCTAAAATAAGTTTTTTGGCCACTTTTTCACTTACTCCTTTAAAAAGGGACATTAAAAACCATGTGTGTCTACATGGATCAGCTAATACATACTTGGGTGTAGAGAATTATGGGTGACATTTTTAAAAAGTTCTCTAATTTCTATTAACTAATTTCAGAATCAGGCATACCATCATGCTCAATGTAATTAGTTACATAATTTGTTTATGAATAAACCTTTCTGTATTTGAAAAATGACACACACTAATAAATTTTTTTGAGGATGCAAATTTACCTTTGAGGTTTTTTCCCCCCTATCATCAAATTTCCAATTGACACACACCATCATAATTTACCACCTTCAAATGCCCTATCGTTTAATGAGGGTGTACAATTCTAGGTAAAAGTAGCAAAAAGGTACATTATCCCAATGTCTTTAATTTCTCAATATACTGAATTCTCTCTGCAAAAGCAAGAATATTACTTGGGAGATCCAGAGTCTCTCTGTCCTCATCTTCTTCCACAAGAACCTTGCATAAATACTTACATGATATTCCCATGACGAGCAGAGTATGCAGAAAACCTGATGAAGCCTCAACAGCATATTGAAAATTTTTTTGTTATGTACTTAACCACCAACAAAGACAAATATTTCAGTATGCAAAGAAAAAAGCAGATGGAATATGAAACTGTAAACTGAAGCAGTATGTTTTCAAATAAAAAGTATGTCTTCGGTTTTCAGTTTCCGTAATAACAATGTCAAATACATGTTTCAAGCTGTTTTTAACAAAATATTTTGTGATTTTTTAAAAAGATTCTATCTTAAGGGTAGACATTTTAAAATTAGACATACTGGCTTCATTTTTAATAAGAATATTCATAATGATACCTATATAAAACTTTGAGGTTTATATTTTATATATATTTTACACATATCAGCCTAATGCTCTTGGTAAGTCTAAGCCCAATGTGATTCTACTTTTGAGCAAATGATAACAATAATAAGAGCTAGCCTTTATGTAGCACTTTAAGATTTGCTAAGTACTTGCCAAATATTATTTAACTTTTTCCTTACAATAACCCTGGGAGGGAGGTGTTCTTATCATCTCTGTTTTCCATGTAAAACATGGATTCCCCCCATGACATGTACTAAGTAGTGTGTAAACCCAAGGAAAAGGGCTCAAAATGCAAAATGAAATACTTAATAATCAAATGACCAGTTTCAGAAAAGGGTAAATAAAAATGAGGAAGGCAGCCATGATTAAAAAAAAAAAAGCAAGGAGAATGAGATTTCCACATCATAATAGGGTTTTTGTAGGTACGTTAATGAAATATTATTGACGGAGGAGAGCTGAAAATTAATACTTGTCTGTTAGACCAAAGCCAGGAGTTGTTGCCTCTAACCATAAGCATTGATTGCCCATGTTTCATTTGTCTCCTGGCCTTGAACTGTTTCAAACCAGGGGATATAGTCCTTCCTTTGATTCTAGCTCTTTAGCAGTGACTTAAATTGTCAGTAGGATGAACTGTTATTTTCTTGCAGCAGGTCAGATAAATGAATATGGGGACGTGGTTGATGACCTTAATGCAAATAATCTATTGGTAAGCTGTTTTACTCAGTCATTCCCGGTTGTTGAAAACAATAATATATTTGTGAAAACCAAACCAAACCATTTTGTTGTGTCACAAAGATTCCCTAAATACGATGTTATTGTTGAACTGGCGTTTGGACTGGAATCTTGAAATGGTGGGATTCAAGTTAATTTTTGAACAGGATGATTATTCTGAAAGCACTGGTGGTTATTTTCTCTCTTCATTCTCTTTCTACCATTGGTTTTTAGTGTTCTGTAGACAAACTGAACTAAAGTCACATAATTAAGTGAATCTTTTAGATTTTAATGTAGTGTATCCCAGTTTTTAGAGCTTGTAAATGAGTTCTCCATAAAACTCATTGCTACAATATTATAAGAGCAAACATCACTTTTCCTTAGCATGATTGAACAGGGAAAATCTCTTGCTTTCCTTTGTCTCAGACAAGAGGAAAAGCACACACACACACTTACACACACACACACACACACACACAAACACACACACAAACATTCACAAAACATTTCTGATCTTTCCTTGACAGTTGCTTGGGAAAAAATGGTAATCACCAGCGCAAGTCATGTGCAATGCTTGAAAGCCTAATGCTTTGTAGGAAAATAGATTGTAGTTGTACGGATCTTCAACCATAAGGCCTCGCTTGCCAAGATTCCAGCCTTTAAAATGCAACTTTTTTGTTGGGTGAACAGCCTAATGTTCCATGCACTGTACTAGAAGTAGCATTTTATGCAACATTGAAAGAGTCAATTAATTTGCATAATTTCATGAGTGTTACCATGACTTTAAGGTAGGCTAGTTTGCTCAGGAGTCTTGGCGGCCCAATATATTTTTTTTTTTTGCCATTTTGACAAATTAATCATTTCTAAAAACAATTAATTATACTTATGACAAACTGAACCCTATACCCATGGGTCCTAAATTTTTATAGCTGAAATCTAATATTAATGCGTATAAGATCAGTGATTTAGTGAGTACCTTAACAGTCAACAATGCCTAAGGCTGAACAAAATTAATATTTTGTTTCCCATCTGGAGACTTCAGTAAAATTAATGAGGAAGGGGGGTTATTGTAATACATAATGGGTGCAAAATTCGTTCTTTTCAAACTGGGAATTCTGTTTACATCAGGATTCTGATATTTTGTGTACTTTTCAGCAGAGTGAGTTAGCACGCAGTCTGTTTTCTCACTCAGTGGCAATATGGACAGTAATGGCTTCCAATTCTTTCATTCTACTAGACCTAGTAGGGAAATGACATTAATTTAGAGGATAATATTTACTGGTCTACATGATTTGTTTGAAAGAAGCACAGTTTAAAAAAACCCACTTTCACCCAATTATTATATTGCTACATGAGCTATTCTTTTCAATAGATGATGGGATATGCCAAAGTCTATAATCAGAGTTTGGAGAAATTGGAACATTTCTTTTTTTTTTTTTTCCTTCAGAATGACTGTGGGTCCTATGATTGATATAGATAAGTTGGTAAATGATTTTTTTTTGTCTCTTCTCTGTTCCTAACATATTCTGAGAAAAGATAATCCTTGGAGAGACCTGCCATAGACAATATATATATATATATATATATATATATATATATATATATATATATATATATATATATATATATACACATATATATCAGAGACAAAGATCAAGTTTAGAATTTAGGAAGGAAAAAGTATAAAGTTAGATACATTTATACCTTCTAGGTCACATTCCAGTCACTCACTCCATGACTTTCTCTGAGCTTTTAAGGGCTGGGGACAAAAGACTTAAGGATTTTTTTTAGCTAACAGAACAGTCATTTGACATACCTCAAGCCTTCAGGAAAAGAAACAACGCCATGAGTTTCACTCCTTCTTGTCAATCTGTCTTTGTTTATAAGTTGGATTTTTTGCTTGCTTTTGGTGCTTCTCGTTTGTTATGAGAATTTTACAGGGTAAATTCTAACCTGTTATTATTGTTGAGGTACATGCACCTTACAGAAAACCCATCGATGCACCTTCATATTATTTGTGTTGAAAAAGCAGCATTTTTATCTTGCTAGTATTCAAATATCAATTACAAAATTGCTGTATCCAAGTATATAAAATATGGATTCTTTAAATTTTGTATATGACCACTTTCCTAAATTTTCCTTTATTTTATGTGCATCTGCAATAGAATGGCATTGTGCACAGAAAGCCAGCCTCAGAACTGGGAAGAACTACTTTTAGATTCTGCCTCTGATAGGTCCTGACTGTATCACCTTGGGTAAGCCACCTAACTTCTAGATTCTATTGGCAACTCTGCTGAAACTCTAAGTTGCAGAGGACATGCAGACCAACATTAACACGGGTGGGGGTGTCCTCATCTGAGAATTCCTTATACCAATGAAATCACAGGTCCCTTTCACCTAATAGAGTACTAAAGAAATGCAATCACATGCAAATCAGTGCAATAATGAAACTGAAAACCACCCCAGAACTTTATTCTGATGCTCATATCAGGAAGAGCAGATAAGAAATGCTTTTGTTAAATGGAGATATCATTTGTATCACCATATATGTGTTTAAAGAGACTACCCCTTGCTTCAAAAATTAAGCCATTCTATTGAATATGCCACTAAATTAAAAACAACAAATACATAGTTTGGTAATCAATAGACATTTGAATGATTTCAAGCCTGGAACTCTTTCATCATTTTTCTACAATAGTTTTTTTTTTTTAAACCAAAGGGGGGGTTTGCATAAGATTTGTTTTTAAAATAATAAAGCAAATTGAGCTGATGTTCTGTAAGTAAAAATTGGCCCTTTGAAACCTCTTTAAAAAAGCTTCACATTCTGTATAAATCTGCATTATTAATTCACTGTAAAATAGATCCAGTTGGAGTACTTGTTTTTGCATTAAATTAAGCCTTTGATGTTCTTTAATGCTCTGATTTAGCCTCTAATTTGTCAGAGCACAAATGCACCAGCAGCTGTTGAAAATATCACTTTTGCAGTTCTGTTGCCGGCCAATAAAAATCCCAACAAGTCATCTTCCTATCTGGCTGCACAAAATAGCACTGAAAAAGTAGTCATTGCTTTGAAGTATCACTCCAATTATAGGTTTTAACCCCACAGGTCACAGTTTGATTACTTATACAATGAGAGCATAATTCCATCTCCATTCTGGGCTTTCTGGGTTTCTCCAGCATTCACTAGCTCCAGTGGAGGAGATTTCAGATGGCTGCTATGATGGCACTGACCTGTGTTTGATAGGGTTAGACAGCATTTGGCTGATCACTGTATATTTTGTGCATTATTTAACTTTCTGGGACATATTTAACAGCCAAAGCAAAGGCTACCAGGGGCTCCTGTTTCCTCTTTAAAGAAACTAGTGCATCCGTAATAGGAATCACATAATGGTCTTTAGCTCCTGAGTTATGACATATGTGCATCTATACATATACACGGATACATATGTGTTTTAAAGTGTACTAATATAAACTATCTTATTTGACATTCAGGAATGATTTTTGGATCTTTCATTGTATGTTTCGTCATGTGTCTCTTTCTATTGGGGTTAAGTGCCAGTGCCAATGCTTGACAGCAAAAATGGACAAATCCACCATGCTGTTTAAATTGTCTAATTTTATTACATTAGACATTTCTTGGCAAATGCATCTGCCAGCAGGAAATATAAATGCTCCTTTTGCACCAAGGCAACTGGCACTTGTCATTTCTGGCTTTTTGATAATATTCTGTCCTCCATTTGCATCAAAAAGATGGTGATTGAAGAACATGTTTTTAATCATTTGTTGGGCCGACAACCAACAATTAGAAGGAAATGCATATGATGCTTAGGAGTGAACAGTCCAAGAAATCACCTGTCCGGGGGGAGCTAAGCATTTCTTTGAATATCTCGTTGCTTACAGAATACCAAATCATTTCTACACATAGAAAACTTTGTTAGTTACCATAGATTGACTCATAACATAAACATGCCTTATTGAAATATAAAGAGTATTAGTCCATTATGCTAATCACTTCTTGATCCTGTATCAATCTCTGTCTTTATTGCCCACCCTCTTTCTTCCTGTAGTGAAACACATGTTCAAGTTAAAAAAAAAACCATATTATAAATTTTGCTATGAATCAAAGTCTAATAAATAAGGCATGGATTGCAATCATCTACTGATGGTTTTTTAAAAATCTGTATAGTATTTTGTAGCCTCATGGAAATGAGCAACTTCATCTTCATTCTGGAATATATTATTACATAGGCTTTTACAGATCACATTTTTATCACCCACTTCTTAGAACAGATGAGAGGAAAGGCCAAATAAACACAAACAAGCCAAACAAGTGAGTTGACTCTTTCAACTTTTTTATCCTTCCTATTTTACTTAGTAAAAACATATAACATTTCCATTACTTTAAAACTGATGTAGTAAAATGGACCTGAATAATACATTGTAGCTCTGACCAGAAAATGTTTGCTTACTCACATAAAGTAATTTGCCTCTTAGCACAGCTGGGTTCCTTTTTCCGAGTGTTTTATTTTTTATGAAGTAAAGAGAAAACATTATTTTTTGTAAACCAATGTTTTAATCTAATTGATGACAAGTCAATGGCCTAGAATAGCAATGGCTGCCTTGGAACCCCTCTCAATTTGCACATTTTAGGGCCTACTAAGCCTGGGAACTGAAGCATGAGGCAAATGAAAAGATATGAAGTTCATAATCTAGGGAGACCTGCATGCGTAGAGCCATAAAAGCCACAACTGCCAGCTCAGGTGGAAAAATGTTGAAGTGAGAAATGTATTCAATAAATAGAAAACACAGCATGGAGCTGAAAAGTGTGCATGAGAAACTGGTTAGGAGAGTCGAATAATGGAAAAGAAGGCAGATGGAGCATGAGTGTACATTAAACAGTAGTGTTCATAGCTTGTGACATAAAGTATTCCTCTGGGAGCCTAATTCTTAACTATCTTCAAATTCATTCAATTTAAAATATCATGGTCTTGTTATCATCTCATTTGGTCGGAATTTTATTGAAAATAGTATTGTGATGGACTGCATTTGTAACTTGAAAATGCTTGCTGATGGAATGAAATACAGAGAAGAAGTTGATGACTTGTTATTGGGGTGAGTTTGGTTTTTGTCAAGATCAACTAGTTTATGGGAACTTTGAGGTTTTGGAGTGTGGAGTTAGGTACATATCTGATATGTCTGGAGTCTCAGACTTCTAGATGAGTATCTGTCTGTGGGTGCATGGGTATAGAGCAGAATAGGAACTTGTGAATTTTGTTTTTGAATAGTAGACACTGAGTATTGACACAACTTCAAGGCTACCAACCCCTTCCAATCTAATAAGTCTTTATTATGCACCTGCTATGTGTAAGGTAATGTGCCAGGATTATAAATACAAAATGGAAAATAGCCATTGTCCTGAACTGGCAGGGACACCATTTATCTCTCTAACCTTATGATGGAGAACTCCCTTTTGGGCAACCAAACTTGTTGGTTCAATCAGACTGGTCTTCTTTCTGATCTTCATACATGACATTCCATCTCCCAATTCTCTATTCCTTAGCACAGAGTGACCCCCATATCTGAAATGAAATGCCCCTCTTTACTTCTGCCTCTAAGAAACTCTTGCTTCCTTCAAGACAACTCAATACCAAGTTTTTACGGGAAGCCTTTCCTGAACCCAACGCTCCTACTTCTTCTCCCATCACAATCTCAAAAATTCACTTGTATCTATTCAGTATAGCTATACATATCATTTTCCCTGATGTAATGAAGTTGCTTGAAGTCAAGAGACTGTTTCCCCTCTTTCTTTGTATCTTTAGCATGAAGCACAGTGCCTGGCTTATGATAATGGCATGTCGAGTGATCAACTGTGCAGCCATGATAGTCTGTCTATACACAGAAATTTGCTGAAAAGGAGGGAGAGAGCAGTAACCAACATGGAGATTAAGAAATCCTTCTCAAAGGATCTGACAGGAGGATAAGAAAATGCCAAGACAAAGGGTTTAGGCTCTATAAACATAAAAAAAAAATAAACAAACAAAAAGAAATAAGATGAATTAGTACCAATCACCCAGTCAACAAACTTTTTTTTTTTTTTGCTTTTTGGAGGGGGAAAGGCAGGGCAATTGGAGTTAAGTATTTGCCCAAGGTCACATGACTAGTAAGTGTCAAGTGTCTGAGGCCGGATTTGAACTCGGGTCATCCTGACTCCAGGGCCAGTTGCTGTATTCACTGCATCACCTAGCTCCCATCAACAAACACTTATTAAGAATCTATTATGTACAGATTTCTAGGACTATATAAAAGAGAACTATTATTAATTCATTATATTGTCTTCCATTTAACTTTGATCCAGGGAATGTTAGAATATCTAAGAATTTTCAAGTGTGATGAATTCTCCTCTCCCCTCCCCTCCCCTCCCCTCCCCTCTCCCTCTCTCTCTCCCTTCCTTCCTTTCTTCCCTCCTTCCCTCCTTCCCTCCTTCCTTCCATTCTTTCTTTCTTTCTTTCTTTCTTTCTTTCTTTCTTTCTTTCTTTCTTTCTTCAACTGCGGTTAAGTGACTTGCCCACAGTCTGAGGCTGGATTTGAACTCAGGTCCTCCTGATTTCTGTGTCAGTGTTGATTGGACCAAAATCTTGTTAAACTGTTTGTTGTTTTTTACTAGGTAGGAGAAGAAATGGATCCAAGTTCTAGGAGGGAGGGAAGCAGAGGGTGTTTGTGATGGAACCAAGTCCAGTTCATGGGCAGAAGTTTACCCATCTAGGAAGGTCACTGGAAATCAATGAGTTGTCTTAATTCTCTTTACAAACTCTCTAGGTCATAGAACTTTTGGCAATCTGATGAAATCTATAGACCCCATCTCAGAATGATGTTTTTAAATGTATAAAATAAAGAGCCTAGGCCTAGGAAGGTAAATTATTTTAAAAGTTATCAAAATATATTTTTTTTAAATAACAAGTTCACAGACCTCAGGTTATTAACTCTTGCTCTAGGGAAAGGTACGCTCATGAAAATTGTTAGAGATTTCTCTTGATCACCTACCCACATTTACATATTTCCTTAGAAAGATCAGTGATTTTATCCTCTGCTCTTCCTTCATTTTAGCTAATTTTTAGAACAGAATTTGACATGATCCACTTTAATTTGTTCAAATTATGCACACACACACCTTCCCATATATGAAGTGTTTTTTTGTTTTTTTTTTTTGCATTCCATAAAACTCTCACTTAAGAATGTATTGTGTTTGTCTTCATTCTAGAAAATACAAGTCTTTGGCATACATGTAGAAGATGAGAAAATTTGATTTAATTTGATCCAATGATTCTTTATTAAAAGTCTACTCTGTGTAAGGCAGTAGACTAAAGGGAGTAACTGGGAAATAATGGAAAAAATATTTAAGATCAAAAGAGCATCCACTGGTTCTGCCACTTCCTACCTATGAGATAAACTCGTGTCACCAGTGGGTTTTCTCATCTACAGAATGAGAGGTGTTGAACTAAATGACTGCTAGGTTCCGTTCCAGTCTCAGGTCTAGGATCCTAGCTGAAGAAGTTGAAGTTGAAAAATAACAGAGTTCCTCCCTAACCTCAAGGTGGTTATAGTCTAATAGGACAGAAGAAATATAGTAAATGATTACAACACAAATCAAAATATGCTCATGGCAAAAAAGAGATTTGAAAGTGAGACAGGAAAGAGAGAGAAAGAGAGTGAGAGAGAGAGAGAGAGAAGAGAAGAGGAGAGAGAGAAAAGAGAAGAAAGAGGAGAGAGAGGAGCAGGAGGAGGAGGAGAGAGAGAGAGAGGAGAGAAGTGGAGAGAGAAAAAAGAGAAGAGAGAGGAGAGGGAGAGATAGAGAGAGATAGAGAGAGACAGAGAGAGAGAAATCCTGGTGGTAGAAAAAACTTCATAACAGGGGAAGCACTGATTAGAACTTGTAAGAATGGAAAGATTTCAGCCATTTGTGAGGTGACTGGACACGTCCAAATAAAGGGGTAATGAGAACAAAGAGGTGAAGATAAAGGAGGCTAGCTGGTTTACTGGGGTGTGGCTGCTGCATATGCTACAGCTTCTTGAAGTCTAAGGTTAGAGGTGGGTGACAGGTGGACACCAAAAATGTATGAGTAGCCCTGAATAGGGCTCAGCAAACCCTCACACCAGAAATGCCAGTCCTTCTTGAATACCACATGCACCAAAGCATTTAATTCACCCTGAACTCTCCAGAGACCTTAAGCACTTAATAAATGTTTATTGACTATTATCACAGTAGAGAAGGGAGGATATACAAGAGATTTTTTTGAAGGTAGAGTCGACAGGACATAGGAACAGATTGTGTGTGGGAGGAGTAAGAGTGAGAAGTCAAGGCTGGGAGAATGGAGGATTGTAGTGATTTTTGACAGTAAGAGTAAATTTAATAATAACAATAATAAATAAGTAGCATTTATATAGCTCTTTAAGGTTGCTAAAATGCTTTGCTGGGAGGGAGGGAAGATGATGAGTTCATTTTTGGACATGTAGAGTTTAAAATATCTGTAGGGCATCTAGTCTGAGATGTCCACTAGGTAGTTGGCAATGTGAGATTGAAGGTCAGATGTAAAATTACGACTGGATAAATAGATCTGTGGGCAGATCAGATCAGGGCAGTTAGGTGGTGCAGTGGATAGAGTGCTGGGCCTGGAGCTGGGAAGATTCATCTTCCTGAGTTCAAATCTGGCCTCAGACACTTACTAGTTGTGTGACTCTGGGCAAGTTACTTAACCTGTTTGCCTCAGTTTCCTCATCTGTAAAATGAGCCGGAGAAGGAAATGACAAACCATTTCATTGTCTTTGCCAAGAGAACCCCAAATGGGGTCACAAAGAGTCAGACGTGATTGAAAAATGACTGAATAACAATGACAACAAAACTAGATCTGAGCCCTGGTTATCTGATTAGAGAAGATGATGGAATTCATGGGAGGTAATGACATCCCCACTCAAAACGGTCAAACTAACCTAAACCAATGATGTACAATTAACTAAAAATTGTAGTTTTGCAAGGAATATCCTGCTCATGTCATTCTTTCTAACTCCCATACTGCAATCTGTGGAAGCTTTGCCCCCACCTTATTCTGCTAATGGATCCCCTTTCTTCTATAACACACACTCCTATTTGTATAGAACCATATGTATACTTACATCTGTCTATATATGTATATGTCTATCAGAAACATGATGCAGCAACTTTAGTGCTCAGACATAATGAGTTTGCCCTCAGCTCATACTGATGGATATGAGTTTATGAGTTATTTTAGGTTCAGGGAGACAGTGTTGATTAAAATATGTGCAGAAGGTTTAAGCAAGAATTAAAGCATTGATTAGTAGAGGGTGTAGACTCTGTGGATCTGTCCATCTTAAAAGTTATGACAGTTGAGGTCAGTGACTGGATGAAAGAAGAGGATAGACTTTAAAAAATGCAGATGAGAAATATTTAGGAGTTCAGCAAATTCAAACATGCTATTGGGAGGCTAGTAGGAGACCCCCTATTTCTCAGCTTAGGGAGGTACCAGGGTGAACACGACAATGGTTTTCATTTTAGTGTGTTGTTCATTGGGTTCAGTGATGTAGGCAAGGATCCCTACTTGGCAGGCAAGATAATTCTAGCAGTTAATGATGTCTGGACGATTGTAACTTTCCAAATTAGGAAACCATTTGTCATGTCTAGTGTGTGCCTTCCTTAGGGTAAGGTGGGCAAAAGCAATGGAAGAGGGAGGAAAGGTAGGTTCTTACAGAATAACAGTACTTGTAAGAGATCCTTAGCAAGGAAAAGATAAACCAGTTACCCACACACTACGATTAACAGAGTCAAATTAACCTTTAAGCCAGTCATTTCCCTGAATTGAATAGAAGGAAACATCCACATCATCAGGGTGTGCTCAAGAGAACTTGAACAGAGCAGTTATAGCCATATCAGAGGTAGTATAGAGGATAAGGTGCTGAGCCTCAGGTCAGGAAGACCTGAATTCAAATAAGGTTCCAGGAACTTACTAGCTTTGTGACCCTGGGCAAACCCTTCACTATGTGTCTTCCTCAGTTTCTTCTTACACAAAATAGGAAGAATAAGAGCACCCACATCCCAGCATTATTATGAAGATTAAATGAGATAGTATTTGTCAAGTGCTTTCCAAGTCTTAAAGTGCTAAAGAAATGTTAGCCATAATGGTGAGTTCACACTTCATGGTCACTGGCAGGAAGGTGCTCCACAAGAAAAGATCATTGAGGTTATTCAATACGAGTTAAAGCTTTGAGATATGGTAAGATTACCAAAGGAGAGGATGTAGAGAATGAAAAGAAGTCTCAGAACTGAATCCTGGAACACAGCCGTGCACAAGGGATGGGGAGTAGATGACAGTCTTGCAAACAAGGCTGAACAAGGCTAGATAGGAAAGAAGGAAATTGAGAGAAAATATGGTGAGGTAAAGCCAAAGAGGAGAGTACACAAAAGGGACTAAGGGTCAAAAGTGTACAATTCGGCACAGAGGCCAAAAAGAGTGATCATTGAGAAAAGACCTTTGAAGTTAGCAATAAAGAAGTCACTGGTGACCTTGGAGATAACAATTTCAATCCAGTGTTGAGAACAGAAGCCAGATCGAAAAGGACTGAGAAGTGAGAGGGAAGTGCGACAATGTAGGCAATTAATGTAAATAGCGTTTTCTAGGAATGTGACTATGAAAATGGGGAGAGATGTAGGTTAATATCTAGAAAGAATGATATGAGGATAATTTTTTTTTGAAGAATCTGTACCATCAGAATAAATTTCTAGGCAGCAGAGAAGTTGGTGGATAAGGAGAAGGTAGAAATGAAAGGGAGGGAGACAAGGAAGGAGGGAAGGAAGGAGGGAAAGAGAGAGAGAGAGAGAGAGAGAGAGAGAGAGAGAGAGAGAGAGAGAGAGAGAACAAATTCCCAGAAATCATCAGCTACAATGGGACTTCAGGGACTTAAAGAGTAATTTTTGTTGGCCAGAAGAAGGACTAAACAACGATCTCCTCTATAGAATCCCGACAAATGGCCATATCTTTACTTGAATATATACAAAGGGACATAGGTGAGAGATGGGATGCTGAACTTTGGGGGTCATCTTGTCTTATTTGATTTCATTACAGAGTTTGTGATAAGGAATGAAGTGACGTGATTCTATGTCTGGCACAGAACTTGGTAAGTGACCTATTAATCTCTCCTCTACCATCAGTTAGCTTACAATATTCCTGACAATTTTTGTGATGGCTTATACCTGCTCCTAGGGGTCTGGGATGCCCCTTCCCTCAGTCCCATCTTGGAGATTGTTTGTTGACTTGACTCTAAAAAAATCACAGCTCGGTCTGATTGACAAATCCTTCATTATTGATCTTGAGTATGGATTGACACCTACCTATGTAGCTGTCAGTCCCTGTACTTATCTTTACCTCTCTGACATTGTCTTTCCCTTAATACTGCCCAGACTAGCTAACTCTTTCTTTGACTGACAGCTCTGGGGCACATTAGATGGGTAATGGTCACAGGTGAAGTAAGTTGGGGCAGGAAAATTTTCTTCTTGGAAAAAAAGACATACACATGGACATTTCTTAAATACTTTAGAGGGTCTGTGAAATCAACATGAGAAATCTCTTCAATGGAGAGGCTGATCCCTATATGTTTCTCTAACCTGTGCCATTCTTGCCTGCATATTTATTTTTTTTTAATTTTATTTTGTCATTGAACAAGAATCTATTTCCCTTCCCTCTCTCCCTTTATAAAGAAGTGAAACAAAATATGTATAATGCATATGCATAGTCAAGCAAAAGAAATTCCCACATTAGCCATGTCTAAAAAATAAATGATTATGCTGAAATGATGAAAAGGATGATTTCAAACAAACTTGAAAAGACTTACATGAACTGAAGCACAGTGAAGTGAGCAGAACCGGGAAAATGATTTATGTAATAATGACAACATTGTAAAGATTGACCGCTTTTCAAGACTTAAGACCTCAGGTCAATACTATGCCCAATCATAATTCCAGAGGACTAGTGAAGAAATACTCTACCCAACTCCCGACAGAGTGGTGATGGCCCCGGGCTCTCTTCATGCCTTTATAAATGCTCCATCCATGTGTAATGCCTAGAAGGTCTTCTTTAATTCCTTTCACCATTCCATGGATTTCAATGAAGGGCTTGCACAGTTCATTAGTTACCACCCTTGCTACCTGACCAGCCCTCTTCTCCTTCTTGAAATTCAGGATTTCACTTGTGTCTTTCATGTCCCTTCTCATGAGCTAGCCTCTTTTAGTAGAAAGCTACAGTCTGCTGATAAGTCCTGTCTTTTTCCATCGCTGCTGAGAAAGCCCAGGTTCTTCTGTGAGTGTGAATTTTTGAAGGTGCAGTGATGTGTGATCATTCAAGAAATGTTAGCTGGAGCCAACTTGTGAAGGGCTTTAAAAGCTAAACAGAAGATTTTATATCTTGTCCTACAGGCAGTAATTGAATCATTGGTATTTTTTAAAACATTTTTAATTATGTGAAGCACTGTGATTTACACATATTTTATCCTTACTACAACCCTGAGAGATAGGTACTATTATTATCCCCACTTTATAGTTGAGGGAACTGAGGAGGACTGAGTTTATAAGAGTTGTGTAGTTGTTAGTTATACAGTTAGTAAGTGTCTGAGGCTGGATTTGAACTCAGGTCTTTCTGACTCCAAGCCTTACATTTTTTATCTATTCATTACCTAGCTGTCTGAGGAAGCTGATGTTTTTAATCTTTCTGTTGTGTCTGACTCCTTGTGACCCAGTTTGGGGTTTAGTTGGCTAAGATACTGGAGTAATTTGTTGTTTTCTTCTCCAGTTCATTTTACAGATGAGGAAACTGAGGCAAACAGGGTAAAGTTACTAGCCCAGGATCACAAAGCTAGTGTGCATCTGAGGTCAGATTTGAACTCAAGTCTTCCTGACTCCAGGCCTGGCACTCTATCCATTGCATCACCTAGCTACCCATATTTCAATCTGGTATATCTCATTAATTGTATTCTGTGGTTTGCAGACATATAACATCACTGATAATTGACATAAAAAAGATCAACATTTACAGCTTGGGATTCTATTCAATAGGGACAACTACTTTTACCTCTTCATATACAAGAAATTCCTGAATCAATTGTATTCTAAAACCAAAACTAATTTATGGGTTGTCTACTGTGTGCAGAGCCCACTGAGACACAAAGAAAACACAATTACAAAACATGGTCACCATACTCAACAGTCTTTGTAAGGACCCTGCAGTGCTGTTTGTCCTCTGGTCAATGAACCACCTTAGAAATACTGGCAGCTTGGTGGTGAAGTGGATAGAGCATTGGACCTGGGGGTCGGAAAGACCTGAATTCAAATCTTGCCTCAAACACTGTCTGTGTAAAGCTGATGAAATCACTTAACTTCTGTTTATCTTGGTTTCCTTATATGTAAAATGGGGATAATCATAGCACTTACTTCAAAGAGTTGTTGGGAGGATCAAATGAAATGATATCTGTAAAGCGCTTTGCAAATTTTGTAGTGCTTTATGTAAATGCTGCTGATTAAAAGAAATGCTATTGATTGAATTGGGATGTATGCAGTATTGAGGGAAGACCAGCACGTCTCGTGTAAGGGCTTGCCAGACCCTTTTCAGGGCTGTTCCACTAGTCACCAACTCTCACCTGTGACTCTAAGAAGATATAGCATGTGTAGTGGTCACACCCCAGTAAAACCATTGCAACAGATGGGCTTCAGGTTGAGGGTCCCCAACCCATTGATGACTTAGGAGGATGTCTACCCCAAGAAGGTGAAGACTTCCCCTGGCAGAATGGGAAGATGAGAATGATTTGTTTAAATGGTCATGAAGGCAGTTAAAGTTGGCACTGTGGAGTACCTAGAGCTTGGTCAGTCATCAAAGATACCAATGCCATCCTTGGAACCTGGGCCATCACCAGTCATTCTGACTTTGGTCTTGCCACTGGACTTCAATTACTTTGGAAGAGAGAGTGAGGCTGGTGATTCTGTGCAATTCTGTCTTACTTAAATCCAGTTCGTGTGCAAGTAAAGATATTACCCATGATTATTGCTGGTTCTCTTCCAAAACAAAGAATGAATACCAAAAATTGAATTTGCTGACATTTTTAAGACGTTTGGAATTTGCTCTAATCGTAGAATTCTATGTGAGTTTCCATACATTGTCCTCGTTACTCATTTTCTTTGTAATTTATAGGATAAAAGATTTTGAGCTGAAAGGGATCTTAAAAATGATCTCACCGAACTCCATCATTTTATAGGGGAAACTGAAGCCCAGAGAGTGAAATAGCTTTTCCAAGGTCACATAGGTGATAAGTGGTGGTGGATTTGAATTTACTTGCTCTGATACTAAAGTCAATGTTCTTCCCAGGCTACCTTTTATATCTTTGGTGGTTACTTCTTCACTCATTAATATAATTTTGTCTTTAAAATGGACTTGAAAAATTTCAAGGCGATTTTAGTTCAGTTGTTTTTCAATCTCCTCTGACCCTTTGTTACCCTACTTGGGGTTTTCTTGACAAAGACACTGGAGTGGTTTTACCATTTCCTCCTCCAGCTTATTTTACAGATGAGGAAACTGAGGCAAACTAGGGCAAGTGATTTGCCCAGGGTCACACAGCCAGCAAGTGGAAATATAGATGATGGAAATTGGTAGATTCAGTTAATAACTTTATAATGATTGTGCCAAGCATCAATTCCATCTTGGGGCTTTAATAGCCATTTTCATTGGATAGGGATGGGATCTGTCATTTTAATTTTTCAACTTTCCCTTTCTGCCCCTACTCTGTAGGCACTGAGAGTGGAAATGACTTGCCATGTCTCCTTTACCCTGGATGTGTCAGAGATAGGACCTGAATTCATGTTTTCTTAGCTTTGTGACTAGGTTCTATCTACTACACCACACCATCTATTGGTGCTTTCATGAACATATTTTGTATCCAGTTGCTTTGCCTCAAACCACCACTTTATCTACAAAATTAGTCTTTCTTGGGATCCAGCAAACTGGCAAAAATAATATTGCTTATAAGATGATAATTATTCAGAAAAGAATTGTTATTTTACAAATGGGCTGGCTCCTGTTCAATCATGAAGGGTATTTAAGGATTAAACTATCTGCACTGTATTTTTTTGAGCGGGATGGGGAAGATATACAAACCTAAATGAAGATATTTTTAGTATTTAAAGACAAATTTTTCTACCATTTAATGTATTTTTGTTGGTGTAACAACTACCATTCTTGTGCAAGATACTTAAAATGGTCAGTAGACAATGCTAATCTCCCATTTAAACCAGAAAACTGATTTTACATACATACACACAGTTATGGGGGTTGGAAAATATAGGGTGCCCCCCAAAATGTACTAAGACTTTTGGGACACTGACTTTGCAGCTTGTGCCCTTGGAGAGTGTGTTGTAAAACAGAAGTGGGCATATTTTTTCATTTGAACCAAGGAATACAGTATTTTGCTTCATTTTACATTATCAAAAGAAATCTTTGTATTACTCCAACCTTCATCCCCTTTCTATTAATGAAAACACTTTGAACTTGGTTGGGGGGGGGAACCTCACTGTGTGAAAATTATTTCTGGTCACATCTAAGACCTCACTCACTCCACTCTGAGTTTTTTGTGGTACATTTCAAGTCTCCTCTAAGAAAAGTTCTTGCTTAAACTAAATCAGTGACATGAAATAATTAATTTTTGGGGGAAGTGCTTGCCTAGACTCTCTCCCATTACCATATTGGTCTGCAGGCCAGGTCTGGGCTGAAACCTCCCAGTGGGCTTAACCATATTACCTGTAATTTTTCACATGCATACAGTTCATCACAAGTGACACTCTAGCTTTCAATGCAGTTATATCTCAGGACTTCCAATTGATATATCAGTCACAGCAGAAAATGCTATCATTCCTGTGGACCAACTGTTTACCGGAGTATAACACAAACTCTCCCCCTGTGTCTCATTTCATCACACTGTTCCACATAGTGATGTTTCAATGGGAAATGAAGGTTTATTCATGCTGTGTCTCTGAGTAGAAAAAAGACAGAAGTACATGGATGATAAATGGTGAAGTTTCCATGAGGAACCTTGCAAAACAATACAATTTGGAAGCATTCTGCTTGCTTAAATAATTTAACACATAAATGTGGTTTTTAAAGTTTTATAGCTAAATACTATTTATGTGTCCGGGAGTGGAAAATCCGTTACATTTGCTGTGAATTACTTCTTCTTCTGCCTTATTTAGAAATTAGCAAAATACCACTACAGCTGGAATGTCAGGGTGAAGTATTTGTGGGGACGGCAGGATTAGTGAAAAACACAATTACCATCATCCTTTCCAATTGGACACATATTTATTTACAGGTTTTTTGGTAGGAAGAGGAATTTGTGTTGTTATTAAATGGGATTCACTCACCCTCTATGGAGACTGAGGCCAAATTCCGGCTCAGTAGCGAAGAGTTGAATTTTGTTGAAAGCATGCAGCTAAAATATCTTATTTAAGTTACCATGGTTATCTTTAGGAAGATACTAGCTTTGTATTTTTCTTTTCCTGCACTGTTTAGTATTGGATATTTATACTTAATAGCCACATTGACTCTGATTAGACGGTATTGTAGGGACACAAATGTGATGATTCCACAACTATTCTGGATTAGAAAACATTAGACAATCTTTCTCTCTCTCTCTCTGTCTCTCTCTGTCTCTTTCTCTCTGTCTCTGTTTTTCTCTTTCTGTCTCTGTCTCTCTGTCT
>CM053580.1:41659644-41678600 GCA_028627135.1 Pseudochirops cupreus
TCTCTCTCTCTGTCTCTCTCTCTCTGTCTCTGTCTCTCTCTCTCTCTGTGTCTCTCGCTCTGTGTGTCTCATAACATCTAAGACTACACTTATTCACTATAATCTGGTTCTGCTGTGGCACATTTTAACTATTCTCTAAAAAATCTTGTTTGAACTAAATCAGTGACATGGAATAATTGATTTGGGGAGAATCACTTCTCCAGAATCCCTCTCATTAACATATCGGTCTGCAACCCAAACCTAGACTGAAGTTTCCCAGTGGACTTATTGCTTAGGATTTATAGATTATTTTCCTCATGTATTAATCAGCTCACTAGAAGTAAAACTTTGGTTCCCAAATCTTACCATTACAAAAATGTGCTAATAGATTTTAGAAAATAAAAATTTCAAGGAAAACAAACTAAACTTTTAATAGTACTTTTGGGAGAAGAGAACATTTTTTTTTAAAAGGTCAGTTTTATTGCATCAGAAATAATCTCTCAAAACTGATCTTATGAAAAAAAGTTTTCAAAAGTATAAAAAGCATTTACTTTGCATGTTGGGTTGTTTATAGCAGAGAAAAACAGGGTCTGTTCATGGTTGTTATAGCTTGAGGAACTAGTACAAGCAGCACTGTGTTCCTTTCTAGATGAAATTTTATGTACAGAGGTTACTTTGAGTGGTTCCAATTAAGACTTTTGTTCAGTCATGAGCCATCCTGTTTTGAACAGTTGGACATTCTTAAATTTGTATTAAACTGGAAGATGTTAAAGCCAGATGTTTCAAATCTTCAGTTTTTCCTGAAATTATCTGGGTATATCTTTAATGTGTTTATGACCTAGCTGTCTCCATCTGATTGCTGCCCTATTTTTTTTTCTTTACCAGCTTGGGTACTGACTTGCATTTGAGGTTATTATAAAGCAACCCAATCCTGCAGTTCAATTTCAAAGCACAGCAGAAAATGGCAAACCGTGATCCATTTTGTTTAAAATGCTTACTAGAATAATTTTTAGCCATTTGGCTAATTTTGTGTGTCAAAAAAGAGATTTTAATGATAATAACATGTTGCCCTTTGAATATAAATCAGTGCTTCTGGTCTACTGCCAAAAGGATATGTGCTTTGAGTGATTCTTTCTCCAAACAGTGGTGATGAATTTACAGAGTCCATCCATACTCTCCTACTAATATGTCAACTATTCACAGTTAAGAATACAGTCTTCTGCTATGAAACGAGAAAGCAAAGTATTCTACAGGGGGGATCATACTCTTGATCTGAGGCTCAGTGGCTTGATAATCTAAAAAGCTGAGCAAACCAGCCACTTCCTGGGTTTTTCGCAATGATGGCTAAGAATTAAGACATAATGATATTACTATCTGGTACACTGCTCAACAAAAGTTCTTTCTGTCTCTGTCTTTGTTTTTCTCCATCTATCTATTGCTTTTCAGGTTACTTTAATACAATAATAATTTTTAATGTAGTAAATATTTATAAATAATTTAGAATAACATAACTAAAATAAATAATTTAATAATAATAATTATGAGATAAATAATATTGATATTATCTCCATTATGTAGATGAGGAAATTGAAAGAGGTCTTAGATTTAGTACATTACAGAGTTAGGACTGAATGCAGAACTTGGTTGAATGTGTCTGTCTATATGGATACTTTGGACATTTACCTAAGTCTGTTTATTTAACTGTCCTCATTAGGTAGTATTAACCATTGTCTACTACTAAATTAAGGGGTGTTGAAAGAACAAGAGTCAGTCTTAGGAAAAGAAAGGGTGGCGCAAACATAATGTATCAATATGTGAGGGTCAGTAAAAATAAGTACAATATGTTAAATATTCTAATGAAGACTGAAGACATTAATTACATTAATAAATTGTTCCATTGAGACTGTTTCAACATAGGCAAGAGTCCACAAAATCACTATTAGCCCATAGACAGATCTCAGCACTGTCAATCAACACTGGTACTTGTGAATTAATAAAACATACCACAAAATTCCAGATGCTGATTGATTGAAAGTTACGACATATTTTCTTTTATGGATATTATAATCTTCTCCAAAATCCTACTAATGTGGAATGGAGGTTATTGTGGGCTCTTGATTGCTATCCCGGTTGGGCTCAAGTTCCAGAAGGTCCTACCAAGTTCAAACCTTTTCAAGTGTATCCATGGCAATGGTGTGACCCTGGGTAATTTACTTCACTCAGTTAGGCCTCTTTTTTCCCTTCCAACTCCAGCTCTATGATCCCATGATTCTATCATCCATTTTTAGCTGAAAAAATTAAACTTGAGGGAATATTTTGAGGAGTTAGTTGGTTTGAGTTGGCTTACAATAAAGTTGATGAATAAAAAAACTTTATTTTTTGAGCACTTTATCTTTCATAAAGTGTGATGGGGTTACTGAATCACAGCTTATTTATTATCTTCCACACTGATGACACTAGGTTAGTCCCCTGGAAATGCCTACAATGCAGAAGCAAAAAGGGTTATTTAGTCCAGAGACAATGAGATTTGCTGCCTACCTGTCTTCTAAGTATCTGAAGCTCTGACACATGGAAGAAGCATTAGAATTGTTTTCCTTGGACTCAGATGACAGAACTTAATGCCATGGGTGGAAGACAAATTCTGACTCTGTGTAAAAAAAAATTAGTAAGTTTCCTGCACTAGGAATCATTAAGGGTAGACAAGATGATTTGGTAACCATTTGTTGGGGTTTTTGTAAATGAGAGAATTGGTTACATATGGGTAGAACTAGATTTCTGCTAAGGTCGGTTCTAACTGAAAGTCTGTTTCTTCTGCTGTTGCTAGTTGGCCAGCCTTGATTGGAGGGGGGCTTCAGCTGGGGATGATTGTCCCATCTGTGCGGCTGCAGCTGCTCTTCCACTTCCACAGTATGCCTACATAGTCACACTCTGCAGAGCTTCCTTACTAATGGCCTTTGATAATGATTGAGACTGGTTTGCCAGAGCTCAGTAATCTTGGACTTCTAAAGACTGCTTAAGTGTTCCTCAGTAATCATACCCCACATTAACACCATACCCTGTGTTTACACCATTTCCAAGAACTAAAAAAAATTCTAATGAAGCCTTACAATATCTTAGAGGCATGTTTTTATGCCTTTTTTAGAGAGTTCACAAAATATATTAATGATGTCTCCCAGCTTACATGGAGAGACAATGGCAGGACGGAGAAGAGAACGTAAGTTTTTGATCTCTCAGTTTAGCAGTTGATCCCATCAAATGTCCTTAGTTCACAGAAAATATTTGCTGATGCCCTCAAACAAGTCACATACTGCAATATAGTGTTTTCTTTTCTACAGTGTTCAATTCAATTCAAATATTTAATTCCTGCTATGGATTGTATCACTATCTTAGGCACTAGGGTATACACAGAAAAAGATGGAAAAAAGTACCTGTTCTCAAGAGGATTACATTCTATTTTCTATATATACATGCATACAAAGCCACATGCACACACCCCTACATACATATATGTAAGGATATATACATGCATGTATGAATGTATATGTATACATACATATATATATCCCATATATAACAAGTGACATCTAACAATGGACCAGATCTATGCTATCTCAATTTAATAAAATACATAGAGAATATAAATTTTCATTTTGCTTACTCTTTATTAACTATAAAAGAGGTATTTGATTGGTTGGAACAAAACAGTGAATTATGGGCTCTTTCATAACATGATGTCTTCAATTCATAATCAAGGTCATTTAAGATTCTTTGGAAGATAAAACTATTGAAATAATTCTGTTAAATAATTCACTCTTGTGATCAATTCAAATATAGAATCCAGATTGAAGAAAGATTCCCTAGGGATGTTGTGGTCCTTCAAATTTTCCTGTTTGCAGATGACACTGTGTTGATTGCATCCTGCCCAAGAACATTGCAGACCCTCCTGGAAGAGATATGGAAATACTTAAAGAGTTTGGCTTGTCTGTCTATATAGCAAATGTTCAATGGCTGAAGAATATGGATTGCCCTGATTTCAATACGTCTTTGGGTGGATATCCAATAGAGACCATCCCACAGAATGTATTTCTGGGAGATTCAGTTCAGATGGATGATGAACTAGGGCCAGAATTGAACAAAAAGAGAGGTTTTGGGGAAATGGCTAAGGTATTTTAACAATCCTGAAGTTTTCTATGAGAGCAAAGGCCCATCTTTTTACTATGAGCATTTTATTCATGTTACTAAAGGGAAACAAGAACATTCACCCTTAGACACTTACTAAATGTGTGACCCTGAGCAAATTACTTAACCTCTGTCTGCCTCAATTTCTTCAACTGTAAAACTGAGATAATAATAGTACCTCCCTCCCTGGCCTGTTAGCAAGTGCAAATGAAAGAGTAATTTGTAAAGGACTTAGCACAGAGAAGGGCACATAGTACGAGCTATGGAAATGTTAAGTATTGTTGTTAATTCGCACCACTTCCTCCAAACAACTGAAGGTAAATATCACCCAGAAGGCAAGAGAAAGGAGAGATAGGGTGGATGTAAGGAGGCTGCAGGATAGAACAAAGAAGAAACTTCCACAAAAAACTGGGAGAGCATGATGTCAGCAAAGATTTTATGATAGGAAAAGAAAGGTTAGATGGCAAGAGACAGACCTGACAAATACACAGTCAGAGTACTCCCCTGGTCTTCTTATAATGTTGAGAGAAAATGAGGAAGACCCCTCACAGTGATATTTGGGAAGCGTATGAAAAAGAATCACACAGACTGGATCGGCTAATTATTATAGAGATCACTATTGCAGCAGAAGAGACTCTCAAATTGTTCAAGTGTTTCAGAATTAGTACTCTAAATGGGAGATCCTCATCCAATAGCTGATCAGTGGATCTACTACTAAGGAAAATGAAAGATGTCAATCTTGACATCGTTGCATTGAGTGGAATTAGAAGATAAAAGAAAGTTCCAGTTAAATGGAAGGATGACTCACAGTTTTCCCTTGCACAGTGGTGGTGATGACAATGACAACAGTAATAACAGTAAATAATAATAAAATATAGTGCTTTAAAACAAAGTGCTTTATATATAATATCTTATTTAAGCTTCACAACAGCCCTGTGAAGTAGGTGCTATTATCATCTCCATTTTACAGATGAGAAAATTGAGGCTGTGAAAGTGAATATCAGGGGTAGGGAACCTGCGGCCTTGAGGCCACATGAGGCTTTCTAGGTCCTTGGGTATGGCTTTTTGACTAAGTCCAAATTTCACAGAACAAATCCTTTTATTAAGGGATCTGTTCTGTGAAGTTTGGACTCAGACAAAGGGCCACACTTGAGGATCTAGAGAGCCCCATGTGGCCTTGAGGCCACAGGTTCGCCACCCCTGGAAGTAAATTGCCCAGGAACAATCTGAAGCAAGGTTCACACTCAGATTTTGATGACTAAAACTCAAACATTACACTCAATGACCAAATAAAGGAACTGGCCATGTTCATTTTATCACATGTCCAATGGAATAAGAAACATAATTTTCTGGGATACTTGATCATGTTCAACTCCAGTGCTCATAATAAGTATTTTGAAAAGACCACTATGAAAATTATATGGATCTTATGCACCAAGGTCTGTTGAAAAGCATGGGTAAAAATTCTCTGAAGAATGTACTAAAACCATTCAAGTTAAAACAACACGTCTTTGGATTTCAGTATAGTTGAGGTCACTGAAATATGTTGAAAAAATATAATACTGAAGAAAAAAGAAAAAATTCTGAAAGAATAAATAGACTTGTAGACTACATAGAAACCTCATATCTATACATCATAAATACTTTCTGAGGAAAGAATTGGAAGGCATTGGAATGGTAAAGACCAAATAACATTATAGGGGGCAAATCCATGACATTTGAACAGGCAGAAAATAATTCATTATTGGTTGGAAGTCAATCCTGATTCAGCTTATATATATATATATATATATATATACCACTGGCTTGTTATTTGTAAAGACTGCAATTAATATAAAACTAGAAAAAAATTAAAAAAAATAAAAACAGAAATGGCATGCAACGAGCGCTATGGTGAATTATTGAAGCAAGTTAAAAACAGAGAAATCGAAACCATCTGGAAGAAAGGACATGACCAAAATTGTAATAATTTTACATGAAAACTTATGTAAATAAATTTGTCAAAAATGGGTCTAGAGTTCATGGACGTGGGTTCAAATCCCATTTGTTATACTTACTGCCTATTTGTCTTTGCCAAGTTATGTAACTTCCACAGGACCCAGTTTCCTCATCTTTATAATGGGTGGGGTTGACATACATGGTCTCCTATTGTAAAGCTAAACACAAACGGCTTCCGATTCCCTTACTATTACGCCTATTCCCTGTTAACTTTATGTGAAGAGCATCTAGGACCAACGTGGCTTGCAACACTTCTTTCTCTGCAGAACTTCATTTTATCTTAGCCATATGGTTTCTAAGTGGAAGGATGTTCCTTTCATTTATATCATGTATCCATTTGGAGCTCATCTTAGCATAGTGTGTGAGACGTTGGTCTAAGCCAATTTCTCCTAGTGTGCTATCCAATTTTTCCCTTATTTTTTGTTATATAGTGAGACCCATTGGCAACTGGGATCTTTGTGTTTATTGAATATTAGATTATGGGGAGTGTATGAGGTGTTCAAAGAGGACTAGCACTTCTGGTGTGAGAGTGAGATTGATGACTTTGTAACTCTGCCTGACTTAAACCCAATTCATGTGCGAGTCAAACCATCACCCCATGATCTCACTACTTCAAAAATGAAGGACAAAAAACAACAACCAACAACAGTAACTAGGTGATGAATTTAATTTCCTTCTCTCTCTTTTGTACCCCAAATAGTTTCACTGACTAATCTATTATTTAACCACTCTGGAACCATTTTGATGATCGCTGCTTTGTAGTACTTATCTGTTGTTGTCTGGTATCGCTAGGTCACATTTCTTCCCACTTTTTTAAACCATTATTTCTCCTGAGATTCTTGACCTTTTTTCTTCCAATAAGAGTATCATTTTTTCTACTTCTATTAAATAACTTTTAGTAGTTTGTTCAGCACGGTACTAAGGAAGTCAATCAACGTAGATAAGGTTACAATTTTATTATACTGACAGCTTAGCCTCAAACAATTAATATTTCTGCAATTATTTATGTCTGACTTTACTACCATAAAATTATGTTATAGTTGTAGGTAGTTCTTTCCAAAGTTAAAAGCCCCAGAAACTTGGGCAATAACTACATTTCTGCTTCATTGAATCACCAAAACATCACGTGGGAGCAAGGGGTTGCACAATCATTGACAGTTTGTTTTCACATGGTTTGAGAATTATATGATTCTAAGAACTGCCTCACTTTCTGAAGCTCTATCAGTCTTAGTGTGGGAGTAGAAGTGGGTCAAAATGAAGTAAAGGTGTTTTGTATTTTTGTTGACCTCGTTAGTTTCCATGGCCCCCAGATTAATTATTTCGTGGCTAATTTTCTGCTAAGGATTCTCTATATACTTACAGAGGCTGGTCTTTGAGCAATAAACCCAGTCTAACCTTTGGGACAAACTTAAAACCTTTCTAGATTGAAAGAACCCTCAATAGCTTTTGTCTCATTCATGTGACTTTTGAGGACTACAGCCACCACTAGTTCATGATGAGGTGTTGTTATAGTATTCAATAAAAATACTAAAATTTATAATAGGTTATATTTCTAGTAGGCTAACCTTTAAAGTGGGCTAAATGCTTTCATATATTTGAGGTCATTCAATTCTCACAGCACTGTGAGAAAGGCAAAGCAGGTGTTCTTCCGTAAGGCTGCTAGGTAGCACAATAGAGCACTGATTTGGAATAAAGAAGGATGACCTGCACTCAAATTCTGCTTCAAACATTTACGAGCTATGTTATTCTGGGCAAGTCACTCAGCATATCATAGTCTTAGTTTCTTCCTCCAAGAAATGGGAATAATTATTGAACCTATCTCACAGGGTTATTTTGAAGATAAAATGAGATAATATATTAAGTATTTTGCGAATCTTAAAACATGATATAAATGCTAGCTCTTTTGAAGATCATAATACTGAGGCTCAGAGAGGTAATATCATCTTCTGAAGGTCACATGGATAGAAAAAAGAATGTTTGAGACTAGAAAGAATCAGCATCTCAATACTTGCCTCTAGCATCTCCATCCAGACTTACACGACAATTTACAATAGAACCTGATCTGTAGTACAGCAGACGTCTCAAGGCATTAGCTTCAGATATTGTTTTCTGGTTTATAGGCAAGAGTACAGCCATAAGCACCAAGAAGAAGACTGTGGCATTGCACATATAATAACATATTGAAAAGTATGACTATATACTTATAGTCAATAAATCTTGTACAGTTATGGACATCATTGCAGGACTTCTCAATCCTGCTTCTTTACATTGTGTTTTTTTGTTGGCAGTCTGTATATAGTTCCATTCTGTAGAGTGTTCAAGACAGTGTTCTTAAAAAAGATTAGTTTCATTTCCCATTTTATGGTTAAGAACAGGTCCAGCCCTGGGAGGGTAAGAACATATCAGCTCTTAAATGGGGGGAGGACCATGATCTGAATCAGTTAGTTGAGAGAGTGGCAACATATGAAAAATCATTCATCCTTGAAGTTTGACAATACAATTAAAATGCATTAATGTGGGAAATGTGATTATTTTAAATTAACATATATACACATATATAGATAGATATAGATATATAGATATAGATATGATTGGGGAGTTTTTCATACTTAACGAATTAATTGAGAAGATTTTTTTGCTATTCTGAATGGATTCTTTTTTTTATAAGTGCTAAATATAGGTTTATTAAAGTGATCTGAATGAATCATTCCAATGAAAAACATGCTCTTCAAACACATATTCCTCCTTCCATGATTGAGGTGATGCCATAGGCATTGGGGAAAATATCAAGAGTATAGTTGTCCACAGTCAAAGATATAGGCATACTGTTTTCTTTTTTTTTTTCTTTTTCCCTGAATGGATGCGTAATTGCTTTTCAACTTAGGTCATAGTGTTAAGTATTTCAAAGACTGTTCTCCAGTTTTTAGTTGGGTTCATCTATAGACTACTTGAATAATAGCTGAATTTAGTGTCTCCTCTACTCCCAATCTGAAGTTAATATTAATTGGGTTAAAAAAGTTACCCAACTGAGTTTGTCTGTGCACTACTGCTGCTTTTTCATTAACTACTCTCAGAGACATTGCCTTCTTTCCTAGAACAATTTTCTTTCTTGCTGATGTAGACTTTCCAGATATGGGGTTCCATTTATGTTGCTTGTGGAAAGAAATCTTGGAATGATTTGGTACTCTTTTATTCTTTCTTGTGTAGAACATCGATATATCCCTTAATGGGATTTGTGTTCAGAGCTATGGTACTCCACTTTAGATATATATGCTTGTGCATGGTTTATAGAAGAAAACAATTCATTATATGAGCACTTAATAATATGTCCTAACTGGTAAAATACACTACTTTGCATGCAGATGTGAATTAGAGGAAAAGCATCGTCTGGCTCCATTCCCACTAGTTGAAAGGTAATGGTATAGCCTATCCAGAGCGTGGTGATAGCTCATTAAGAAACAAGAGGCTAATAAACATTAGAACAAACAAGATATGCCAAAGTATGTTTAAAGAATGACAACTTTGAGATGCTTAAAGAACAGATATTTTTGCCTTGAATTTCCTGAGATAAGGGGTCAGATTAAATTTTATAGACAGATGAAAATCTTTTTCAAAAATATATTGTCCTTTTTGAACTCTTTGTGGATTTTTTTCCCCAAGGATATTTGAAAGGCCACCTTGTCTAACTCTGCATTTCATGCATGTTGTAGATATTCAATTACTGTATTTTAATTAATTCAAATCTTTTACTAAATAGATTAGAAAGGTAGAAATTTATTCTCAGTCAATTACAAATTGTTTTCCAGAGTTCTTAGACAAATTTACAGCACCACCAAAGGCAAGCCTGTGTTCTTCATATCTCCCCTTAATGCTCACTGTTATTTTTTATGTCTACTCCTTGCCTCCCCCATCCAATTTCCTGAATGTCGGCTAAAACCTCAGAGTTGTTTTAATTTGCCCTGATTGATTTGGATCATGTTTTTATCAGAATTTTAATACATTGAATTTCCTTTGAAAATCATTCTGTCTATTGGTAGGTGGTTCTTGGTATTCATTATTTGTATCAATAGTGCCTACTATGCACTAAACACTGTGTTAAGTGTAAGAAGTTATCAGCCTTTTTTTGGATATAAACTTTGTGCCAGTGATATTTGATGGAAATATTTATTTTGAATTTTAAAGTTTCTCTTCTTCAATATGAACTGATTTTATTTGTGAAAACTTCTAAATTTTCTATAATTCAAATAATTTTTCTCTTCTATGACCTCTCTCCTTTCTTTGATTACAAATTCTCCAGCCCCCTGACAAAGTTTTGTTTTTCTCTATTTAATCATGTGACTTTTAATATTTAGGTCCTATATCCCTTTGGAGCTTCTTGTGGCATATGGCTAAGATCTTTATGTACATATATTTTCTGCCAAATTGCTTTACAGTTTTCTCAACAGATTTTTTTGTGTGTGTGAAATTGGGAAACTGGGAGTCCCCAGTAACATCTCCTTTTTGTGGAACATGAGGGCTACAAATGTAAATCTGCATCCATTTTTAATCTACTTTTGCCACATTGATCTACTTTTCTATTTTAATCAGTTCAAAATTATAGTATGATTTTTAAAATTAATAATATAGATTCAAGTCTGGTAGTAATGCCGTATTCCCTTTTATTTCTAATACACATATATTCACATATATTCCCCAAGAGATTCTAGACCTTTTTATCTTGAGATGAATTTTATTATTTTGTCTATATTAATTGATATAGCTCTAAATCTATATATTAATTTATGTAGGATTATAATTATTGTTATATTGGCCTGACTTAACCTGGAGGACTGGGTCTTTCTAATTATTTGTAGTTCTTTTTCTCTGTATGAGTGCTTTTAGTTGTATTATATAAGTACTTTGAGTGTATGGGTAGGTTAATTGCCACATATTTATACATTTTTAGATATTTTGAATGAAATATCTCCATGATTTCTTTTTGATGTTTGTTAGTATTGCGGAGAAAAGTTCGAGATTGTGGGTTGCTTTTATATACTCTTTTTTATGGAGGCAATTAAATCATCTTAATTAGTTTCCTCAATGATTCACTAGGATTTTAAAAATGAACCATTGAGTTATCTTCAAACAGAGAAGAATTAGTATTTTTGAGAGTGATTGTATCCTTAATTTTTATCTTTTCGCCTTAGTACTTTAACCTGTCCACATTTTATAACATGTCTAAAACCCTGTCGGATAACAGCGGGAAAATTGTTATGCTTTCTTTAACATTATTTGTACTTCTAAAAGTTCCAGTGTTTCTCAGTCGTAACCACTAGTTCTTACTTATAGATTTATGCTTTTGATTTTATTAAAGATAGGCATGGAGAGTGATTGCTACATATTTTTCAAAGGCATCTGTTAATTTAGCCATATGATGGTTTAAAAAACATTTTTGTTGTGTACATGGCTAATTATGTTGATTATTTTCCCAACATTTATTTTCTATGCATTTCACATATGAATCTATTTGTTTCATAGCAAAGTTTTTTGCATGTTAATATCATTTCCTTGCTAGAATTTTATTTAAAGATTTTTTGCATCAATAATTCTTAGTGAAATTGGTCTAATAGTTGTACTTCACTCCTTTGTTCCTGTCTTATTAGGGTATCAGAACCATATCTATCTTATAAAAGTATTTAACAGAATATCTACTTTTTTTTGTTTTGGATTTTTTTTCTAGGTATAAATTGCTCTTTAAATGCTTGATAGACTTTATTTTAAATTTATAAGGACTAGGAATGCCCCTGCTGCATTTTTGCTTGTTCATTCATTTTCAGATTGTTTGATTTTTTTTCTTGAAAATGTATACGTATTTCCATAAATTTAAATATATGTATATATACATACATAGGTCTGTGTATATGCATGCACACAGATTTCTTCCATTTTTTTACTTCAGTATTTTCTTAGATAATTATTTGCTTCCATTGGAAACATACTTTTACTAGTACATAATTTTCCATTGTAGTCTATGAGAAAAGCGGTGAGTTCAAAAGATTTACATTTGAACCCTGCCTTTGCCACTTATGTTCTATGTGATTTGGGGTAATTCACTTTGCCTTTCTGGGCCTGAATTTTCTCATATGTAAAATGAGGAAATTCCGTTACATGGCCTATCAAATCTTCTCAGAAGTCTGCTTTAAATAATTTTTGATATTTTTGATTGTTACAATTAATTTTAATACAAATATGCCTTCTAAGATTCTATTATCTTTTTAATTCATTCATTCTTTATTTAGAATTCCATGAGTTATTTTTCATTTAGATAGATCTTTCTTTTTTCATTTTTAAAATTGGTGACTTTTTTGTGAATGTATTATGGTTTATATGTTTTTATTTCTTTCTGCATTTATTTGTGACCACGTTATTTCCTAGGACATAATAATTTTTTAAAATAAATATTTAATTATGAGAATGATCTTGTTTGGAAATTGACACACTTTAAATTCTATTTTTTCAACAATTATTCAATTCCATGTTAACGTTCTTATCTTCTTTCTTTTGAATTTATCCATTTCTGAGAGAGGCATATTCAATTCTTGTACAATCACTGTGCTATTATCAATATCTTTTTGAAATTTGCATAGATTTTCTTTTAGGAACTTAGTACACTATATGGTACATATATATGTGTATGCATATGTACATATATACACACAGAGAGATTCGTACATACCTACATATATATACAACATTCTTTTTTTCATTATCAAGTAACTACATGATATAGTGAATAGAGTGCTGGGTCTGAAGTCAGTAAGTTTTTGCTGTTGATTTATGTAAAATCATTGCTGACTCCATGGACCATACTGTACATGGTTTGTTTGTTTTTTTGGCAAAGTTTTTTTTTTTTTTTGATTTGCCATTTCCCACTCCAGTAGATTAAGGTGAACAGAGATTAAGTGATGTATCCAATGTCACACAACTACTAAGTATCTGAGGTTGGATTTGAATTCAGGTCCTCCTGACTCCAGGCCCAGCACTTGATCTCCTGAGCCACTTACCTGCCTTCTAGGCAAGTATAAGTTAAATGACTTATTCAAGATCACATAGTTAGTGTCTGAGGTTGGATTTGAACTCATACCTTCCTGAATCCAGGTCCAGGACTAGATCTACCAAGCAATCTAGTTGCTCTCATCAGGAAAGCCTGAGTTCAAATCTTTTCTCAGATATTTACTAGCTGTGTGAACCTTCAAAAGTCACTTGGTCTCTCTCAGCCTCAGTTTCCTAAATTGTAAAGGTTGTTTGCAAGGTTGTCGTGAGTATCTAATAAGATAATATTTGTAAAGCCTTTAGCCTAGTGCCTAGCACATCGTGAATGCAATATATTTATCCCCCCTACCTCACCTCTGTCATACCTTTAAGCATAATGTATATATATATATTTCTATTTCTCTTGTGACATTATCATTTTTTTGGTTCCTCTATTTCAAACTGTGACTGCAATTGTTCCTTCTAGAGTGGCTTGAAGCATAATATTTTGTTCCATCTTCACATTTTCATCCTCTTAAAAAAAACTTTAAGTTTTATTGATCTTTTTACATCATTCTCTGTTTTACATGTTGTACATGTTTTAAGTGTTTTTATTGTATGTAGCAGTTTATTTTTAAAAAATTAATTCCTAAGATATTTTTTGAAAGATAAATCTATATCTAACCATATATATATGTATACATATATTTTCAATTTATGTTTTCTTTTATTAAACTCTTTTATATTCTATCCCTGCCCCTCTTCTCTTTTAGGTTTGTGTACTTAGACTGTGATTTGCTTTGCTTATACTAATGTGATTTTGGTCTTTTACCACTTGTCCAAACCAATTCAGACAGGAACATAGTACTCATTCTCATTCCCTCTACCTTATTCATTCTCTTAATTTGAATGGAATTGATTAGTAATTTTCCAGAAATTTATCTGTTAAAATGTTGTCCCTTTCCAAAAAAATGTTTTAATTCTACCCTCTTCCTGCCTCTTTTCCTCTTCCTTTTTCTCTAGAATAAAATCACCCATTTGAGGGTTTTATGAATTTTATTCCTGTTCAGTCATTCAGTTGTGTTCGACTCTTTGTGAACCCATGGACCATAGCATACCAGGCTCTTTTATCGTCTACTATCTCTTGAAATCTGTCCAAGTTCATGTTCATTGCTTTCATGACACTATCTATCCATTGCATGTTATTCTGTAACCCAACGTGAAGCAGTGGCTGATAGAGGTGGAGCGCTATGCCAACAAAAGCACCAACAAGCTGCTGTTGGGCAACCAAGAAGGTGGTGGACCATGTCACAGTCAAGGAGTTTGCCGATTCCCTGGTCATCCCCTTCCTGGAGACCACCGCCAAGAACGCCGCTAATGTCGAGTAGGTCTTTCTCACCATGGCCACCAAGATCAAGAAACACATAAGAAGCATGTCCATTTCCAATGGGGAGCTCCTCGTTTTCAAGATGGATGGCTCTCCTGTGAACCAATATGTGTGGGTTGTTGCTAGAAGGTCCAGCTGTGGTGGTCGGCGGTCCAAAGTAGTGTTCAAGGAGATGGCCAACTCTTCTCATATTATTGGTGTCCCATTGGAAGCAAGAGGAGACACTCCTAATGCCCCTCAAATTCACATCCCCCTTCACTCCATCACATGGCTTTTGATTAAATTTGTGTCCAGGGAACCCTCCCTCCTGTTTAATGATTCATTTTCCTTTGACCAAATGCTATTTACTCAATGAAGTGAAGTAACTGGTTAGAAAAAAAAAATGCCTCCTGTGTGCTAAGGACTGAGCATCTATTATGCACTGGGTGCTGAGGATACAAGCACTAGAAATGAAATTATTTCTGCTCACAAAGGGTTTACATTCTAACAGGGAGGAGGAGAGAGTCAACAAGGAAATATATAAGTATATAGAGAACAAATATGATGTGAATAAATACAAAAAAAGTAAAGTAATTAGGTAATTGAGAGAAAAGAAGGTGGGCCAATTGATAGAAGACTGGGCTTGGAGTCAAAAAGACCTGAGCTCAAATTTTGCCTATGTTTACTACCTGTGTGAGACTGGACAAATTGTTTTTCTTTACTCAGACTTAGTTTCTTTATCTGTAAATGAGGAAGTTGGATTCAGTTCCTTCCAGCTCTAAATCTATAGACCTATGATCTCATGAGGGAGGACGCTAGCTTTTAGTGGGATCAAGAAATGCTTCCTACAGAAAGTGGTACCTGAACTTTGTCATTTAAAAACAAAAGTATTTTATGAGGCAGAATTGAGGAGGGAGTTCATTCCAGGCATAGCGGATGACCAGTACAAAGACACGGAGACAGGAGATGGAATGTCATATAAGGAACCGAGAGAAGGTCAGACTAATGGCAATTCACAATGTGGGAAGGGAGGATTATTTGTGCAATATGACTATAAATATAGGTTGGGCCAAGAATTCAAGAGCCAGGAACTTGTGGCCTGGAGGCCACGTGTGGCCCTCTAGGTCCGCAAGTGTGACTCTCTGACTAAATTCAAACTTAAAAGAACAAAAGTTTGGATTCAGTCAAAGGCTTCACTTGAGGACCTAGAGGGCCACACATGAACTTGGGGCTGCAGGTTTCCCACCGCTGGGTCAAGTTGTAAAGAGTTTTAAAAGAAAACCTTAGGAGTTTATGTATTTTTTTATTCCAGAAGCAATGGGGGCCCACAGGAGTTTATTGAGGAGGAAAGTGACATGGTCACTCCTTTGCTTTAGGAAAATTATTTTGGTAGCTGTGTTGAGCATGATTTGCAGTAGAGAGAGATTGAACTTTGGAACCTAATTAGGAGGCTATTGGCATAGTCTAAGACATAGATGATGAATTCTTTTTTTTTTGCGATGAATTCTTAAATTAGGTTTGTGGTGGCATGAATGGAAAGGAGATGAGTGAGAGAGATGTTGTAGAGGTAGAAACCCAGATTTGACCCAAAAAATTGGATATGTGGGGTAAGAAAGTGAAGAACTGAGGCTAACATTGAAGTTACAACTCTGAGAGTCTAGAAGAATGGCTTTGCCTTCAACAGAAATAGGGGGTTTTGGGAGAAGTATCAGTTTGTTCAAAAAGAAATTAAATGAATTCACCACTAAATTCTCTATAGTCAAAACTTTTGTTAGAGTTGTTCTTTGGGAACTCAAATTCATGTCTTTATTACTTTTTATCAATACTCTTTATTCTTTTATTCCTCTTTTGAACTATTCTGGTAGTTCTTAGAGTCAATCCATAAACATTTTGGGCAACTTTTTAGAATTAATTGTAGTATTTTCATCTTTGGAAGTTTTTGACTCCATTTCCATTGGTGTAAAATACTTGTTCACCATACAGCTTTTTTTCTTACAGTTTTTACTCAATATTTCTCATTGGTCAGCCCTCATCAGTGATTTAGGATGCTGTCAAGTGATTAATTTTGAAAGTTCATCTCTTATACTATGACAGTCCTAAGGGATGAAGAGATTGGGTCCCAAGCCAGCAGAATTACACGAGGTGTAAGGAAAGCACCAGGACTCAGGGGCAATGACAATACATTTTTTCCTCTTAAGATTTACCTTGTAGTATGTTGTTTTATTTCCTTATTGCTTTTTTGGGGGGGAAATCTATCATTGCACTTCTTTCTTGTTGATTTAAGATGCTGGCAGGAGCTGAGAGCCTTGGCTACCTTCTACTTCTTTATTCACATTCACTTTAATAGATAATGTGAAAAAAAAATAGATTGTCCTTATCTGGAGAAACTTTGGCATGAGACTTTCCCACTTCACAGAAATCAGTATTTAGAATAAGAGTGGAGAGGGCAAGAGGTCTAATATATCAGATATTAGTGTCGCTGAGAAGTATAAGGGCCAACAGAAACACTGGATTGCTCTGAAGTTACTCTTTGAAAATACTAGGAAGAGAGATAATTACAAGTAAGTGGCAATGCTGTCTGGGTCTTGCTTGAAGTTCTAGTGAGTTGAACCTGGAAAAATGAATAATTTTGAAAAACTTGCATACTGTAAATTCCAATTTAGTATTGGAAGAGACTCGGGAGGTCAAGCAATCTGACATATCTAAGAATTCTCTCCTCAAAACCCCCAAAAGTGGTCATCCATTCTGTTCATGAAGACCTTAATGGATTTGATCTCCCTATCTACAGAAGCAACCCATTTCACTTTGGGGGCATTTAGGGAGTATTTCCTTTCATTGACTCTTGGCATTTTATGCTCACTGCTTCTCAGTCTGTCTTCTGGGATTTAGTGGAACAAGGTTAATCCATCTTTCACATGACAAGGACCCAAAGCCGCCTGTCACCTGTGATCCAGGTTTTCTTGACTTCAATCCCAGTTCCTTCTGTAGAAGTGATGCAAATAGTATCACAAGAACAGAAAGAATGGTAAAGAGAATTCTTCCTTGAAGTCCCCACCTAGAACAGTGCCTTGCATTGAGTGGCAGAAAACCAAAGGCCTTTGACATTTGCTATCTGAGTAACCACAGGCAAGTTGAGTACCTTCAAGTCTTGGTTTCCTCATTTGTAAATTGAGGATAATAATCTCTGTAGTTACTTATTTCATTGGGGTGCGTAAGGTTCAAATGAAGAAAATACATAAAACACTTCACAAATCATAAACTTTTATATAAATATATGCCTATTATTATTTTTTAATAAAATAATTTATTTAATAAAACTCTTTGTTGATTTGAACCAAGAACTTAAATGTTAGTAATGGGCTAAAGGGTTGATGTGAAGGGAAGGGAAGAATAACCATAAGGAAGAGCAGTCTAGGCGAGAAAACGGATTAGAATAGAACCAATAGGCCCATAGCGGTTCTCAATCTGTGGGTTATGTTCAATTTATAACAATGAAAATACATCCTACATATCAGATATTTACATTATGATTCATAACAGTAGCAAAATTACAGTTATGAAGTAGCAACAAAAATAATTTTATGGTTGGGGGTCACCACAACATGAGGAACTGTATTCAAGGGTCGCAGCATTAGGCAGGTTGAGAACCACTGCAATAGGAAGTTGAACCAAGAGGAAACCAACAGAGGAGATATTTATCAGAGAGTAGAAGAAAAAGTGCAAAGAAAACATGTGATGCATTTAAATTGAGTTCATACTGTCTTTCCCAGTATGGGTTAAGGTTTCAAAGGCTGTGTCCTCTTTCCCACCAAAATACTTTGCAATTGACCTAAAATCAAGCATAAATTTACCCCTTGGAAGCGGAGAAAAATTATTTCAGTGAAAGGGTTTGTTAGGATGAAATCAGTTTTAGAGAGATGAGCAATCAACAGGCTTTTATTAAGATGCTGAGGACAGAAAGGCAAAATGAAAGCCAATTCTAGCCTTAAGAGAACTTATGTTCTACCTTAGAAACTAGTTCAAGAAGAACAAATAAATTCTATTACAGTGTGGACATACTCTCTATTGAATAACGGGGGTCAGTTCTCCTCTACTGTTAGGCTCAAATGAGATAATGAGATAATATGTAAAATACTTTTAGTGCTTTAAAGTGCTATCTAAGCACTGTAGGCAGAATGGTGTAGTGGGTAGTGTAATAGTAATTAGTTTAGCAGGATACTTAGCACTTAGTAGTGCTAAGTGCTAAGTGTGGAAGATGCGAACTCTGTCCCACTGTTGAGAAGGCATGAACTCCCCTGTTGATGTGGAAGAAGGGGATTGGCTGAGGTGTGTATATAAGCAAGAATTCCAGAGACAGACAGACAAAATTGGAATGTTGCTCTGGGTGAAGGAAGAATTGTGGAGACTGAAGCTGGCTGAGAGA
>CM053580.1:41679100-41692330 GCA_028627135.1 Pseudochirops cupreus
AATGTTGTGAATATTATAATGTTTTGAATGTTTGTCTTGATTTGCAATGGAATAAACAGAGTGTTCACTCTATTTTGTAATCCGAACTCTAAAAGCTGTTCACAGTAGCATTCCTTTGGGAATCTGCTGGTGCATGGCGTTACAGGTAGAGATCTGCTTTCTGAACCTCAGAGACCTGGATGCAAATTATTCCTAGGGCACATACTGGCTTTGTGATTGGGCAGGTCACTTAGTCAGTGAATGCTCTAGGTAAGACTCAAAGTAAAACTTGAAACTGAGAAGGAATTGACCTGTATTGGTAGAGGGAGTTTACTCACCTGGGAGTTTCCTATCCAGGTCCAATTCCCCTCTCTCTATAAGTATTAGTATGATTAATTACATTTCATTTTACTTGGGTAAGTGGAAACATGTTTTCTCAATGCAGATACTTACATTGTTGGTCTTCAATCTGCCTCCTTCTTCCATGTTACTAGAAAAGTGAACGAACTGCTTGTTTTGGGATCTGGGGTGTGTGTGTGTGTGTGTGTGTGTGTGTGTGTGTGTGTGTGTGTGTGAAGAGCTGGTTCAAGAACAAAAAGTCAAAGACTTTAAACCTGTAAAAATGACCCCCCCAAAAAACCCTCAGATCCTCCCCAAATCCTGTCATTCAAATTGAAAGGCAAAATTAAGTTTTTATATTTTTTGAAGGTGATAATACTGAATCAATGATACTGAGGCCCTTTTAAAGTTTGTTGACAGGCAGAATGATCAATGGAATGATATTTGTTAAGAACGAATTCTCGATTATTTTGCAGTGATCTCTGGGTTACTTTTTTTTTTTTTTTTGCTTTTCAAAAAATTTTTTGAAAGGGCAATTGGGGTTAAGTGACTTGCCCAAGGTCACACGGCTAGTAAGTGTTAAGTGTCTGAGGCCAGATTTGAACTCAGGTCCTCCTGACTCCAGGGCTGGTGCTCTATTCACTGCACCACCCAGCTGCCCCCTCTGGGTTTATTTTCAATTGGCAAAATTTCTTGGGAATTCAAAAGTGTGTCATGGGTACCGCTGGAAGATTTTGAACCCTATATTTTTAAATCCATAAAAAACACATAGGATTACAAAATCTATATTGAAATATAGCAATCAAAAAACAAAAACAAAAACAAGTCCATAAACCTTAGATCAAGAAACCCTAGATATGAAAGATGGGTTTCCTATCCTCCCAAGAAACAGCTGACGTTTTATATCCTTTTAAAGTTTGCAAAATGCTTCACATATGTGATTTCCTTTGCTCCTCACAACTGTGTAGTGAAACAGGGCTTATTATTATAATACTCATTTTACAAATGAGGAAACCAAGGCACACAGAGGCCCAGGTCTCATAAGAAGTAAGTATCTGAAGCAGGATTGGAATCCAGCACTTTTTGACTCCTTATCCAATATTGTATCTACATTGCTGTGCTGCCTCTGACAGGTAGTTAAGAGAGTAATTTGCTAGTTAACATGTTTTGGGAACAGAATTATAATTTTAGATTTTGAAGCAGATGTGCCCTGAGATGTAAGAGTAAACTTTTCATTGTCTTCTCTGAATGTGACTCAGTAGTATCTCCAGAAAGGAGAAAGTAGTAGATTTCAGAGGATGAGAAAAAAAATCATGCTTATCTGGACTGGTAAAGAAGCAGATAAAATAAGAGAAATCCTAGTCAGGTTGGGCCTTGAAGACTGAGCAAAATTAGAAATTCAGTACAATTGGAGTTGTCTGAATCTCCCTTCTCCCTTACCCTATTGACCATTAAGTTTCTGAGTACTAATGCTTGTATTGCCACAAATTAATATTCTTCTTCCCTTCTAATCTATCAATATTCTATGCATTTTTATTTTTTATTTTAAATAATTATTTTGGAGACTGGATCTCTCTATCTCACCCAGGCTAAAAATGCAATAGCTTATGCTGATACCATTCCATTGCTGACTGACTTGGAAACCCATTACATATTTGATTTGGGCCAGTTTACCGCTTCTTAGGAAGTCTGGTGGCCTCCTATTTTTAGGTGCTCACTATATTGCTACCAGACAAGGTAGATGCCCAAATGACCTACTCCACCATAGCTCAGAACTGAGTCTGAGCTCAGTCTGTTGGGTTTTCAGGTATGCACTACTCAAAAGATAAGAAACAAATAACTCCTCTCCTCCCAACAATTTAAATTTTAGCCCAATTGTTTATTTAGGTCATAAAACTATATTTTTGACTCTATCCTTATGGTTTCCACATGAAAAGGATGTGTTTTGAACATATACAAAACCAATATTTAGGGACATTACCTAAATGTTCTTCAGTTTTTTATACCTTCCTCTTTAGATTTATTTTGTATGTGTAATGCAGGTTTAAGCCTGCAGTATTTGTATAAGACTCTCCTCATTGATGTAAACAATTATGACTCCGTGTTTATACCTCCATGAGAGGTTCAACAGATTCTGGTATGCGTTTATTTGCTTGTATACATGTTATTTCTTACAAGGAAAATGGAAGATCCTTAAGGGCAGAAGCTACTCGTCATTCTTATCTGTTTCCCTTGAATCTGGTACCATGTCCAACAAACAAAAGGAGTTTAATAATTGCTTCTTGAGTTGAATTAAATTACTATTGCTGTGTTGCAAGGCTTTTTATCTTCATAATGACTCGTTGCATAGGAAACTTGGCAATTCTTCCCGATGAATGTTCATGTCACCCTAGTGTTTGGGAAACCAAGCTGCTCTTTTCCACAACTGCTGAAATGTTGCTACTGTAATGCCGTAATGAATTACTTTCTGAAAAACAAAAAGAAGTAGCAGTGCCATTAAATATTGACCACATCTACCTTTTTCACTGTATTGATATTAAGCAGCAAGAGTACTATTATTGGGGCGGCTAGGTGGCACAGTGAATAGAGCACCAGCCCTTGGGTCAGGAGGACCTGAGTTCAATTCATACCTCAGACACTTAACACTTACTAGCCATGTGACCTTGGGCAAGTCTCTTAACCCCCCCCTCCAGAAAAGCAAAAAAACAAGGAGTACTATCATTCCTCAAATTATATGTACTGACTTTAGAAATCTTTTGTATATGTATAATATCTATCTAAGCACATACACATATACAGATGTGTTTATATATACACAATATAGGTATATGTGGAGTGTATATACACACATGCATCATTATACACACATATACATAAACATAAAATATACACATGAATATGCACGAGCGTTACGCATGCTTATACAATACACACACGTACATACACAATGCTACGTAGATATATTTATACAGACATAATATACAATATACACATACTTCAATAAATTCATACTTGAATATGCATAATACAATACGCAACATATATGCACATGCATTTACATATAAAACAGCAACACGATCTATGTGCACGTAACATCACAATACTTAAAACACATATACATGTGTGTACACATTCATATACATTCATATCCATGTAATGCCCACATATAGCCATATGATATATGGAAACATTATAGACACATGCAATGCATACATGCATGCATGTAATATACACACATACACACACATACACAATGCAATACATGCACACATATATATATACATCTATGCGTATATACATATATACATGCATATATACACACACATACATTATGTACAATTTGAATCCATGAACTGTTTTGTTTTGTTTTTGTAAATGCAACCTCCACATTTTATCTGTGTGCCATATTCAAGCAGGAAGTTCTAAACCATGTGGACCAGGCCCATCCTGATGCTGATTTCTCTTCTCAATAATGTGACTGCCACAGGGATAGACTTATTGATGAGTGGCTCATAACAGTATTTTAGCTGATTGCAAATAGATTTTCCTATTACGCTTTCTACTGCCCTCTTCCTTCATATTTATTCTAATAACAGTTTGGCAAAAATTAGCCCCCTCACTGTCCTCCCTCTCCCTCCCAAAAAAAGTCCAAGTGATGGTTTCCCAGCAGGTGCTCGATCAAACAGGTCTTATTCTCCACCCCACTGAGAGACTTCCATGGATCACAGCAATTCTGGTCCTGCCCTTTAGGTGACCTGCGGGAGAACTGCCGAGGACATGCTCAGTTTCTTCCCATGAATAAACAAAGTACAGATGAACTATTTGTGTAAGTTCAAATGGAGGAATTTATTTTTATATACAGACTGCTTGACTGTGCAGTTGATTGAAAATGGCATGAAGTAAATCTTGTCTAATAGATACTTATGGAAGAATTTTATTTAACTGTCCAACAGGGTGAGTGTCAACATTTCTCCTTTGATCTTAGTAGGGAGATACTGGTTTCAACTGGGTATGGGGTACTGGGGCAGGCGGCAGGAGAAATTACAGGAAAATGAGTAAGTTGTACAGAAAGAAAATATACAGCCCTAATAAAATGCAGTTTGAGAAAGTCTTTGTGAGCTTCAAAGGTCCAGGACAAAAATGCTCCATAGCCTTTGGGTCTTGCCTAATCCTTGGAGTATCATTACCCTACAAGTGTAGAACTCAAATGTGGAGGGATGGAGCCAGGAACTGTTTATGCTATGGTAGATGATTAAAAAAAAATCTAACCTGAGATTTACAATGTGTGTCTCACTCATTCATGAGTGTTCATCACCATGGAGAGGGGAGGTGGGGAGCTTTAAAAGCACAGGAAAATAAAGCAAAGAAAGATAGCCTATGGTAGAAGCTAAGATCAGGAGGCAGTATGGGGATGAAATCCATATCCAGAAAGGCCAGGTAAAGTGAAGTATTGAAATATCAACGTACCAATTTCATCATTGCCATATTGATAGGCAGGCTAGAAAGGTCATATTACTTTTCCCCCATTAGCTAAAATGGCCACCGTTCTTTATTTCATCATCATAAACAGAGCCCAAAAGATGGCTGTTGATACTTCATTGTTCTATTTTGATCTTGGTATTTTTTTTTAAAGGTACATCAGTCTAACTTCATGTAGCAAGTCTAGTCTGGACAACTGAGAAGGAGAATTAGGCAAACACCAAAATGAATTATTCTTATCAAAATGAACCTTCAATTCTTAAAATTGAAAATTTTACTGGTTTCAGAATTTATTTTATTCAAATGAGAAGAAAGTATGAAATCTTCTTAGAGGAATTATTTAATTTTGGTGGCTTTAAAGTTAAGTCAATGAATTGATTTTAAAAATCTCCAAATATAAGAAAATGCTAAGTTGTGGGAAAGACCAATTAGCCACTGAATTCCACCTTCATTGTTTCATACAAAAAAAAAGATTTTTCTATGAATATGAACATTTCTATTCAATGGTATAAAGCACTTGCACTTATTCTCTTATTGCTTATTAGAATGTTGATAACAATACCTTTATTAAGCATCACTAATGTGTTATGTTTACAAATTTACAAAATTTATGAGACGATTCCTGCAGTTTGGACTTGCCGTCTATTGTGACATATGGGACAATTAAGATATAAACAGAAGGAAATACAGGAAGAAGATTGATACCTTGTGATCGGTGCACGGAATTTGCATTCAGCTTCTTGTATCTGTATTTTATTTAGAGACACCTACTCCATATTCATGCGTACCTTCTTCCTGAAGTCAGAATGAATTGGGTGTAATTATCTGTGAGCTGCATCTGACTTTCTGTGCCTAGGCGTTGAGTTGTATGTCTGACCAGCACTTACTTATTAGGTAGATCACACTCACACCAATTTTGAAGTGAACTTAATAGGAGCATAGAGGTCATGCTGCACTCATAAGGGATTAACTGGTCCAGAATGGGTTTTCCAAAGTGCTCATCAACGGCATATTCTCCTCATAATGATGCTAATAAGTTTTCTTTCTTTCATCTATTCAAGACTAACATCCTTATTGAATCCAAGCAATCCACACTGCCCCTCACAATTTCCTTTCCTATTTTAGCCTCAGCTACCTCATTATGGTACAGTTAAGCCATTCAAACTGAATGCCTTAAAGGAATTTCAGATTTTTTTCCCCCCTTCAAATCAAAACACCACATAGCTTTTGTGCTCTTCTGTGATGACTATAGCTAATAAAGGCCTACATAAAAATAACAAGAGAAAAGCATTCTGTTGCACAGTTCTGTGGCCCTGAAAAGGATATTACGTTATTTTAACAAAAGGCAAAGAAATGCTCATGAATATGAGTCACATAACAATATGAGATGTGCAAATGTAGTCGGGTTTCAACTAGCTGGGCTAATAGAGGAGACCATTGTTAGGGGCAATCCAGAAGAGAGAGGGACTCAAAAACCATTTTTATTTGATTTGAGAATGAAGTTTAATACATTAAAACATAACTAATTCAGCATCACGGGAGGGGGGCAGTCTTGCATTTATCTTAAAATATTCTTTAATTCATTTTATTGCTTTCAAGTACATATAATAACTCAAACTAGGCCTAGTAGAGGTTCTTAGAAGATATGCTTGCATGAACAGATAAGAATGAGCTGTGATCAGCATACGGATTGGATGTAAATGAGTGCTCTTCAAGTGCTCAAAAGTATGATGAAACCATTTGTTCTCCTGAAGAGTACAGTGCAATAATTCTCTTTATAATCTAGTTTATACTGTTTATTTCTTTAGCAAACTTTTACTTGGCAAGTAGTGCCAAGATAAACTGTAACTTAGCCCTTCTTCTAATTCTCATCAGTTCTGAAATGCTATTTTTACCTTTTTTTAAAAATTGAGGTGGGGGGAATGCTACATGTGATTTTATGAGTAAAGAAAAACTTTAATGAGGAAATCACTCTACCAATGGTACCTGCATTGCCTTTTAGGATCATATATTCAGAGCTGAAAAGGACCTCAGAGATTTGCTAGACCAGTTGAGGAGAAATTTTACAGATGAGGAAACTGAGGCTGAAAAACACAGGTTTTATAGTCTTAAAGAATTATCTCTAATTTGTCTAATGTTGTTAGAAGGGGGAATTAAACCTAGGTCTTCCTGACTCTGAGGCAAACTATTTATCCACTAGACCCCACCATACCTCCTCTTTGAGGTAGAAAGTCTTAAGTGAATCAAGCAGGTAGGGTTTTGGAGTATTTTCAAAGAATGAAGTTAAACTATGAAGCCCTGCCAGCTTCCTCATTCCTATCTTCCCTTCCTGAATCATTAGGCCTCATGGGGAATATGGATAATGCTACTTCTCAGACCAGTATTCCAGTGTTTAGCCACACCACCCTCCTCCCTTTTTCCATCATTACCTGGCTCATGTCATGAATACATGTGTTGGAGACAGAAGGACAACAGGAGTACAGATGGAATATTTGGACTTCAAAGCCCTTTCGGATTCTGCTAAGGCAAAACTCAGCGTTGGGAAAGGTTGTGGCTAAAAAACCTAATAATTTTCTCATCAGTAGAATGTAAGCTTTTCATGGGCAGCTACTATTTCATCTTTGTCTTTGGATCCCAAGCATATGCTGTGTAGTTGTAAAGTTTGGTATACAATAGTCTATGAAGAACTCAAAGTAACTATTACATGGAAGTCAATGGAGAGCCTCTTAGTGAGTGTTAGCACATGGAAACATGGAGGAAATTTGAAGAATAAGATAAAATATGTTATCGGGGAATCTGTGATATGAAGAAAATAGAGGCTGGTGATATAATGAGGGTGAGGAGTTCAAGCGGGACAGCCAGAGTGTTCACTGCTCAGGAGAAAGCAAGGAAGGCCTTCCACAAGATGGGTAGATCCTCTGTGGCTAACTAATGGGAGGACACAGACAAGGGCTGCACAGGAAGGGTCAGTATGGATGGGTTGTGATCTGCATCATTGGAGGGACCATCCAAATGGATGATATCATTAATTAATTTGATATTTGAATATGCTCAGAACCTAGCATAAAACAGTCATTTAAACTACATACTTGTTAAATAAATGAAATAAACAGCCATGAATAGACTTGAATGAAATAATGAAGAGTGAAATGAGCAGCTCAACGAGAACGTTGTACACAGTAACAACAATATTGTTTTGAGAATAACTATTAGTAAATAAGTTGTTTTGACTATTAGAAATACCCACATCAACTGTAAAGAACACGTGAAGGGAGACGTTGTTTGCATCTAGAGAAAGAACTGACAAATGCAAGTACACGTAGAATGGTTATACACTCGCACACACACAGGTTGTTGTTATCGTTGTGTGTTTGTCTTTCATTCTCGAAGAGGACCATGACATCAGGGAAATGATGACATGACTTGCAGTTGACTTGGATTTGAGTGAGGGAGGGCTGTAAGGTCACCAGCCTCACTTTCTCCTCCAGAGCCATCTGGGTCCAATGGCCAGATATTCATCAGGATGACTGGAGATGGCCCAGGATGCAATGGGAGACCTTGACCCTTTGAGGCTAAGGTCTTTTAAGCTTTGAGTGAGATATCGCTGATTCAGAGAATAGCCTCTTTAACTAGCTACTCAGGGAACGGTCCCTTTAATAAAAAATCAGCCTGAATGGGGAAGACCCTCAGGGTTCCTGGCCAAAAAAGAAAGTTCCTATTTAGTATTTATATTCACTCTGTGCTAGGAGGGCAGGGACCTCTTTTCCAATCTGTGAGTTCCAGAGTGAATCAAACACAAAAACAAACTCACATTTGTGCCTAATGATCACCACCTCTAGGATCAGGGGTGGGAGGAAGGAATAAAAAAAGTGAAAAAAGAAAGTTACAGGTTAATTTTGTTACATATTTAAAAGGAATAGCAAGTTGTACATAATAGATTTGTAGTTTCATATGTAATCATATTTTTAAAAATTCTAAAATGTTATGAAAATGCTTGTTTTAAGTTCAGAATAAAATAAAGAAACAATTCCATCATGGCTTGAAAAAGTAAAAATAAAAAATCAAGCAAATTATAACGATTTTGTTGTTTACAAGGAACCAAATTAATATTCAATTCCTCCTATCCCTCCACTAACAGTATCGACTATTGTTTTAATGTTAAGTGAGCAGTACTATGTTAAACTCGTCCAAGGGATCATTTACATCTGAAAATACCTATTTTAAAATATTCTTTAAGAAATAAGGCTACTAATTGATATAAATTATGGAACCTATCAACTCCTGAGATCTTTGAGAAGCACACACAAATGAGTTTCTCAACCTGGCAAAGACCTCCTTCATACTTTTCCCTCTTTCACCCAATTTTGCCACCAGGTCCTGGGATTGGTTGGAACATTTGCTCTTGAATTTAGAGAATTCCCCATAGACTAGGATAAGAGGGTGCAGGGGAGAGGGATTTAGTCAGTTATTGGATAGAGTAGAGGCTGAATTAATGCTCTGGAATGAACTAATTCCTTTGCTAGTTGCTACGAGGCAGAAAGTTTCTTTCAGACTGTTTTGCTTTCATTTTATGATTCCAGTCATATTTGATCAGTTACCTAATAGTTTCTATAACATCTTCTCATACTTGTGAAAAGTTCTCAGGAATAAATTCTGAAAAGAGATTTCAGAGAGAGGAAATTGGTCTTTTTTTCAGTTCCAAAGATTCCTATTTGTATGATAGTCATCCTATGAGCACCTGAGACAGGCAAGCATAGATTACCCCTTTGACCACTCCAGTCATGAATCTAGAATTGGTGACCTTGAGTTTCAAGTTGAATTTCTTCTCTTTTAAATGGGATTTTAAATTTTGATTTTTTTTTTTATATTACATGTTGAGGAAGAAACTATCTGGCAAAAAGCTGATTCAAAAAAGCCCATGCTTAATTTCCCTAGATGATAGAAATGCATGTGTCAATATCTAATTAATTTCTAGATAGCAACTGTTACATAGGATTTACATAAATGTTTTCCAAATACCGTACAGATGTCTTTATAAAATCTAGTTACTGTGTACACCTTGATACCCATCTGTAAACTAATTTTCAAAGACAAAATCACATCAGTAGAATTGTTGACCCATGTAGAATCTTCCAGATGTTTTGGTATGTCCTTTGGGATCTCACTCATTTCAAGGTCTATATAGTAGAGACAAATGGTGCATTTACACAGCTAAAGACTAACTGAATTCTCCCAAGAACATTCAAAGGCTTTTATGTTTGACCAAACTCTCTGTTCTGCTACTTTGGAAACAAGGTATTAACAATAACATGTTAATAAGAATGGAGCCATACCTTCACCATATGGGTTATACAACTTAGAGCTGTGTCCTTTGGCCAAATTTAAAAGCTCCATCTTAAGGAGATGATAAGTGAGATCAAGCTGAACTGGCCTTCCACCATATCATGGATTAAACAATTTATTTCAGCTTGATTGGCACCTTATTCAGGAAGCATGCTAAGAAAAAGCTGTTTGGTCACAGTGCTTAGCTATCAATAGAGTGCATGGAATTCACAAAATCCTGCCAATGCACCAAGCAGATTTTGATTTATAAACATGACAGAGGTTAGCGTCACATTCTATGGACAATAACAAGTCTTTCTAGCATTTACTAAATCTTTCACTGAGGGCCGGTGATTGGAAACAGGCCAGCTATTGGAAACATTTTTTTTCTATGAGATTTATATAGTGGCTTTTCTTAAAGAACTCAAGGGGACGATAGGAGAACGTTCAAACAAACAAAATCTTCATAATGTTCTTACCCTATGGGGAGGGGAAAGTGGTGAGAATGAAAAGGATAAACAGAAAAGGAGAAAGATGTAGGAGGGGTAGGAGGTCAGAATAATTTAAGTTAGCAATAGGTAACGCATGCATCCTTTCTCAGTAAAAAGATGGGTGAAATATTTTTTTGGGGGAGGGTGAGGTGAAACAGTTGAATTCATTCAAAATGGTTTCTTTTAGATTTAATTTAACTGCTTTTAACAATTTTTTCTTGCAGTTATTAAAAAAAGCATGATTTGTGTATATGGACACAGGCTTTGACAATAATTTATTCATTGTATAACCCAAATAACATAAGAAAGTCATAACTTTTCTAAGACATGCCTCCTACTATAGATGCCTTCCATTTTCCGTAGTCAAGAGAAGAAGTCTTTCTCCTATAATGGCCATCATTGCTTTCTGGGATCTTAGATTTAGAGCTAGAGGGAATTTAGGGATCATCTCACTCAAAACATTTAAGTATCTACTAAATTTCAGGCACTGTGCAAGGTACTGGGGAGAGAAATTCAAAACAAAATTAAAGTGTTTCTTTTTCTAAAGAATTTACATTCTATCGGGGAAGACAGCATGTACACATATAAGTTTATAGAGAATAAATTTATGCAGAATAAGCAAAAATAAAAGGGGTAGTTAAGGAGGGAGGGCACTAATAGTTGAGTGGAGTGAGGGGTGAGGGAGTCTGGGGCCAGGAAACGCTTTGTCCGGAAGGTGCTGCTTGAAATGTGTCTCAAAGGAAGTGAGGGATTCTGGGAAGTAGAATTATGGAGGGATTGTATTTTAAACATGGGGGATTGCCAGAACAAAAGTACAGAGACAGGATATGGAGTGGTATATGTGAGGAATGGAACAGAAAGGTGTCATACACTCACACACATACATACATATACACCCACATATATGTATAATGAGACTTGATAGCTTGATTGGGTATATTACTGTTATATTACTCACTCTAAGTCACTATTTCCAACTACTGCCAGAGCATCTTTACGTCTTTCCAGCCAACCACCAGGAAACTAGGATGGACCCAGAATAGGCATATTGTTACCATCTTGTCTCCCTCCTTCCCCCATTTCTGCTCAATATTATCATTGCTAATGGAAAGGATAAGCTGTTCTGTTGCCCTATGACTCAATTCATAGTCTCTCTGATTCTCCAGACTGAAACTCCCTTCTCTGGTCAACATTTCCCTAAATGTGTTATATCCCCCATAGAGTGTAAACTTCTTGCTAATATAGACTGATTCACTTTTATATTTGTATCTCTGGTACTTAGCATAATGCCTGGTTCTTTGGAGGTGCTTATTTTAGAGGGCCATTTTAGAATCAAGAAAGTCTCATTTCAGGTATTTGTAGATCCTATATTTGATTGCATGCTGCCATGGAGAGGGGGAAAGAGGGAGGCAGAGAAAATTTGAAACTTAGGGGATTGTGGAACTGAATGTTGTAAACTAAAAGCAAACAAATAAATTAATTTTTAGAAAGTCTCATTTTAAAGCCTAACTGATGCTACTACCTACGTCAATGGAGACAATTAACATCCTGGTTCTCCAGCAGAGTTGCCATTCTACATTAGTAGAAGGTAGTTTCCACACCAGGACTTATTTACATTGATGCAATTAAAACAAGACCTCCTCACTCCAAAAATATGAACTCACATTAAGGTTTAGAAAGAACTTTCCTTATAATAACCCTGCAAAGTAGAAAGTGTAAGTGTTTTATGTGCTTTATGAAGATGGAGAGACTGTATTGGATAGTGGATAGACTTGGATTATTAAGATCTGATTTCAAATTCTGCCTATAACACTTGTTGGCTTTGTGCTATGGGTACCTGACTGAACTTTTATGAGACTCAGATGTCTCTGTAAAGACATCTACCAACTGATATGTAGATGAGGTATGTATGTAATCTGTATTGGTGGAGAGAGTTCACCCTGAGGAAGTAAGATCCTTGATGCTTTTAGAGCTAGGGAAACTGATGATCTGGGAGGCAATATCACTTGCCCATGTCACATTGTTGATATATTTCAGAACTACTACCTAAACTCAGGTCCTCTGATTCCAACATTCATGCTCTTTCTATGATACCACATTGCCTTCCACCACATTAAGTACATCCATCCATCCATACCCATGTTTTTGAATATGTGAGTATATAATACAGCATAATATATAAGTATATGTAATATGAGTATTCATGAGCCTACACATACAAGCATATGTGTATGTATGTATATGTGTGTATATGTATATATACACACTACGCACACATATATAATTGTGAAGTCTTTCCTGATCATGAAGTCTTAGAATCCTTTAACTTTATGATATTGAATACCTGAATATCTAAAGGTCGGAAATGTTTCTTTTTGGAGTGGAGTAGAAATATGAGACAGTGATTTATATGATAACTTCCCACAATTTGAACCCAAGTCTTAGATGGTATAGAGATCATGATCCATGTACACTAGCTAAACAAAGTCAAATGGTTTCTTTTTGGTAGTAATGAAGCTTGCCTAAGAGTCAGTTCTCAAAGAACTGTGAGAGACAAAATTCAACAGACCCTTACTAAGTGCAAACTTTATCAGAAAAGACTTCTCTGTGATGAATACAA
>CM053580.1:41692430-41706091 GCA_028627135.1 Pseudochirops cupreus
CAGACCCTTACTAAGTGCAAACTTTATCAGAAAAGACTTCTCTGTGATGAATACAATAATTCCGTTTAATAGAAGTTTATTAATAGTGAAACAACTTAATAATGAGACATATAATGCATTTTTTAAATTGAAGAATCCACATTTATCTGACCTACTTCTTATTTTTTCCTCTCTTTCCTCATGCTGTCTACAATATACTCAATATACAGATCTCTCCAACTAGAACATTGCCACAATTACCTGGTTGCTATTGTTTTGGGGTCTGAATTTTTCAGGTGATTGCTTCAACCTGTCTGCTTTACCCTGACTACAGAGCTCAGGCATCAGACTCACTGGTTTTACATACAAATCTCATAAACCATGTGGGAGGCTAAGTGACTAAGCAGGACTGGTAATTCAAGGACTCAAGTTTCTTTGTGTAACAATGAACCTCCTTAAGGCTCAGTCTCTATCTGACAAAGTGAGTATGGTAGAATGATAGCCTATGAGAATGCTTAAGATTGAGTTCACAGCAGTTGGTTAAATGGAGAGAAAGTCTACTGTAGAAAGTTTCATTGGCATTTCCCAATGTGGAAAGAGTGAGAGGAAGGAGAGGAGGGAGAGGAAGGAGGGAGAAAATGAAGGAAGGAAGGAAAAAAGGAAAGAAGGAAGGAAAGAAGGAAGGAAAGAAGGAAGGAAAGAAGGAAGGAAGGAAGGAAGGAAAGAAGGAAGGAAGGAAGGAGAAAAAAAGCTGCATTGCTCAACTGAAACTGACCATTTGGGTTCCCAGTGGGGAAGATACTACTACTCACAGGATTTTTGTCCTTCTTCTGAAAGAGGACCATGGCATCAGGAAGATTTCATGATTTGCAAATGAATGGGATTTAAGTGAGGGAGAGCATCCAAAGTCATCAGCCTTACTCTCTCTTCTGGAGCCATCTGGGTCTAGTGGCAAGATATAGAACAAGAAGACTAGAGATAGTACCAGATTCAATGGGAGGTCTTCGCCTTTTTGAGCTAAGGTCTTTCCTAAGTCAGTTTGTCTGAGGCAATAGCCATTAAGTGTTTAAGGTTAGGTAAAAATGAGGCAAAGAATGGCCTCTTTTACCTAGTCAAAAAATAAAAAATAAAATTAGACTGGGAGGGGAAGACCCTCAGTGGTTCTGACCTAAATAGAAACGATCACTATTTACAGTTACTCTGAGCTATCAGAATCCAAAGAAAGACCAAGTGAGGCCTGGGCTGCAACCTATTGTTGACCAAACAATGAGAGTCAGAGTGATTTGGGTTTAAGACAAGGTCCATAAAAAGAAATCTAGCTGGCAAATCCTAAGATATTTTCCTAGGTTTCAGCAGTCAAAATTTAAATTTAAGAGACTTTTATTGAAGAATGAAAGCCACTGACACAATAACGCCTATTGATCATATTTGGTTGATGAGGTTGGGTGCTACTGTTAGCTACCCGCTTTTAGAAATATCTCCAGAGTTGTTTGTAGTAGAGTTACGGACCTATTTCCATGAGATTCTACCACCACTCCATTCACCAGTCAACCTTTCTTTCTACCTACCTAAAGGAGAAGTCAGACATCTTGTTTGGCATTGACTTTGTGCCAGTTTTTCAGCCTGGCATCCTGCCTTTGGTGTTGACTTGATGTCCCTGCTACCTCTGAATGGAGGGAGGGAAAAAATGGAGTTAGTTATCTTTAAGAAAGGGCTGGCCAGTTTCCAATACAAGAATTCTTAACCTTCTTTGTGTCATGGACCCTTCTGTCAATGTTTTTAGATAACAAAAATAAAACATGTAGGAGTAAAAAGAAAATGATATTGAAATAGTTATTGAATACTAAAAATAATCCATATACCTCAAGCTAAGAGTTTCTCTAAAACACTTGGGGCAGGTAGAAAAGGCCAAGATTTCCAACTATTCCTAGTGTACAAACATACTGACCAAAAGATGCTAAGGACTTTGTTTCTCATGAAACCACATGGCCATTGCTTCCTTTTAGATTGATTTATGAGTATTTCTGTTTGAAGGAAGAAGTTCTTGAGGACTTGAGACCTATATAGGAACGCAAAGAGGTTACGAATTGAGCTCAGGCCTGCTTTTTTGGAGCCACAAATGCAAGAAGATATTGATTCTCATACTCTCATGGGGGAAGTAGATGAAACAGTCCTCAGTTAGTGATGTGACAGAAATTGTTTCCTCTTGCTTTATTATTATTTCTGTCCTAATGCACTTTTACAATAATACCAAAATACCCAAGCTTCAGAAACGTTTCTGCATATAAGTGCCATTGAGAGCTACTCATCATTTTGGTCACTTAATGAGAGAGTACAGACCAACTTGGTCTACAGGCTGAGCCAGTTTAACAAAATCAAACAGCTCTTTATTGAAGTCATTTGTAGAAATTAATATTCTTTGTAGAAGCCATTCTTCTAAATAGTTTGTTGAAGGTCACCTTAAAGTGGAAGGTCATAACCTGAGGGTCCACAGGCCTTCAGTTTAAGGAGTCCATGAATTTGAATGAGGAAAAAAACCCCACATATCATCATTTTCTTATATATTTTCTTAATACTATTTTCTAACTAAAATGTAGTCGTTCCTTCAATTGTGAAGGTAGGCAACATTTTTTTTTTCAGAAAAGGTTCTTTGTTTGTGAGCTTCTTGAGGTCAGGAATATTCTCTTGTCTTTCTTTGAATTCCCAGTGTTTAGCACAATGCTTTGCACACAGTAGGTACTTAATAAAGGCTGATTGACTGAATGACTGACTGGTGTGACTGATTGAACTGCAAAAGGGATTCATGACACACATGAATGTCCAGAACTCCTGCCTCTAACAGTTAGCTCTCCAAACACTATGGGATATAAGATTCAACAAATATTAAATACCAGCTATCTGTAAAACACTGTGTTAATGCTGGGGATACAAAGAAAAACATGAAGCAATCTCTTCCCCCAAGGAGCTTATATTTGGGGGTCAAATATGTCTAAGATGCAATTGTACGTAAAGTTGACAAAGAATGCAAGGTCGCGAAAGTGCTAAATGAGTGATAGAAGTATGTCCTATAGGAATCCCAAAGAAGAACTAATTACTATGAGCGGAGATGTTCCGGAAAGGATCTAGGGAGGAGGAATATCTGTGATGGACTTTGAAGAATGGATAGAAAATAGGCATTAAACAATTACTAACATAGACCTCTGTTGATGAAACTAGCTTTTTTCTTTTTCAAAATTTTATTTTAGACTCAAATGCCTGAACACAAATAAAGAATAGAAAAAAGAAACAAAAAACATATCATAAACTTAAATATTGGAACTTAAATACAAAGAAAGAGAAAAAGCATGCCACGTGTATCACAGAACATAAGAGAGGATTCAAAACATGTAACAATAGATTTTTGTTTCAAGAAAGCCTATATGCTAAATAATACTCTTGAGAATTGTCCATCTTTTCTTTGCTTCCTTCTGAGTTTTCTTTTGTTCTCTGCTGTGCACTTTTTTTTTACTTCGTTCCTTTTTCCTTCCTCCAAACTCCCCCCAGAAGGCTACAAGATAGTTATAGATATATACATACACATATACATACATATATAAATACATATATAGACATACACTTTCCCAAAATTATTTCTTAAATAAAAGGCAATAATTCATTCCAAGTCAAGTCAACAAGCATTTATTAGGCACTTACTGTTGGCCGGGCCCTGTGCTAAGTCCTGGGGATACAAATACACATAAAAAACCAAAGACAGTTAAAGGGATCAAATACAGGAAAATAATACTTAAAACGAAGTTGAAAAGGCAGAAGGAGTTCCCCCCATCTTCAGGGATGGTGGCAAAGTCTGGAGGATAAAGAATGGCTGATCTAGCCTTTCCTTAAGATGGAGGCTCTGGGAAGAGCCCATAAATGGGAGAAGGGGGCGCAGGGGTGAAGGTTGCTGAGATAATTGAACAATTTTCACATGGAATAGGGAGTAGATATATTCTCTTTGACACCAGAGGGCCGAACTGGACTAAGGGGAAGATGTAAAGAAGCAGATTTAAGTCTTAGTGAATGAATTAGTTTTGTCATAATTGGAATTATTCCTCAATATAATGAATGACCTTGGGAGGTAGTGGGACCCCGTTTTTGGAAGTTTTCAAATAAGAGCAGGGTGAGCCCTTTTGGGAAATATTGTAGATGAGATGCTTGTTTAGGTCTGGTTTGGATCTGATGATGACTAAGGTCTGTTCAGGGCACCTAGGTTATACGGTGGATAGAATGCTGGGCCTGGAATCAGGAATACTCATCTTCTTGAATTCAAATCTGGCCCTAGAAACTTACTAGCTGGGTTATCCTGGGGGTAAGTCACTTATCCCTGCTTGCCTGTGTTTCCTCATTTGTAAAAATGAGCTGGAGAAGGAAATGGGAAAGTATTCCAAGAAAACCAAGTGTCAAGAAAACCCTGAATGGGGTCATAAAGTGTTGAACACAACTGAAAAATGACTTCACAGTAACAACCACAAGTTCTGTTTGACTCTGAGGATATGATTCTATGAAGGGCCTGCTATATTCAAAACACTGTTGTGGGGCAGTGGGCAGGAAGGCAGCACAACAGATTCTGTGCACAAAGAATTTACAAGTGATAATAATTCCTATTAATATAGCATTTTAGTGTTTATAAAGGGCATTTCTCATAACAACTCAAAGAGGTTGTATAGCTTAATAAATGCAATTTGATTGACAAACAGGCTATGATGAGCCACTACTTTAAAAATTCCTTTATACCTTTTGTTCTTACATCATCGTCATTTTCCCTCAACCCAGTCTATCTGAGGGAGTAAATGACTTTGCCCTAAGACATACAACTAGTAAGTTTTGGAGCCAGAACTTGAAACCAGGTCTTCTGATCCCTCATGGAAACTTCCATTGGAACAAAGAAAAAAACAATTAAGTAAAAACAATCAACAGGGCGGTTGTATTTGCTTGTGCCCAAGTCATTCAGCATCCATGGTTCTCTGGTTGTTGACTCTGCAAAGGGGAGGTATGTTTCATCCTCACTTCTTAAGATTGAGATTGGTCATCACCATTAATTGGATGTCAATAGCCTCTCTGCCTGTCAATTGGATTAAATTACTGTGGTCATTATTTTCCTGTTCTTCTTCTTCTTCCTTTTTCTTTTTCTCCTCTACCAGTTCATAGACAGTTAGTTCATAGACAGTATAGGGGATAGAGAGTTGTCCTTAGAGCTTTGAAAACCTGGGTTCAAATCTTTCCTCTGATATATAATGGCTACATGACCATGTACAGTAGGTCACTTAAACCTCTCAGGTGTAGAAATCTGCCCATGTAAGTAGAAAGTTTCCTCAATCAGGAATTATCTATACCAAAGAAATCACATCACAGATGCGGTTTCTGTCCTCATTAGTTCATACTAACAAAATCTTCCATGCTTCTCTGTCTTTGTTATTTATTGTGGCAGGAAAATTATTCCATTGCATTTGTATAACACCATTTATTTTTAGCTGTTTCCCATTTAATGGGCACCCACTTTAATTCAAATTTATTTGCCACTATAAAATGTGCTAGAGTGAATATCTTAATATATATGGGGCCTGCATTTTGAACTTTGATCTTTTTTAGAGCACATGTCCCAGAGTGGTGTCAACAGGGTGAAAGTATATGAACAATTTTGCTCAGTTCACCTATTTCCTCACAGGCTCTTGATGAGAATAAAATTATATTGAAGTCCCAGGCTTTGTTATACTTACTTTGAGTCTTATTTAGTACCAAAATGGCAATTATTCTTCTTTAGTAAATGAATTTGGGTAACCTCTTGGAGTTTATATACTTGGAACTTGATGAAAACACATAAAGAATTGTAACCAAGAGTGAAAAAGGAAACCCTCAGTGAGGCAGGAGAGTGGTTTTGTTTTGGTAGCAACTGTCCTCAGCCCACACTGGGTGCTTATTAGGAAATCATTTGATTAATTTCCATGAAACTATGAGGCCCCATAGCTGCACCTGCTATGTAAATTGTGCCTGAACAAGAGGATCTGAGGTCCTACACCTGGACATACATACTTGACATAAGTAATATAGAACCAGACACTTGTCAATAGGATGGCCTCAAAGACACTTGTACAGTGTCACTGGCTGGCACTACATTGGCCAGTGAACTGAAATGAGAGATAAATAGGTCATGTTTTAAAAATGTACATATATAATAAAATTAATTCTTATGTTCTTCCTCATTTAAAGAATTACTTAACCTGTAAGCCTATCAGCAATTAATGCAAAAACTTAGAAGATAGATTTATCTTCAGATGAAGCAGCAATTTGGCAAAATAATTATTGTCAAATGTCAAAAACCATTGAATGAGGCCAATCTTCTGAACATGATAAAGAGTGCCATGCAGTGATTCATTCTGGCACGTGCTTCCATCCATAATAAGATTAAAATCAATTAAGATTTTAAGGTTTAGCTCTTGAAATCCAAAGGTGCTATGGAATAATACTTTGAATTTTTAATATACAACCCATTTGAAGTCACTTCAGTACATAAATACTAATCAGGAAGAGAGAACAAGTGAGCAAGAGATGTTGCTCTCATTTTTTCCCACCCATCTGTATTTCCCTTTTGGAAACTTGCTTGCATCCCAGGATTCTCCATGGTCCATTGATATTCCTTGATGGATCCTGTTACATTTGCCTCTCAAGAAGCTTAAAATGCTTCACAGATAATAATTATTCATCCCCATGACATTCCCTCTTCAATAGATAAGACATGCATGTACCTTTGTGATGCGGCATCACAATATGATGTGAAATGTTGCGTACATTCTAAATTATTATATAAACAGCACGTGTAGTGTTTAACCTTTCTCAAGGATTTTGAAGGAATACATAATGAGGATCTCACGACATTTCAAAAAGGTGAGGTATATTTCCACATATCGCCCTTTTAAAGGTGTGACAGTAAATAGACTGATTTTGAAAAACAAACCCAATAGAATTTTTACAGCTAAATGAGAGTTAGGCTCTTTCAAATGATCATTTTAGGAGGATAAGCTTTTATTCTAGTAATGTTGCCTTTGCTCCCTTCCTCTTAAAAAGTGCCTTTAGAACAAGCTATTGTTATATGCCACAAAATTCCATTTCAAACCTTTTTGGTAAAAAATATTTATTTTCTTATAGAATGTTCCCGACAGCTATGTCCCTCAATCCAGCTGGACTCTAGCTGAGTCTCCATTAATGCCAATAAGGAAAATATGTAATGGTCCCATGCGTTCAAATTCACATTATTCAAAGTAATACTTATATAAAGTATCTAGTACAAAGGAAGTATGCAGTGTAAATTGGAATAATGGGACCACTTCATGGATTTGTCTGCACTAATCAGTACCTAGCGGTCTGTACTTTATCTTTCTTCCAAAGAAATTCCCTGCTAAAGAAACGTATCTAGTGTGGGGTGGGGGGATATCTTTGTCACTCTAAACAAGACTTAAATTTAGAAGTATTGTTTGAATTATCATATAATTTACACCTGATATATGGGTTAAAGGCAGCTAGGTGGTGTGATGGATAGCATGTTGGGTCTGAATTCAGGAAGACCTGAGTTCAATTCTGCACTCACACACTTACTTGCTGTGTGACCCTGGGCAAGTCACTTACCCCTGTTTATCTCAGTTTCCTCAACTGTAAAAATGAGCTGGAGAAGGAAATAGCAAACCATTCTTTGCCAGGAAAACCCCAAAAGGGGTCACAAAGTCAGCCACAACTGAAAAATGACCTAACAACAACCAAAATATTAATTGAGGGGGGTGACATGACTGTCTACTGTTGGATAGTGGGCTATTTGAGGAGTTGGGAAGGTATGTATTGAAATGCTGCCTCTGACATCTATCAGCTATGTGATCATGGGCAAACCCTTTTAACTTCTCGATGCCTAAGCAACTCTCTAAAACTATATATTATAATCCAGTTGCAGATCTGCATTGGTAGAGGAAGTTTTCACATTGAGAATTCCCCACATAAAATTATAGATCTGGGTATTCACACACACATACACACAAATGTACATACACACATATACACACACGTGTGCATGAATTCATATGCCCACAAACACATATGTAATCATATACACATATATGTTTAAATTGAAATGGAAAGGGAAGATACATTTTGTCAAATTGAGAACTCACTAATGGATGGATGAATTAGCACTACTTCAACTTATGGAAATAAGCTTTTTTCTTCTTCTTCTTTTCCTAGCTAAGAAAAGATGAATTACTTCAAATGACAGTAGCAACAACAACAACAACAACAAAGTTCAAAAGATCCTGTTGATTGACAAGCATATTTAGAAAAATAAAGATTTCTATGTATGTATGTATTATAATCATATATGAAATACTTGAATTGTTTAATTAAAGAGAAAAGAGTCAAACATCAATTTCGTTTTTAAGTATCCAAGACATTTTACACATTTAGATGCTCTTTTCCGCTCCTTACTTTTCCTTACTTAAGTCATTTCACTAAAATTCTCATCTACCTTCCCAAGACAGAGAAATGAGAAGAGGAAAATCTCAACTGGCATTTATTTCATATCAATCTTGGAGAAGTCTCTCTTTTGGTCAGCAGACAGCCAGCATCCCTATTTCACTTGAGCTTAGGTTCATTGAAGCAATGTCCTAGCGTGGATTCTATATTAAAAAAAAAAAACAAAAAGATAATACAGAATGAACCAAACTGGAGTAGACCGATTAAAAAACCCAAAACTTAATAAACGATTAAAACCCAGTCTCTTTTTGTAAACAGTATTCAGCAGAATTTAGTGTGTGGAACTTACTTCTCTTTCCCCAGGTATTATTACCAGAAAAGTCCGAGAGGTAGCTGAGACAGACTTGGGAATATTCGAATAAATTTAAGCAAATTTGTTTGATTTTATTAAGATCAAAATTATTTCATTGAAACAAGTTCTAATCTGATAGTAAAAATACCCCACCCCACTACATATACACGTGCACGCAAGAGAACACATTCATGCCAACACCCACGGCCCGACTATCTTGATATCAATATACATCAACAACAAAGCCCCAGCCTTTATAAATGGAAATTTAAAGTGCAGGACTCAGTGTGGAAGGGAACAAAGGCTAAAGCTATATTAATAATGGGCCAATCCTATGGTGAGCCCGGGTGAGCAAACTGCTCTCTGGAAGTAGACTGTTCACTCATGTGAAGTGAATTAACTCTTCCTGGGCACCAGGGTACTATTAGGTGCATTGAAACAGCTTATTTCCTAATGGGTATCCTGGTGCCCTTGCACACCCCGCATCACCATATGAGCCGGCCTAATGAAATCATATGATGCCAAGAAGATAGGCCTTGCAAATTTTAGCCAGTAACCAAATGAAGTGGTGGGGGCTCATAGTAGTTAAATCAGCTGGGGGGCACTGTTCTGTCTGAAACTGAGCTTCCATCCTCCATCTCAGTAAGGTGCTGAAATAGGAGCCAAGCTAATCATTGCAGATGACAAGTCAACCAAGCCTTCCTTGTTACGCATTATTATGCTATCTTGCTGACTAGCTTCTCAAAAAAAAAAAAGTCTCAATTGTTTCTTTTCCCAAAGCAAACAAGCTGCTCTGGAGGTGCTATTAGCAGTGAATCAGCTCAGAAATTGCGTTCGTCGTCTGCCAACTTGTTTCAAGAGCATCTTGGGTGACAAGATCAGTAGAAACAACACGCTTGGTCATAAAACAGGGTTAAAGGTGAATTGGTGCAAGACTAGGCACAAAAGCTTCAGCCTTTAAGCAAACAGCCAGCCCCTCCACCCCAGCCACTCCAAATTACCTGGAATATGCTCTTCTTAGCCAAGGCGAGTGAATGAGAGAATGAATGATTTTGAATATAGATGTCTCTCTGCATTTTTATGTAGGGCTCACTTAGCTAAAGGGTAGAATAATTATTAAGGAGGTAAGATGACAAGATAGACATTAGAGTGTTCTTTTATTTTCTTAGCAAGAGTATCAACTTTCCTCAGGGAAGGGGTTTTTTGTTTCTATTTTAAATTTTGATTTCTGGGAGTTTGCATACATCTCCTCAGCTGTTACACTTGAATTGAAGTCCAAGCTAGTTATGGACATTGGCCACAAAATGCATCTCTTTTTCTGATTTAGGATGCAACACTGAGGAGAGAAATACATCTCAGTCTTATCCCAAGCATAGGTTTGAACATAAAGGCAGTGTGATATAATTGATAAAATGGTGAATTTAGAATCAAATTAAAGTTCCAACTATGTCAATGAATAACTGTGTGATCTTGGAAAAGTCCCATCTTCTCTTTTGTCCTTGGTTTCCTCATTTTTAAAATGTGAACTCACCTCTAATGTCTCTTCCAGCTGGAAAACTATTCTTCTATGACAAAGTGGTTCAGGTTGAGTTTGTGACATTAAAAATTTTGTTTTTCATCATCCTACTATCTTAACCTAATGGCTCTTGTCTAGCAATATGATGCTTTAGAGACACAACTGTCACCAATAGAATGTTGATATCCCAAACCAAAGGAGCAATGAAATCCACTTCATCCTCAAATTATTCGTCTTTGAACTAGGAAAGCATATTCATTTATTCTACTCATCTCTGAAAAGAGTCTGAAGCCAAATTGTTATAAAATTATGTTGGCTGTAATGCAAAATGAACATGTCGGGTTCTTTAAAACTGGAAAGTGTTAAGAGCAATCATCTTGATTTTCTGCTAAGCGCTAGTCATGCTAATTCCTACCAACAACAAATTTGATTAAATTCGAAGAGGGTAAACATTTTTTTTCTAAGTTGCAACATTTTTACTATTTAGGAAACAGAATATTTTTCACATAGAAAGTGGTTTTTAAAATCTTGCCTTTGAATCCCTGAAATTCAGGGTATAAAGCCCTCACCCCCTCCAAAAATAAACAAACAAACAAACAGACAAAACTCTCTTATTAGAGATTGCTAGTTTGGTGGTTCTGGTTTCCTGTTTTCATGGACAGAGCCAATTCAAGTTGGCCATTGTTTTTGATGTGGTGTTTTTGTTTGGACCTACCAGATGGTTAGTGCCGAAACTTTATCAAGCATTTCTAATCCTTCCTCATCTAGCTCATTTTAGACTCCATATCATGTCCAAACATCTGGTCAATGGAATCAAAAAATTCATTTAATCTGGATGCTTGACAAGTTTGGGTGTGTAGATGGAACATCCAGGTGATTTAAAAATGTTTATCATCATCTTCATCATCATCATCATCATCATCGTCATCATCATCATTATTTTGGAGAGGCAATTGGGGTTAAGTGACTTGCTCAGGGTCACGCAGTTAGTAAGTGTCAGATGTCTGAGACTGAATTTGAACTCAGTTCCTCCTGACTCCAGGGCTGGTGCTCTACCTACTATCCATTTGGCTGCCCTCAGTTGATTTTTTTTTCCACAAAATTGACTGAATATTTTAACATCCGATAGCTATGGTTTCAAGCTAATTTAATTGTTACTTAAAATTCAAAGAAAGTATAACTTTTCTGCACTTTAATTTGGAAAATAATGTGCATGTATATATCTTGGTTCAAATATACAGCATCTCTGTGACAAAATGCAGAGATCATTGGAGATGGAGTCAGGAAGGTCGAAGTACAAATCCCACCTCAGATATTTTGTGACCCTGGCCAAGTCTCTTAACATCTGTCTGACTCAATTTTCTCATCTGCAAAATGAAAATTGGAATAGCACCTACCTCCCATGGTTATTGTGAGGACAAAATGAGATAGCATTTGTAGAACACCTTGCAAACCTTAAAGTGATAAATAGATGCTCGCCATTATTACTCATGATATTGCTGTTCACCAGGATGCTCACTGCTAAAAATTTACTAATATATAGTTTTAGAGACCAGTTGCAGAAGATGGATTTTAAGACTTTGTCTAACATTTTAGGGACTCTCTGAGAAATCATGGAATGAGAGAAAAGAAATATCTTAGAGGAACCTTTCTAACTGAGGGAAGGATCAGCCCTTCTAGCTTTTCCTTTTGCGTGTATCAGTAGCACACAGTAACAATTGTCGACCTCACACTTGGCATAGATCAAAATGGCCAAAAATTATTTGTTAAACTCAGGGCAAAAGACAACAAAAATTACATTTTTAAATCCACCTAGGGAAATTAATATCGAGGTAATTTTCTAGCTAGGATTGAAAACAGAGTACTTTGTCATTTTAGAATCAACACCAAAAGCAGATGCCACAATCTCATAAAATAAACATGCAGTGAAAGGGTAACACACACATTAGCAGCAAACTGAGGCAGTAGCCAATACAGTATGATGAGAAGGAATACTCAGTATGGTGTGATGTGCACTAGAAGCCATTAGCCATATGGTGCAGTATGAAGAGGGCCTCTGTGACTGAGGAACAGTTGTATGTTATGTGGTTTATAAAATAATTATGCAATGGCAAGCAACACTTTTATAATTATTGGCTGTTTTAAAATATTTTTGTTAATCTTGCAGTGTTTACTGGATTAAAGGATATTGATTCAACCACACCTCCATGCTCAGTTTTTGCTTTGTTTGTAAGATGTGAACTAGGCTGCCATATTGAAGATGTGGAATGAATTTCTTGTGTCATGCTTTAAAAAAAAAAATCTTCATAGCATTTAGAAATCCAGGGGCATGTTCCTTTTAGACTTGTCTTCCCACCTGCCACCTGTCAAGGCAGGCTCTGTATGTAGAATAGAGAATGTACCATTTTCACACACTTTCCAAAATACGAGATAGGGATGCATTAAGACTATGTCTATGTATTGCCAAAATATCCAGATGAAAAGCAGAAAAAAAATCAGCTAATTATCTGGATGTTTTCCTTTACAATGCCAAACATCCTCATGTTTGGATACATTCTCTTTAATTTGTCAGGGCAGCCATAACCCAGATTCATTTGTGGCAAGGACAGATCCTCCCCCTCCCCCTCTTTGTGGAACCTTTAAAAATAAAGCATTTATTGAAATACACTAATTATAACTATACTGGATATTTCTGTCATATGATGGAAAGATTATTATTTATACTGTTCTCACATACTCTAGGTATCTGCTTAGATGCTGAAGAGGAGTTTTGCAATATGAGAGTACCCAAGGACTGCAGTATCTCAGTTAAATCGGTGAAATGCCTGGGATTGTGATATGCTTGCCATGTGACTGCAGTATAGCTGTGCCTGCTGCTGAGAGATATGCAGAGGCACAATGAAATATGTTAGAGAAACAGTCTACCTTTGCTAGCATAATTTCTCTCTCCCTGTTAATGGTGATGTGGCCTCTTTTTAAAATGGGTTGTGTTTTCATGCATGGTTTTTCTAAAGACATCTTAGATTGAATTTTTGAAAATTAATTTAGCGTTTATGAAAGGCATTGGGTTAATAGCACTGAAAAATGAAGTTATCACTTCATCTACAATATTGAACTGGCCTTGGAAATAATAGCCATGGCTCTCATACACAAGCATTCCTATAGCCGTATTCTTGAGGTTTGAAACAATTTATTCAAGCTAAATTGTCTCTTCTGTTAAAGAAGTATCTTTTTTTCCTTCCTTCTTTCCTTCCTTCCTCCCTTCCTTCCTTCCCTCCTCCCTTCCTTCCTCCCTTCTTTCCTTCCTTCCTTCCTTCCTTCCTTCCT
>CM053580.1:41706591-41727723 GCA_028627135.1 Pseudochirops cupreus
TTCTCTCTCTCTCTTTCTTTCCCCATTTATCTACCTATCTATGATTCCTCAACACCAATAAGTTTATGAATCTATTATCCAACTTTAATTATTCACAAACCTTGGTTTTATGTAGATTTGTCAATCTTTTTTTTTCTTTTTTTGCTTTTTGGAGGGGGGAAGGGAGGGCAGTTGGGGTTAAGTGACTTGCCCAAGGTCACATATGTGTGTGTGTGTGTGTGTGTGTGTGTGTTTGTGTGTATGTACTAAGTGTCTGAGGCCGCATTTGAACTCAGGTCCTCCTGACTCCACGGCTGGTGCTCCATTCACTGCACCATCTAGCTGCCCCTAGATTTGTCAATCTTGAAAGGAAATTAACAGTTCATTTGAGAAAGAACAGACAAGCAGAGTTTTCTATTATCCCATTTAGTGAATTTTTTTCCACGTCCATCATAATGTTCCCACAACCCAGTGGTAAGAAACTCTCTTCTGCTGGCTCTTGCAGGCTGTTTCCTACCCTTAAATTAAGGGTTGTTTCTTCATTTTTCAATAGGATTGGTGTCACTGTGATTGTTAGCTTCGTTGTCACCAATTGTCACTTAGATAGAAAGGAAACAAAGAATTCCAGAAACTTAATAGCTTTGTCTATTGAACCTATATATTCTAAACTTAAAACTAAACCAGTCTTTGAGACTAATAAAACGTAGTAGATAAAAAAGAAAGGACACTTTTAGAGATGCATTAAGAAACCCTTAAAATAGTTCCTTAAAGTAGACTATGAGAGTTGTTTCTCCCCTTCTGTCTCACCCATTACCTCCCCACCCCAGGAAGTACTGGAGGGGGAGAGAAAATGCTAAATTTTTTGGTGCATCAAGTTATTGAAATGAAAAGAAAGGATCACAGTAGTTTCAGGGCTATTGAAATGAGTTCAAATTTGCTGAGACAAAACAAAACAAGGAGAAAGTGCCTATAGAGACACGTTGTGGGGTTTGTTGAACACAAGGCCTTAGAGAAATATGGAAAGTCTTTCTTGAACTCATCTCTCCCCATGATGACTGGGAAGTCTCATTTGCTTCCATCCAACAATGAGCTTCATGATTATTATTCAACATTCATTGAGCACCAACAGTGCAGGCACCACTGTACCAACCCAGTCCCGAGGATACTGCCAGCACTCAGTACAAAGCTCTTTGAAATCCTGCTGGAAGTTTAAAACCACTTGAAAATATTTCTCCTCATTTTGAGCATTTCTATAATGAAAAAAATCATTCCATAAAAATAAACCTGCAGGAGGGCAGGACACTGAGACATTTTCTATATGGTTTCAATAAAAAAACACACACACAAATATTTTGCCATTATTTACTTGCTACTAGTAGCTTTTAAAAAGAAAAAGACTAATCAAGTCATTACATTATAAAAGAACATGCTGATAAGTAGTAAAATGAATAAAATGGAAATAGGGATTTTTATTTTTAATTTTAAAAGGGATTTTTAAAAGAACCTTGTCAATACTTCCTACTTTCTAAAAAGTCCTTGTGATAGATTCTAGTAGTATACAATAGAAGCCACACACCTAGCGTAAATGCTGAATGCATATGTAAATTATGTTGGAAGTGTAGATTAATCAGTTCAAGACTAAATACCAGGTTCTGTCTTTGTATGTACAAAGAAATATTCTGGGTATCACACTCTCAGTATTATTTCAGATATAATGTTCTACTTGATTAATGATGAACCATCAAACATTTTATAATATGCTTCTCATATTTCCTGTGATGTGAATAACTGAGCATGCACATTTAGAAATGCGAATGCAAGATGAACCAGGGACATGAACATTTTTTTTCTACTCTGAAATATGCAATAAGTGCAAAATAATAATACTTGAAAAGAAGAAGAAGAAGAACCCAGAGCTAAAGACTTGGAAGCATACTTTTCATTTCTAGGATTTACAATTTGTTTTCTTGATAGCTTTGGAGGCATTTTAAAAAGTCTGTTTAATCCACTCAGTCAATCAGTAGTCTCAGGAGTAGACGTCTTTGCTTTAGGGCTAGGTTGATGCTTGGCAAAGTCTTAAAGCTTCATGGTTTTGATGCTTCACAGACACCAAAGCTTTGATGCCTAAGAATGCTGACTACATAAAGCAATTAATGTCTTTGAATGGTTTTGCTTCCTATTTTTAATCGAATTTCCCATTCAAATAAAAATGCCATAAAAAGACATTAGTTCTATAATCAGAAATTACCCTTAATACAGTTAAGTCTCACATCAAATGTTCCTAGATTGTTCCCACTGAACAGTTACCCCTTTATTATAACATTTAGCCTTTATGTTCATGCAAAATCAAAATAGTTGCTTAGCATTGGGGATTTTTCTTTCCACATCTTTGAATGAGAGATAGAAAGGCATAGAAGGTAGAGACGTGACCTTGGCGTCATGGAAACTGCATTAAAGTCTTACCATACTGGCTGCGTCGCTCTGGGCAAGTCAGTTAACCTCTGTCTACCTCAGTTTCCCCAACCTCTCAGTAATCAGAAATAGCTTATACAAGTCTATAAATTATAGAGATGGTACTAATCTGCTTTGCTGAGGAGCTCTCTACATTGATGAAATTATAAACCTGTTTTAAAAAAAAAAATCTCTCAATAAACAAGGATGGAGGGAGAGAGAGGGGAAAATACAAAGTGATGTGTCAATTGTGGAATGTATCAATTACTTCACACGTGCTATGTGTGAGTCTCTTTTAGGTACTCAGAGGATATTCAAAGAGAGATATAAGACACAGTCCCTGCCTTAGGGACTTCCACTATAGTTGGAGATGTAAAATGTGAACACAGGAAAAAAAACATACGGTATAAATGAATAAGGGAGGCTTGAGTGCCAGTTGAGATAGTGCTAGAGAGTTAATAGGAGGGAGAAATCATACCCAAAATCAGAGGAAACATCAAGATTAAATGGGGTTTTGAAGACAACATGGTACAGTAGAAAGAGGGATGGCTTCCTAGTCTGAGGATCTGAGTTCAGATCCTACCACACAGATGTGGTGAATATGGGTAATCACGACCTACTTGTGCCTCAGTTCCCTCACCTGTAAAATTGTGTTAGATGGCCTTTAAGATTCCTCTCAATTTTAGATCTCTGATGTGATAACAGAAATTCCAGCAGGGAAGAGAATATTAGGAATGCTAGATGGGGGGAAACATGTCAAGTCTTAACATAATGCAAGGAGCATTTCTGAGAGACAATGGAAAGCCTTTTTGTCTAGATATGAGGGTTTTATGCAAGCAGGTTTGGAAAGATATTGGAAAGAAATATTACTATTTCTAGCTTCCCACATTCAATCAAATACCTATTGATTAAGTTCTGCCAGTTTGCTGGGTACTACCCATTGTGGATACATAGGTTAATATACATACATACATACATATATATGTGTATATATATATATATATATATATATATATATATATATATATATATATATACATATATATGTATACACACACAGTGTATGTGTGTGTGTGTGTGTGTGTGTGATCTGCTCTCAAAGAACTTACGTTCTAAGTAAGTAGGAAATACGTAAAATAAACATGAAGTGATTTGGTGGTGGTAGTGCTCTTAGGGTGGAGTGAGCTTAACAACTGGGAAATGAGAAAGGCCTCTCGAAGGAGGGAAACGCTTAGTCTGAATCTTGAAGGAATTTCAGATTTCCAGGAAGTAGAGAAGAGGAGGCAAAACCCGGCACAGGGGAGAATATGTGCCAAAAGATGGTAACAGGAGATGGATTGTCATGTCCTCAGAACAAACAGCATGTGAGCCAGTTGGGCGGAGTGTGGAGTGGGTGAGTAGGAGTAACATGTAATCAGCCCCAAAAGATCGGTTAGAGCCAGTCATGTTAAAGAGTCATGTTTGTGTAAGCTTGTAAAGATGTTCTCAATGAATTATAATGAGAAGGGAATGTTAACATAATTATATCTCTGGAAGAGGACTTTCCACAGTCATCTAGTCCTTGACTCAATTTCTGAGCTGTGCCAAACTCAGAATCACCTCATGAAGTTAGCTCATGACTTACTCTTGCTAAAATCCACAGAGAAGGCTCCTCAACTTTCCCTGTTAATGTATTCCAGTGTGTCACTGTTGTGATAGTTATTAAGTTCTAGTCATTATCCAGGAATATAACTAGCATGGGGCAAATGAAGCTTCTCTCCAGGCTACTGACAACTGGCAGGGCATGCTTCCTCCCTGGGGGCCAAACTTCTTCCCTGGGACGGCATGCTTACAACTCCCTCCCCACCAACACACACAGACATAGTTCAGACCATCCCTAGCCCCCAATCTTGCTCTAGGTACAGTTTTAGCTACTTAGGTCTCTGGCAATAGCTAACTTAGATGTGTCATGAAATCTGAGGCAATCACAAAGCATGACCTTAAATTTCTCATTTTTTTACATTTAAAAATCATAACAGGGGCATTTAGGTGGCACAGTGAATAGAGCACCGGCCCTGGAGTCAGGAGGACCTGAGTTCAAATGTGACCTCAGACACTTAACACTTACTAGACATGTGACCTTGGGCAAGTCACTTAAACCCCAATTGCCCTGCCCTCCAAAAAGCAAAAAAAAAAAATCATAACAAAAATAAGTGCAAAAGAAGGCCACAGTATCATTTTATAATTCTTTTAAGATGCATTTAGTACATGACAATAATACTGTTTACTATTTGTTATGTGTATTGCTTTATAGGTGGCCAGTTTGAGCCATGTCTAGTGAGTAACACGGGTTGGGGTGGCAATTAAAAAGGTTCAAGAAACATAGTTTCTGGGTCATTCAATAATTTTCTTCATAAAGTCAGCATATTGCTAATAGAAGGACAATCATTTGGCTGTCTGTCTTAGACTAAAGACAACCATGGCGGGCTCAGAGTTTGTGTATATACATATACATGTAAATGTACATGTACATATGCATATGCATATACATATGTGTGTATACATATACATATAGACATACACATACACACATATATGTGTGTGTGTGTGTGTATATATATATATATATATATATATATATATATATATATATATAAAATTTTGGAAGAGTAGTGGAGATCAGTTTTGATCAGTTGACACAACAGAGGGTGGGCTGCATTAAAATGAGGGGTTGAGAATGACATAATGTCACCCTTGGACAGAGAAACTATCTCTATCCTGAGACCATCCCCCAACCTTGGGCTTGATTGAATAGAATTCACCTGAGAATAGAGATTCCTTGTAGGGATGGGCTGGATTAGAGAGAGGAAAAGTTTAACTCTATCTTCAGGGACTGAGGTCTTGAAAATAGAAAAGAAAGGAGGAACTCTGAATCTCCTTGAATCATTAGTTATTAAAAATAATTTCTCTCATTGGTGAGCAATTCCATCCTAGGGAGCTGAATTTTTATTTTTTTATTTTTTATTTTTCATTAGCCCATGTGTACCCATTACAGGACTATATCCATGAAAATGATACTGAAGCTAAGAGGTTGCTTAATTTGGCCCTATTTTCTCCATGGCTTTTCTCCATTGCTTAGTAATACTGACAAGTACAGCTATAAGGTATGTTTATGATCTCATATGTATCCCCGGTTTCTCCTGTTTGAAAATTTAAGCAGGGAATTTATAGGATTTAAGGCAAAGTACCCTGCAGGGAGTCCTAACATTCTTCATAGTGTGATAGGAACATATTGAGACTGTATTCTGTCTGTTTGAAGGTGATCTTGGGATTCTACTGTTTTGTAAATTATAGAAAGAGAGGGATATAAATTTTTCTTCAAATTCCATGACAGTAATAGCGGTTGCTAGATTAAAACAACTTTACAAAAAAGGGTGCAGTTTTTTGTCTTTAAATATGAGTTTTGAAGTATACATTTTTCCTGTGATCAAAGAGCATTGGTTATATTGTACAGTCTCATTCATCTTTTTAACAGTCAAAATTTCATGAAAATCAGACTTCACCTTTTATTTGAAAGAACAGAATGTTCCTATTTAAGACACAATTCCTTTGCATGTTATTGGTGTGGTGGAGGATTGAGACTGACCAGTGAGAATCCAGTCACCATGAGCATCTGCAGTTACTCTTTTCCTGATGTAATCCCCATGTGGACTGTGGGGAATGTGTAGGCAATGTTTCAGGTCTGCTTACCACATGAAGAAGAATGTTTCAATTGACTGCCAAGTCAGACCTGAGCATGCTCCCAAAAGGTACTGAGCAGATGATTCAAACTCTCTTTCCTGCTTGTCTGGTTGCAAAGAGGAAGATAAGTTGTAAAGTCTTTGGGTAGGAAGCGATGCTTTTGACTTTAATCTCCCCAATTAAATTGACATATGGTTGATAAATAAGGACCTCTATTATTTTCTCTTTTCATTTGCTCTTTCCTGCTCTTAAGGGAAGGAGTTTCAGGCTCAGCTATAATCTGGGAATTTTGAATGATCAGGAAAACAAACTAGAAGTCTAGAAGCTGGTGTTAATGCAGACAGATGAACTTGGTGTGGAGTGAAACATTTAGCTTGACCTCTCATAACAGGGAATCAAAGTCAGTCAGTTATCCATTGATTATAACACATTTAGAACTGACTTCATGGGGCAAATAATCACAGAAATTACTTTAAGAATGAGTCCACTCTCCCCTCCTCAGAGGGTTGTTTTGAGGATCAAATGCAATAATATTTGGAAAGAGCTTGACTCAATGTCTGATACATAGAAGGCACTTGATCAATGCTCCTTATATATGAGGAAACATACATTCCTAGGAGTAGGAGAAAGGAAGAACGGTTTATACTTCTGTTCTTGCTGTATTTTATTAGTAATTTTGCCCTAGCTAATTGATGTCATTGGCTAAAATATATTGGAGTGCTAATCACAGAAAGGGATAGAGAGATACTAATTGTAACTGCTGATTGATACTGGGGAGAACAAAACGATGAAAGTTCAAGTCAATAACATTAGAGAAGCATTCTCAAGGCTACCCCTAGAACTTTGACGGGGAAATGAGCTAGCTAGCTGTGAACCCTCTGGGGGACTGACTCATCATTGTGAATGGGAGTGGAGATAAAGATACTTAGAATTTAAAAAGATTACATTGGTATGACGATATCTATAATACATATTTTATTTTGGAGAGTAAATCTTGTAAGGTCTCATGTGGTTTGAGAGATGGCTATTGATGTCATTTCATTTATTGGATTACATTTTGTTTTGACTGAGCTTATGTTGTGAGGGCCTTAAGACAAAAGTATTATAAGAACATAGAATTAGCACTAGAAGGAACCAAAAGAGTTTGGCCAGCCCAACACCTTCATTTTAAAGCTAAGGGGCTGAAATTCAGGGTGGTAAGTGACTTGACTAAGCTCTCGTAGGTAATAGAGCCGGGATTCAAATCCTAAAACTCTAACACTGAATCCAACACGCTTTCCACGGTATCATTCCCGTTGCTATAATATAGTTAATATCAGTACTTATATTTATAAATTATGTAATTGTATATTATATATTTATATCATTATATAATATTATATGTTTATATCATTATATAATATTATATATTTATATCATTATATAATATTATATATTTATATTATATAGTATTTGGAGGCCACTATAAGATTCCCAAGGACTCTCTTCCCTTGTCGTTAAAAGAATGATGTTAGGAATCATGATTTGACTTATTTCTGGGTACTTGACCTGATCTCATTCTACTTTCTGATGTGTGGCCTTGTAAAAATATATCCACTACCAAATAATGGCCGTGAAGCTAGTTTCATTTCAGATTGTCCAACTTTATCGAAGCTTTAGTTTTCAAGAACAGTTGAAAAGAAAACTGACTTGCTATTAAGTTATTTAATTTCTTCAGTTTTGATAGTTCTTTGGAAATGAAATTTTAATTTTAGTTCTTTTCCTTCAGGGTTAACTTTTGGTGAGTGTTAATTTCCCTCGGCACAATTACTCTTTCATGCCCTCTAATGGTAGCATGAGGGAATGCATTCCAGACGTGCCGGAAAACCAAATTATACAGATAGACAACATGACCTCTATGAAGAATTGTAACAGAAACAACTTTTTTATATCGTGAAATTTTGCAACAGCAATCATTCCACATTTTTTTTTGCTGAAAAATTTTACCAAGTTTCTAGCTTTTGATTGATCTTTAAAAACAAACAAACAAATCGACCTCCTAATTTTATGGTATCTTATTGGTTGGATAAATCTCAGGCAGTCCTTTATTTTCAGCTTTTCTTCTTATCCCTTTCTTTTGCATGTATTTTCAGAAAAAAATGAATATTTTCAAAATATTCACAAGAACCCAAATACACTGTAAATCCACGGGATTTAATATCCTTAAGGATATCATCGTTTTACTTCTTGTTAGGTGGATGGAAAGGGAACAGAAAGGAGGAAATTAAACATGCTGTCTTTGAACCTCTCTCGTTCTTGTACAAACACTGCAGAATGAATCTGTGGTAAAGAGATGAAAGGAGAAAACCATTGCTTACTGCTAAGTTTCTGAGGTAGCTAGTGAAAGAGACAGCGTCTCAAACTCTATGGTGCCTTCCCTCCACTTCCCTCTTCTCACCCCCATCCCTTACCTAAGATACATTGGCAACCATCCGAAAAATTAAACTTGGTTACATTCCAAAGGAGAAATGTCATCCCATCCTAAAAATGAGGATGCATCAGTTCCTTCTGCTTACGAATAATGAACAGGTAGGGGTTATTTATTTCCCGTTTTGCCCTTCACTCTTCTGGTTTGCTTCCTCTGGCATACTTCCCTCTGCTCCAGACTCCTGACTTGGAGCCAGTTGCAGTGGATTTGCTTCAGTTGCTGTCTCAGAAAATGTGGCTTTTGTTCTTGATGATGGCAGGAAGCAGAATGAAGGCATCTGCCTGCTCATTGGAAAAGAACATTTTTTTTCCTTTTAAAAATATGTCTTGGGCTGAGGACCTAGTGTTGTTTGCCCTGAAAGAATCAAATTGCCTTGCCAGTATGCAGCCTGAATTTTCTCTGGCTTCTCTGGTATTGGCCTGCAAAGACAGAAAGGGAAAAGCACAAATAGTGATATAACTAGGCATAATTGCTTATGGTATCATTAAATACATTTGCTCTTACAAACTATATTCATTAAGTTATTACCATCTAAACGTCCTCGAGAATTTTAGAGGCAATGAAAGGGAAAGAATCATGGGGAGCATGGGATATTTCCACAGGGCTCTCTTTATACAGAGAAGAATTTGAATGCGTGGGAGGATCAGCAGGGCCTGAAATGAGCTGAGTTCAAATCTTGACTCAATCCCAACTATGTCTTATGATCTTTTTCAACATCTTTGTCAGTCATCCAAAAACACTTATTAAGTACCTATTATGTGCCAGGCACTCTGCAAAATGCTGAGGATGCAAAGAAAGACAAAAGATAATCCTTGCTCCCATAGTCTAATGGCAGGAGCATCATGCAAACGCATATTAATAATACACATGGACACACGTTATAAATTGTAGACAATTAACAGAAGACCCTGGCATTAAGGGGGGGGGGGGGTTGGGAAAGGCCTCTTGAAGCATGTTGGCCTTTAGGTGAAACTTGAAGAAGCCAGATAAGCCAAAAGGTGGAGATGAGGAAGGAGGGAGTTTCAGGAATGGGGCAGAGCAAAGGAAGATGCTCAGAATTGGGAGATGGAGTGTTGGGAGGGAGGAAGAGCAAGGATGCCAGTGCCACTGGGTCAAAGACTATGTGGTGAAGTGTGAGAGCTACAAGAAGACTGGTAACAGGAGGAATGTGCTAGGCTAGGTTATAGAGAACTTTGAAAGTCAAACAGATGATGTTTTATTATATCCTGAAGGCAAAAGGGAGTCATTGGTGATTATTGAAAAGGGGAGTGACATTGTGCTTTAGGAAGGTCAATTTGACAGCTGAATGGAGAGTGGGCTGGAGTTGGGAAAGATTTGAGGCAGAGGGACCAACAGCAGGCTATTTGCATAGTCTGGGAGTGAGGTGATAAGGACCCACACCAGGGTGGCTTCAGTCAGAACACCTATGGAAACCAGATAATGTAGAACCCTTTACCATTTTAGCATCTCATAGCCGTATTATCAGGCTTAATGAGTAAGTTTTGTAACAATACGTAAAAGTAAACTGTAAGATAAAAATTTATGTTAACATAAACATATTTAAATGTCTTATACCAAGAACATATAACTTGTTTCTCAAATGGACCACTATGTCAGTCTGGTGAAATCAATGGATTCTTTGTCAGAATAATTTGCATAAATTCACAAAATAAAATACATAGGATTAGAAAAGGAAACAGTTACATTGAAATGCAATTATACTATTTTTAAAAAGCCTGTGGATCCTAAGAACCTCTGAGGCTTATAGGACTACATGATAAATATTTTACATAGGCCATTGAGAGTTCTGGGTACAAGTACCCACGAGATTTTTATTCCATTTTCCTTTTGGGGAACCCAAGGCACAAAGAAAAATAGATTTACTTGATCATACAACAGAGTAGATATAAGTCTACATAGGACTGAGGGTTTAAAGATCTAGAACCAGAAGGGATCTCAGGGGCCATCTGGTCCAGCCTCCCTCATTACAGATACAAAAACTGATGGGCAATGACTTGCTCAAATTCACATAGTAATTCATTCCTCAGACTCACATCTTCATTTTTTTTTTCCTTGAATACGAGAATAGGGGCAGGTAGGTAGTACAGTGGATAGAGTGCCTGCCCTGGAGTCAAGAAGATCTAAGTTCAAATCTGGCCTTAGACACTTGACATTTAACAATCTGTGTGACCCTGGGGAAGTCACTTAACCTTGACTGCCCCCTCCCCACCCTGTGTCAAATAAATAAATAAGAGAGTAACTACCATTCCTTAAAATGTTTGTACATGGATGTGCGTGTTGTTGTTCAGTTGTATCTGACTCTTCATAATCCAGTGGATCTCTGACCACGGGGTTTCCTTGACAAAGACATTGGAATGGTTTGCCTTTTCCTTCTCCAGTGGCAAACAGAGGTTAAGTGATTTGCCCAAGGTCATACACCTTGGAAATTTCTGAGGTTGAATTTGAATTCAGGTCTTCCTGACTTCATGCTCAGTGCTTTATCCACTGTGCTACCTCTGTGTGTACCTATACTTCTGTCTCTCTGTCTCTCTCTCTCTCTTTCTGTCTCTTTCTCTCTCTCTCTCTCCCTCTCCTCCCTCTTTCTCTCTGTTTTCTCCTTTTTCTCTGTTTCTAATGTTTCTCTGTCTCTTAGTGTCTCTCTGTCTCTGTCTATCTGTCTCTCTCCATCTACACAATACCATGCTTGAAATAGCCTCATTTTTATATTAACTTCAGGAGTTTACTCTGGTCTGGAGCAATATAAATGGGTCTTGCAATTTATTTGGGAGAGAAACTATGATTAGGGAGATCTGAGGGAGGAAGATGGAAAGGCATTTTTATTCCCCATGTCCCTCTTACCTCACCAGGAAAGACCTGGTCATCAGGAAGAGTAACCACCTTGAAATTGTATGATGTACCAGAGGAGATCAGTGTAATTGTCTCACCCTACTTAATCACTGGTGTCTAGGCCCACGCCGCAGGGAGTATGTAAAAGGGAAAAAAAATCAACTTGCTTTCTAATATCTTTGTCCTAGTTTAAAAAAAAAACTTCTCTGAGTCGTTCATCTGAAAGAATGATATTGTTAAATTAACAGCTATTAAAGGGATAGAAGATGGAAAAAATGTGAGTTATTTTCTTTCTTTTCATTTGAGAGGCTTCTAAGGGCCCCCAGAACAACATTGCTATAGTTTCAAGCGTGTTTGCATGTTGCTTGTGGAAGATTTTCATATTATCACTCTCTAATTTGAATAAATTACTTTGTCTTTCAATTTGAATCTGAAAATAGGAGGAATAGATGGCTTGGTGTTTTCCATTCTGACTAAGTATGCATATCTCATTGATTTCTCCTAAAGGAACCCACTGACTTCAATAGGTGGGAGAAACTGAATTTTGTTGTATATTTTCCTGGAGGATACAGAAATGTCTTCTTTGTCTCATCCTCCCACCCCCCACTCCCCACCCCCCAGCCCCTAAACATGGAGTGTTTTTATGATGCATCTGACTTTTCTGTTCCAGGCATTCTCTTTTCTTCTAATATCCTCAAGCGATACTCCTGGATAAAACTGCTCTTTACAATGTAAGCAAGTTAATGAGAAGTTAATTTTCTCATTTTGTGAGATGAGACCTATGGTTTTTTTTTTCTTCCCATGAGATGCAAGGAGGAAGACTGCTTAGGATATTATCAATGTTCAATACTTTTTGAGATCCATAGGATTCTACTTATAAGGGGCCATTGGGTCTAACCTTCTCATATCTCACAGGAAATTGAAGTTATTGATGGTTGTATAAAACAAAGGTTCCTTGAGGGCAGGCATTATGTCATTTTGAGTTTTGTGTCCCCAGGGCTTAGCCCAGTATTTGGTGTTGAGAAGGCACTTATAATAATAAATTCTTATTGAACTGATTTGAGTCATGAATATACTTAGAACAATTCATCTGATTTAAAAAGTACTGAGGTGACTATTATTTCTAGGAGTCAGTGGGAACCTGAAGAGTTAAAAATGGTTCACTGAGGCCTTATAGATATAGAACACCCTACTAATCCCTGGGAATGAAAAAAAGACCTGCTTACTACTCTCTGGAAGCTTATAATCAAAAAGGGAGATTCGAAACATACATGAGAATATTTGAAGAACATCACTTTAACAAGCATTTAATTGTAAAGTTTTGCAAGTACTCAGCCCATTCTCTTCTAGAGTAAGTCATATTAAGGAAGTACACTCTGAGGATCAGTAGGGTGTTTCTTCTCTAATGTTATTATCTTGAGCCCTCATTCCAGTGTCTTCCTCTTCTGTTAACTACCAGTGATGAATTCTCCAGTTTCACTCAATTAATTAGCATTGGTTTCCATTTTTTTCCAAAGGGCTATTTACTTTAAGAATATTTCAGGAAAAGGACAAGAATATATTCTGCAACCCATCTCCAACACCTGGAATCACAATCTCCCTTTTATCTTGGAGAGAGTGGATTCAGATTTAACTCAGTTTCTATACAGCAGTTGCTGTAGCAAATCTACTGACAAATGTGCCATAGACACTGGATAAGTTATCTTCTCAGTTGCCCTGGATCAGGTCTTGAAAGTAGTTCCTTGGGGCATTGATATTAGATCAGTTTGCCACAAACTTGACATGGCCTCTGCTCCTGGACCTCAGGTATCTCACTCTGATGGCCTTTTAGCATTAATGAAGTCATAGTCATCTTCCATCTTCTTCACTTAGAAGGACTGATGAATGGAGACAACAAAAAAATGGAATAAAAAACAGGGCCAAACATTCTTGGCTTCCTGTTGTCTCTAGGGGAGAGAGGGCTGAGGACCATTCTCCACCTGTAACTCTTCAGCAGCTCATTCTCCATCTCCAATGGCCACAAGTTCAGAATGAGCTTACACTAAGAGAATTTACTCTGTCTTGATATTACTTTTTGAATGGATACCGGTTCTGAGTTCATGGTCAATCAAAATGCATCCTCTTAACTATATGATTATCAAACTAGAACCAGTTACAGAATGTCTGGGCTGACAACAAATCTCCTCAAGACACTTCGATTATATATTATTACACCTGACTATATAATCCATCAGAGTCTAGAAACATCATGGCTTAGAGAGACCTTCAACTCCTTTGGTAATACAAATCCTGGCCTGGTTTCCTCAGGTTATCCAAGCTTAATGGTTTACACTGGCAAATACTCAGAGGTACTTCCTCAGTGGCACGCATTTCCTCTGCAAGATAAGCAGTAGTGTTTAACTATCCAATTCTACCAGCTTCAATGACCAGATTCTAGGTCTGACCTTCCCCCTTTGTGAAAAAAAAGTCCTTTTTGTACAGGAATTCAAGTTTCATGATTGGTGCTGACTACAAATTACCCCTCATGGATTTTCATGGTTCTAGTATTGTACTTACAAGTAGAAGTTGGTTTTTGTTTGGTTTTTTACCCTAATTCAAATTCACATTGGTACTGGAAGGACAATGAACTCCTTCCTTGAGTTTGCTCCAAGTTCTCTGAGTCAAAAGGAGTGCTTCCAGGGCACAAAGGATCCTGGATATCATGAAGCCCTCAGAGACCATTTAATCCTATGACATTATTTTACAAATGAGGAAACCAAGGCAAAAGAATGACCCAAGGTCATACTGGTAGTAAGTATCACAGGCAATGTTCAAACCTAGGACCTCTGACTCTGGAGCTAGTGCTCTTTCTACAATTCAGTGCTAAAACTGGAATTAGTTTTTAGGTTTTGTTTTGTTTTGTTTTTTTGGGTTTTTTTGGTCATGACTTAGTGGCCTCCCTGCTGGACATTGTATCTTCTATGGGTTGAGTTACTTTGATGTGAAGGACCATTGCCCAATTGCAGAGTGAGGAGAGATATTTTCCTTTTGAGTCAGCTGGGTGGGACAGTGGATAGAGTGCCAGGCCTGGAGTCAGGAAGACCTGAGTTTAAGACCAGCCTTAGGCACTTCTTAACCCTTTGATGATAGGAAAGCCTCTTAACCTCTGTTTGTCTCAGTAGCCTCAATTGTGAAACAGCAATTACTTAGTGTCTTTCACTGGGAGAGGTACTTCATCACTAGCATCCATTATCATGATGACAATAGTAAGACCTACCTTGCAAGCTTGTTGTAAGAATCAAAAGAGATAATATTTATAAGGCACTTAGCACAATGTCTGGCACGTAGTAGGTGTTGTATAAATGCTTATTCCCTTACCATCCCCTCTTGAAAATTGTAAGAATATAAGGGAAAAAATGAAGAGAATTTCTTGTCTCAAGAGCTAGGTTTCTCCTCAACAGCTGGCTTATTTCGTAACTACCAGGGATGACTCTCTCAATTCCTATGCTTCTCCTGTCTTGACTATCTACAGAGATGGTGAACTTGCTCTTAAAAAGTCAATAAGGATGTGGCTGCTCTTTCAGTCAGCCAATAGCCAGATGCACTGTTCTAGTTGTTTCATTGTTTCACTCATAGCTAATTCTTCATGTCCCTATTTGGGGTTTTCTTGGCAGATATATTGGAGTGGTTTGCCATCTTCTGATGTTCATCTTACAGATGAGGGAACTGAGGCAAATAGGATTAAGTAACTTTCCTAGTTTCACACACCTAGTAAGTGTCTGAGTCCAGATTTGAACTCAGGTCTTCCTCACTCTAGGAATGGTGCTTTATGCACTGCACCACCTAGCTGCTCCCAGATGTGCTATAATTCTATCAAATTTGTTTGAAGGAATTCACATCTCTTAAAATAGCAAAGAAATTCAAATAGTTCTTTATACTTCTTTTATACCTCCTTTAAATTGAATCATTAAGAATGTAAGGTTAGAGGAGAACTAGCAATCTTGCCACTAATACTGAACTTACCAATAAATGACTTAGCAGTCCTTAATATCTATATAAGAAAAAGATTGGCTTGAGAGTCTAGGGTGGGGCTAGTCCTAGAGTTGGGCCTTAACAGATCCCAGCTATGAAGCTTAGGGGGCTGCTGGGACAGGGAAATAAACAGATCATGACACTATTTTCATTCTTCACTACCCCACCACAAAAACAGCATGATATAGGAATGAGGCTTGTAACTTTGGTTTATGACTGCAAAATTTTACAATCCTTGAGATAGAAAATAACCACCAATATGATGAATGAACGAAAGTGAAAAATCCAATTAACCATGTAGACCAGAAGTTTTAACCTATTTTGTATCATGGACCTCTTTGGCAATCTCTTAAAGTCTATGAACCCCTTCCCAGCCTCATATTTTAAACTAAATAAAGAAATGCTTAATTTTAGTTCCGGGATAGTGAAAATAAAGATGTAGTATATTTTCCTATTCAAATAAGCCCCCTAAAATCTATCAACAGTCTGTGATTCTCACATTAAGAACCCATAAACGTGACATTGAATCCACATTTTGTGGTTATCTGAATCCACCAAACATACAGACACTTTCAAACTTCTAGACAGTTGACTGAGTTATGTATGTGAACCAGATGTTTGGCATCACGTAAACAAAAGCAATAGCTGAAGGTCTTTTGGGGCTACTCAACATACAGGCTCAGCACACAAGCATGAAGATATGATTTCAGAGGGTTTTGACTTATGATTAGCATCATCATGAAATGCTACTCCCTCTCTCTTCCAGTTATCACCAGAGTCACCAAGGTAGCTTTCTCTTGCACAAGCCCCACTCATAGTATTTTGCTTTGGGTCCTCACTTGCCCCACAGTAACTGCAGGTACGGCTTTTTTGTTAGGGACAATGGGGTTTTGGGGTGGAGCAAGACTATCCTTTCTTTGACTCCCTTACTAAGACCACAGATGGTTGGGCCAGAATGAGCCCCAGAGGACTTACAAATATCATGAGCTTCTCAGGGCTAGTATGGAATTTCCTTTGATACCATCCAAATGTGATATACCAAATGAAATGCAAAGATGAGACTCATATGAATGGAATCCATGGGTTTAGGATCATGAAACCTATTTAGGTGAAACTGTCATATTACTCACAGCTGTGCCTTTAAAAGGCACAAGATCTAGCAAACACTGAGGATAACTCAGTGAATCAATCCATCTGCTCAGTTTATGGCTATTGTGAGTTTTGTCAACAGAAGAAAGGATTTAGATAAATCCATTTGAATATCAATACATCATAGTATGTTGAAATTCTTAATTTCAAATACTACATTTTAAAATATGCCCAGAAAATAGACAAGAGGATTTGTTTTTTGTGGGGTGGAGGGGAGGTACTGTAATTTAGGAGAATTGTCAAAAATGAGGATAAGAGATGTCAGGCCACTAGAATTATAAAAAATGAACAAAAACAGATAATCAATTGAGATGCTATGTAGAGAAATGAGTTGCTAAAATATTAAGCACGATAAAAATGATATGAGTGCTAAGTGTTATCTAGATTACTGGAATTATGGTTTTACTTTCTAAATAAATACTTGGTTAGATCTGTGACTTCACTGGTTTCAGGAACTGCTGGTGTGGAAATTCACTCCATTGATGCAATTAACAATTCGTCTGTGACTTAGTTTCTTCATCTGCAAAATGACAGAGTTGGACTAGCTGGGCTCTGGGGTCTCTTCTTGTTCTAAGTCTATGATTCTATGGTCCTATAATCCGATGATCTTATTTTGGAGAGTTGCCTGGAACACTTAGAAATGGTCACATGCCTAGCAAAACAATACTTAGTCAAGTATTCCTCTCTAAGGCCAGGCTTTTAAAATCCATTATAGCAGAACTCTTATCCAAACATTGGAGTCATATATTTCTTTTAGTTACTCACACCTAAAATGAAGACACTTTTCAATACTAGTCATTGCTTAATTACATTAGTTAAACCTAATGTGTCATAAATTAAAAAACCCCTTAATTTGGCAAACTTTTATTGATGGACTACTACAGGGAGAGGAAGCAATTTTCAGTGTTCTTAGCTCTCTTGTGCCTGTTACTTGAAACTGCCTGTATGATCTTGAGTGTCTCATCATTTAAGCTTTCTGGGCTTGAGCTTCCTTCCCTAAAAATGAAATAATTGAATTAGATAATCTCTAAATTTTTGGCATCTCTCACATGATAAGATTCCATGTAGGGAATCAGGGTTGAGGAACCTGTGACCTTGAGGCCCTCAGGGGATTTGTTCTGTGAAGTTTGGATTCAGTTATTTGGGCCCCTAGAGTGCCACATGTGGCCTCAAGGCAGTGAGTTCCCCATGTTAGGTTATATACAATAAGTCACCTATCTATCTGATGCTTTAATACGATAACCAGAAGGGTCTTGGTGTAGGACGTGGAAACATAGCTCAGTTTTTCTTGATCCAAATCTTATTGAATTCTCCATAACACTGGAGAATATTTTCAGTAAGGTAGCTTTTGAACATTTTGGAAAAGTTTGCTATATTAATCAGGAATTCTAGTGGGTGGGATTGGAAAAATTCAGTTCATCAGAAATTTATTCAATATCTGTTATTTGATAGGAACTGAAAAGATAGAGAAAAAAAAATATAATACTCCCTACTCTCAAGGAATTTACAGATTCAATTGGGGAGATTCAGCCTGTACCCAAAGGATGTCTGAAGTTGATGGTTGGACAGAACATTGATAATTAAGGAAATCTGGAATGTCTTTCCCCCTCTACTCCAACTCCTGACCTTCCTGACTTCCTTTATATCCTAATGAAAATTCTACCTTCTACAGGAAGCATTCCCTAGGCCTCTTAATTCTAGTTCCTTAGCTTTGCTCATTATTTTGTATTTATCCTCTATATGGCTTTCTTAGTACATATTAGAACATATGTTCTCTCCCCCATTAGACTGTAATCTCTTTGAGGGCACAGACTGTCTCTTGCCTCTTTTTGGATCCTCAGAACTTAGCCCAATAACTGGCACATAATAAATGTTTGTTGATGGATTGAATGAATTTGAATATTTTACCAGGGTAATGAACTTGACGTATTTTATTTTAGTCTTTTTGTTTGTTTGTTTCCTCTCAAGGTCTTCTAATACTGCTACCTGACTTCTACTACTCAAAGGCCAGGTAAATCACATTGCATACTTTCCCATGGTACTCTAGTATTCTTTAATGGGTTTGGATGTCTCAAGGCCTCTACCATTGACTCAAAGCCCCCACAATGGTGTTCTCTCAATTTTAGGCATCCGTTATATTCCAGTTCCATTTATATGCTTACCAGTTAGGTTAAGTAACAGATTAAGTTAAGTTCATATTCAGAAACTGTAGAGTTGCCTTGGCTTTAAGCTGTTTTATTCAAACAAAATCTTAATGGTGAAAAATGGAAAATGAAAGAGAGCAAAGTTAATGATTACTAATATTTCTTGTAAAAGTTTAACCAGCCAGTATCAGTTGTCACAATGAGAAGGCCAAATGAGTTCATGGACCATCTTCCCAAGCAAACTCTTGATGTCTCTTTGAGAGATTTGGCAGCCAAGTAAAACATTACAGTATTTTGAGAACAAATTCATTTGCAAAATGGTACAAAGTATAATGGTAGAAAATTGTAAGGGTAAATGATACTCTATCCTTCACTTGACTCCAAATGCGATAAGCAAATCCTAACTATGGAAGATTGTGCCAGGGAAGGAGTTTCTTTTCTTTTGGGGGATGGTTATTCTCCCAACTAGGTTACTAAGCAGCAATTTTGACATAGACTATTCCAAGAAAACTTGTTAGTTTTAGAAGATCACAAAATTCTGGGAGGCCATCAAGCAATGTTTACCAGAGTGGTCAGTGGTAGTTGTGGTTGCACTGGCAGTAGCGAGTATGAACTGACCTATAAAGGGAAGAGCTAGGAGAAAGGTTTGTCTTATTAGGCAGTGGTCTAGTTTTGAGATGAGCTATGAACCCATCTCATTTTCAGTGTTGTACAACAATTATGTTATGATGGGGATTAAAATACCAGTGTTGTGACTATTTAGAAAATAGTGAATACATTCAGATACTGAATTCTTTTTACTTTTTTTTGGTTTTTTGGAGGGCAGTTGGGGTTAAGTGACTTGTCCAAAGTCACAGGCCTAGTAATTGTGTCAAGTGTCTGAGGCCAGATTTGAACTCAGCTCCCCCGACTCCATGGCCAGTGCTCTATTCACTGTTCCATTTAGCCACCCCTACTGAATTCTTTTTAAATCATTTTGTTAGTGCAGGCTTTGATTGTCCAATATTTTTCATTCTTTTTTGGTGATGTAACAAAATGACCTGCCCTCTACTTGGTTCATTAAGGTCATTGGCTACTTCTTTTGCATTCTTCTTTTTGGGGAAATTTAGACTAGAACCAAAATGACTTTCTCCAGAGTAGACAAGGTGGAGATGATAAACCATTAAGTATGAGAATGTCTAGGCATACATTGCCTTATCTGATTCTTAAATGATTCCCATGTGACATATAGTAAAGGTATGATTAGGCCCATTTTACATAGGAAGTAACTGAAGCTCAGAGGAAGTGAAATGATTCACCCAAAGTCATACAGCTACTAACAGGTAGAACCATGGCTTTCTCCTATGTGATAGGTCCTTTCAGCAATTAATTTATGCCTTTTTTATCTGACTTGAACTTGAAATAGTTATTAGGGGTGGTCAGTGGGCTAGAAAAAAAACATATGAAGGTAATTTTTCAGACTTTCAGATAAATAGCATAGTATAAGAGAAAGACATTGGATTTTGACTCAGAAAGATCTGCTTTCAAATTCTGACTTTCAAATCCTGGATGTGTGACCTAGTCATTTCTCTCTGGACCTCAGTTTCCTTATCTATAAAAATGCCAGGGTTTAGAACAAATGACCTTCAAAGTCATTTTCAGCTCTAGAGCCTATGGGAAAAAATAAAAAAAAGTTTGCAATCCCTCATTAATATCCGACAGTGGGGGTGTTACTGCATCTAAATAAAATTACTTGGCAATCAGTAAACATAATGTTGCTTGATCTGAATAACTGATTAATTGCTAACAAAGGTTCTAGCAGGCTTTTTATTTGATAAAAACACAACTGGTTGAATCAATTGGCTTCTGATGAATTGTTGGCAATAGTGTATGAACACTTCTCATAACTTTGTAAGTAACACACTCCAATACTTTCAGAATCAGAGATAAGCAAATTGGATCTCTGCCATAGTCTATTAAATGCCTAAATGCATACCTGAGCCAAATAGTAATGTAAAAGTCAAATTTGCCTTTACTTAAAGGAGAGTAGTAGAACAGATGTATGAGCGTGTTATGTTGTGTTGTAAATAGGTTAAATTGGCGATATATTCACCTTGCTACATTCTCATCATCAGAGATCTCATTCATTCCAATGGTTTCAATTATTACCTTTAAGCAGATGTGTCCCAAATCTCTATCTACAGCCCTGACCTCTCTCCTGAACTCTGGTGCCATAATTCTCAGTAACTCATTGGGTATTTCCTTAAACATTTTAAGCTCTATGTATAAGCAGCTCATTTGACCCTCAGAATATATAACATAAGTGCTATTATTATTCTTATTTTAACAATGAGGAAGCTGAGACTGAGAGGTTAAATGACTTTC
>CM053580.1:41728223-41803506 GCA_028627135.1 Pseudochirops cupreus
TTTTTTTTTAAACCAATTTTCTCCTTATTTTTGCTGGAACATTTGATGGAATGGGGCAGGTCATTTTGACCCAGAGAAGGTACTTTTAATAAGCCCTTAACAATCAATTGCTGTTCTTTGCTGGAGAAATGAAAACAACATTTTGATTTGAAACTCTTCTGATGAGAATGTGAATAGCTCTGTTTCATGTGACTTCATAGGAATTTTCGTTTTGAAAACAATTAATAAAATAAAAATGTATCTTTTCTTTCAAAACCAGCAAGTTTATAATAGATTAGTATTCATGTAATTTTTATTGTATATCAGAAAGCAGAATATATTCTCATTATAACAGCAGGGGAAAAAATAAAGAAGCCTCAATTTAATTAAGGTGGTGTTGGAACTGGGATAGTTAAGGATGCATATGAGGTTTTTGCAATGAAAGGCTTGGATTCAGGGGTTTATGAGATGCTGGCAAAACCTTCTTCAGGCAGAAAGTTGCAATACACATGTGAATCAATTTACTGCTTTATGAAAAGAAAATATTAAAGTTAAAAAATAGTAAGTCGTTCCCAATTCATTTTTGAACTACATAATGCTGTCTCTAAACTGAGCATTTGAGGATCATTTCTTTTTTACTGGCATTACTATTTCGGAAAAATCTCAGATACCACTGAGTTTGTTCCAGGTGAGCTGCCGTAAGCATTGGGACTAAGAAGAGTCTTCTTGGTTGAGGAGGGATGGCTGATGCAATCATGTATTTAGAACCAGAAGTCTAATCCCCACCTATAGATGACAAAATTGTCCTAGCAGGATTAAGTGACTGCTGAAGGTCGCACAGAACTTGGATCTGGACCCCTATCTTCTGACTCCTAATCTAGCCCTCTTTGTACTGTGGCACACTGCCTCCTAACCTGAGAGGCATTTTTGTTGTTGTCGCTGAAAGTGTCACAATTCTCTTGTGAATGGTAGCAGAGGCAACAAATTCTAATTTACTTCTATGCATCAATATTAGTGTGGCCTTGATACCACTGGCAAAGTTAAGAAATATAAGCACAGGATATTGAGGAAAAGAAGGGTATCATAAAAGAGAAGAGGTTTCCAGTGGGTGGAAATTATTTGAGCATTGGTATGTATACAAAGGTGCATATCTAAGACTTTACTGAGAAGATTCTGGCCATCAAACATCAATATCCTCAACTAGCCTCCTCCAATCCTCAGAACTTTCCAATATCATCGCTGAGGTTCTGCTACTTTCTAATTGTCTCAGAAGAGGTCTCTAACTCTGGAGCAAGATCAATACCACACGTGCCTGTTGATCACATAACTCTGATTTTTGTGCCTTCTCTACAATTTAATGTCTTAGACGATTGTTGCAGCACACTTAGAAATTAAATAATTTTGGGGCTGCTAGGTGGCTCAGTGAATAGAACACCAGCTCTGGAAACAAGAAGACCTGAGTTCAAATCAGGCCTCAGACACTTGACACTTAACTAGCTGTGTGACCTTGGGCAAGTCACTTAATCCCCTCCAAAATAAAAGAAAAATAATTTTGCCAGGGTTACTACTCTCAAAATGTGTCAAATACAGTATTTGAACCTAGTTCTTCTGAAATGAGATAAATCCTTTAAATGAGAGGTTAGTTTTCTGGGTCTTATGCCATATTGTGTCTCCTCTGCTAAACTCCTTGTGAAACTGATTCTATTTAATGTCTTAGCTTCCTCACCACCACTCTCTGAACCCCTTTTCAATCTGATTTGTGTCCAACCACTCCAGTGAAACTTTATCTCAATGATCATCCATATCTACCTCCTTGCCTAATCTAGTGTCATTTTTCAGTCATCTGCATTGATCTCTGTACTGCCTTCTTTTTTTTTTAGTTGACTATCTTTCTTATTTTGATTTCCGATTCCCACTACCACCACTTCGATAGCAACCCATGAACAAATCAATCAATGAATTTATCAGTGGCATCAACACTAATTTTAGACACCAGAGATAAAAAAAACAACAACAACAACCCAGAAAACCAAGCAAACTAGCTAAAACATTCCCTGCCCTCATGGTACTTATGTTCTATCAGGAGAGATAGCATGTACACAGACAGTACATACAAACCGAATTTGGGAGGGGAAAGCACTAGTAGTTGAGGGAAGGAGTTAAGAAAAGTTTCAAGTAGAAAATGGTCCATGAATTGAACATTGAATGAAATAAGGATTCTTAGATATAGAATTCATTAAATTCATTAAAAGCATAGGAAATAGCGCAGTAGTGCAGCAATAGGAAATGGAGTGCCTTGTATGAGGAACAGTATGAAGGTTAACTTTAGAAGTCTAGAGAGGATACCAAGAGGCTGATGTGGAATAAAGATGGAAAGACAGGCTGGGTCAGCTTGTTAAGTACTTGAAAACTTAAGTGTGCCATGATCAGACCTGTGCCTTTGGAAAGTCGTGTTGGCAGCTGTGGGGAAGAAGGAATGGAGTGTGGACATGTTTGAGAAAGGGGGACCATTTAGGGGACTTTGGTAACAGTCCAATTTCAACTCAATTCAAGACAATAAACATTTGTTAATTGTCTGCTATGTGCTATTCATGGCACTAAGCATTGAGGATACAAATAAGAAAAAAGATAGTCCCTGCCCTCAAGGAGTTTATAATCTAATGAGGGAAGATAACATAGAAGAGGAAGCTAAAAAAGTGGGAGACAAACAAGAGAGGTGCTACCAGGGGGTATACTGTTCCATTGAGTTCAAACCAAGCCGAGCTACTGATGTAAAGTGGTGAGTTAGCAAAGGAAGGTGATATGAAAGGTTTTAGACTAGGAGGGTGACTGTGTCGGTGGATAGATGGGAACTACTGCAGGCCCTTCCCTGTACTATTTCAAATTTCTGAGCTGTAGCTCAAAGCTCTGAGTTGCTGCCTCCAACAATCAGTCCACGATGAGGGTGGAATGGTTGACGGCAGCCATAAAAGATGTTGGGAAGGCAGGTTGGGTCAGTTCCTCTGGCATGTCCCATATCTTGCTTCCTGATTTATTCTTGACCTCCTAGCCCACCACTTTTCCTACTCATCTCAGCCCTTTCATTTTTGTTCTCTGAAGAAAACATGGTTATCAACTTATTCAAGTTTTTGCTTTATGCTTGACTTAATTCCCAATGGGGACCTCATCACTTTCTCTAGAGGAGGATTGTCCTTTTCCCACCCCAGCACATACTTAAATACTGACATATGGCTGCCCTTTATTGGGCTGAATATAACAGTATTGTCTTATTTCCTAAACAGATGGCCTATGGCTGATGATGACAGAACCACTTTCCATACTACAAGTTCCCTAGCAGGGGGCTCTAGAGATAGCAAAATTGAAGCAACTGTTGGGCCAGAGCTCTGAGGAATTGGCTGCCTTGTGAGACTCATTTGCTGCTCTGAGGGATGCAAATTGCTGACTCAGGCAGTTGCTGGAGCCAGTGACTGGTCCTAAACAGCACATGGAGCCTCTTGAATTCTTTTGGTAGGTAGGCAGAAGATCCCTTAGGGTTCTTGGCCCGGCTGTTTATGGACTTGATGGTCAGGCATTCTCCCATAGTGTTGTGGTAGCCTTCATGGTGTCTCTCTTGGAAGGACTGTGTTTCAGCTCCCACTGAACTAGGCACAAGGACTTCTTGAAAGGGATCAAAGAGGCTTTTGAAACCCCACTTAGAGGCAGGATTGCTAATAATCAAATTTACTCTCTTTAAAGAAGGGAAAAGATTATGGTAGATTGTTTCACTTTATTTTGGACTTACCATAGAATACCCCAGCCATGGTAACTCAATTTCTGAAGGGCTTGACTATAGTGATGCTACTGATCATATCTACTATGTTATATATAGTACAGAGAAAAGAGCACTGGATGTGAATGAAAGGACATGGGTTTTAATTTTAGCCCTATCATCTACCAACTGGACTCAGAAGCCTGAATATGAATGCTAATTTTGATGCTTATTGTCTGGGTGGCCTTATACACTTGACTCCTTGGGTCTCACTTTGCGAATCTATAAAATGTATGGATCGAAAGTATATTCTCTGAGGTATCTTTAAATTGTATATCTATGATCCATTACATCTAGCTAGCTAGCTACAGCATTGAAGACTGGAGGAGAAGTAATCTAAGACAAGGTAAAGTACCTGAGCCTGACTAGTATGGCTGAATCTGGAGGGGCCAGAATGGACACAGCCTACAACTCTGTTGGTACAACAGAAGATCAGGGAACAAAAAAAAAAAGCAAGGGCATCAGACTGAAGCTTTGAGTTTAGAGGTTGGGTCAGCATTTTTTATTTAGCCTTTATTGTAGTTGTTAGTCAAGGATTGACCTCTTGGCCTAGATTGCCACTTCTGTAGTTAGTTTCCAATCTTCTCTCAAATCTTTGAATTTCAATGTTCCAAAGAAAAGACAGGTATTAGACTTGGAGTCAGAAAGACCTGAATTCAAAACCTGTTTTGGAAATCTACTAGCTTTGTGACCCTGGGCACCAGACTACAGTGGATCTTGGCTGCCATGTTTAGTTACTTTAACTTAGGAAGCAAAAGGAAGCTATTGAAGTATATTATTCATGAGGGTACAAGGTATATATGAGTAAGAAAGATGAGTCTGACAGTATCCTGGAGAACAAAATGGCATATGTGGGCTGCCATTGGTAATTGCTTACTATAATTAGATGACTGGTTCATTTTCTTTTCTAATTCTCTCTGTCTCTCTTTCTACTACCCCTCACCTTTGACATCTTTTATGTTCATCATGTACTGCCCTGCCATTGTCCTTTGGGTGGCCCATGACTCTCACTTATACAGCATCACTGGAAGAATGTTATTTAAAAAAAGATAGGATTTTGTTTCAGGGGGAAGTTAAGGGTCCTTAAAGAAAGTGTTTGGTTTCCCAAAGACAACTCAACCTTCTGTCTTCTTCATATTCAATTCTGGACCCAGTTCATGGTGCATATATAATATTACTTTAAAGTATATGTATTAATAGAACTATCATTAGTTTGTCCATACAACTCTATTTTATTTTGAGCAATAAATATTCTTTATCCATTTGATTTTTCTTATTTAGGTAGTTGGATTCAACTCTTCTAGCAGATGTTAGATCTTCTCTGGGAGGCTCAGAAATATTCTAAGTTCTGATGCAATTAGCGCCATGTTATTTGAAAATAGGGCTTGGCCACAAAAGACCCCAAAGATAGCATCCTTCTTCTTCCATGACAGTGGTGAACACTTTAGGTAAGAGTGTGTGTCCTTGTTTTAGATCTTCCTTGATATTCATCATCACAATGTTGTCATTGTTCTCTCTAGTTGCATTTTTTTCATGGAATCTTAACATATTTTGACATAATTTTCACATATTCACATGATAAACTTTTTTTTTTGGGAAGAAAGCCTTTAAGGTGTTGTTTTGCTCCATGAAATCAAATGATTATTTTATTTTATCTTTTTTTTAATACTTAGCAAGCAGTATGTAATGTAGGATCTTCTGCTATCAAGTTATAATTACATAATATAATAATTGGTTCCAAACCAGAGGGAATTTAAACGTAAATTTGAATAATGTGCCCACTTAATGGGATTCATTATTCACAGTGATTTGGACCTAGCTGTATAGATTTAATCTCATAAATTTTTTTTGTAGATTTATGAAAGTAGGCATATCAATATTGTCTCACTTACATTTTTGTCAGTAAAAAAGTCCAAATTTTTTTCCAAGTGTTTTCCATTCTCTTCCTCTTAGATGTTAGGAGACTGATCCATCAATGTTCTAAAAATCACATTCTCAATAGCACAGATCACTTTTATATATATGCTTATGTAGTCCAGGACTCTTTTCATTGTTTCCTCTAGTCTCATAACACTTCACTCATGTAGCACCAAAGGAACTGAGACATTGGAGTTCTGGTGTGGTAAGTGCCCTGTAATTAATGAAGAAAAGCATTTCTTATAGAAATTTTGGAAATTTTTACATTTTTTTTATCCACTTATTGTCCTCCAAGTTTCATCCTTAAAAAAATGTTTTCCCCTCCACCTCTTTGGCCTGTTCAGTTAAGTATTATGGGCAATAATTTTCTACCGTTTTCCTCTGCAAGATTTTTACAAACAAGTTTATATTCCAAACTCATATTGCCCTTGGCTGCCACAACTCTTTTCTTGGCAGGAAGATAAAGTATCTGCTGGCCAAGGTAATTTCTAGGCTCTATTAGTCTCCTTGTTGTGAGGATTGATTTAAATGGGTCAAACTTCTTTAGTTAAAGTTAATAGTCTGTGCCAGTCTGTTCTTTTGTCCATTTCTCTCTTCTTACTTCTCTCTCTCTCTAATTTTCTGTCTCTCTCTTCTCTCTCTTTCCATTCTACATTTAAACAATTTAGATTTAAATTGTCTCAATTTCATGTATTTTCTCATTTTTATTCTTTCTTCTAGTTTGATAATTTATTTTTATCTTTGCCATAATGAAATTAAAGGATAAATGAGATAAAGTATGCAAACAAATAAAATGTAAGATCCTTGAGGGCAGGGACTTTTTCTTCTTCCAGTTTTTTGTCTTTGTAGGCAATTAATTGTCACAGGACAGCTAGGTGGTATGGTAGACAGAGTGCCAGGCCTGATGTCAGGAATGCCTGAGTTCAAGTCTAGTCTTAGACCCATACTAGCTATGTGACCCTGAACAAGTCACTTAACCTTGTTTGCCTCAGTTTCCTCATCTGTAAAATGAGCTGGAGAAGGAAATAGCCAACCACTTGAGTTTCTTTGTCAAGAAAACTCCAAATGGGGTCACAAAGAGTCAGACATGACTGAAACAACTGAACAACCACAAAAAGATATCACAGTAGATAGAATTCTGGACCTGAAGTTATAGACTCAAGTTCAAATCAAATCTCAGAGAAACTAGCTGTGTAATCTTGCACAAGTCACAACCTCTGTCTGCTTCATTTGCATTTGTTATAAAATGGGAAAAACAGTAATGCTCGGCCTGTACCTTTGCTGTGAGGAAGCACTTACCATCTGTAGTGGTAATGAAATTTAAAGATCCCTTTGTATTGCTAAGCTGACAGGTACTTAGCACCTAGTTTCAAATTAAACCTCTGTTAAAGAAACAGAAGGTATGAACCCCTGTTTCTGACATAACAGTAAGGCTGAACAGGGAGCCCCTGTTGCTGACATAACAGGAAGGGGTTGAACAGGAAGGAGCAATACTGTATATAAGGAAAAACCTCAGCTAGGAAAGTCAGAACTTCTTGGGATGAGCTCCTGAAGACTGGGCTGCTGCTGCTGGACTGGAACTTCCATGGAGAAAGTGATTTTGATTTTGAGAATGGGAGAAAGTGATTTTAATTTTGAGAACAAAGCTGATGAAGATTTCTGAGGGCCAGCCAGAGCTGCCGAGGCTGCTGAGGATTCTGAGGATGCCAAAGACTGAGGAAGCATGACTGTGGTGTTGGTACTTTGTCTGTGGCTTTGTTAAGCCTTAACTTCCCAGGAATAGAGACTGTGAAGGATTTAAGGTAGATTGGACACTGTGAGCTTCAATGTGGAGCAGGAGCTGCATGGAGAGCTGGACAAGGAAGTGGGAGCTCCCTGCCATGAGTCAAGATAAAAAGACCTCTCCATGGACACTGAGTAGTGATGAAATTGTGAATTACTTGTGACTGAGGGGTGGATGGCCTCTGTATTTTCCACTACCCCTCAAGAGGGTATTGAGTAGTGACTGATGAATGAGTAGTGACTGATGGTTGAACAGTGACTGATTTGTAACTTAGTGTGCCCCATGCATGGAAGACTTTGACCTTTTGTACTTTATGATTGAAAGGTTGAGTTACTAAGTGATTGACTAAACGATTGTACTTTGTTTGAAACTATGTGACTGCTTTGGTGCAAACTGTGTGGCCATGTTAGTAATAGGTTGTTGTGAATGCTATATTTTGATTTTCTGTGATAAGCTGTAACATTCTGAATGCTGTACCTTGATTTTTCTGTGAATGTTTTGCTCTGATTTGTTATTGAATAAATAGAGTGTTCACTATACTATGTAATCAGAACCTTGAAAACCGTTCACAGCAGCAGTCCTCTGGAAAGCTGCTTGTGCTTGGCTTTACACCATCATGTTTGGAGTGTAGTAGGGGTTGGCATAAAATGCTAGCTGCGTTTATCACTGTTTATCGTTATTGTTCCTGTTGTTAATTGTTATATTCCTACTGCCTAGCATGAAGACTGACAATCACTGGCACTTGATAAAGGTCCATTAAAGGAAATAAGATAAACTTTTCTCTTTCCATTTTATGCTTCAACTTCACTTTCACTTTATCTGGAAGTAGAAAGTCTATATGGTGCTATGGAAAGAGGAAGAGATATGAGATGACCTTGTACACTATATGTTATATGACCTAGTGTACTAGTTATATGATACTAATTATATGACCTGGCACATCTTCCATAACCTTTTGGAGCTCCAATTTTCTTATCTGTTAAATAGGGACAAGAATTTCTCTAATACCTGGCTTCATAGGGCTATTATGAGAATCAAAAGAAATAATGTATATAACATACTTGGCAAAATTAAAAGCATTGTATAAATGACAGTTCTTATTATGAAATATTTTTTAAAAGATCCTAAAGAAGAGTTTTATCAGTGAATTGTTATAATTATGTATATCAGGGTGACCCAAAGGGAGCAAAATTAACTACAATCAGTTTGGTATGTTAGAAAAAATAATGGACCTAGATTCAGTAGAAACCTAATTACAATCCCTGCTTCTGACACTTATTAGCTGTTTAAGTACAGATAAGTTACAACTTCTCTTAGCCTCAGTTTATTCATCTGTAAAATCATAACAATAATGTAGCACCAGCTTCATAGGTTGGTTTTGTGGATGTTATGAGAGTCTTTAAAGTGACTTTTAAACTTTACGGAGCCAAAATTAAATGTGACTTAGAGCCCCTCAAGGTCTTACTAAATGCTATCTCCTACTGGAAGCCTTTCCCCATCCATCCAGTTGTCAGCCCATCCCCTCATCCACTGTATTTACTTGTCTGTTTATACCTTCTCCCAGATGAGAAAGTAAGCTCCTTGAGGTCAGGGACTGCTTTGCTTTTATATTAAAATTCCCAGTGCTTGTGGTGGCATTAGGCATATGGTGAGCCCTTAATTTACATAAGGCATATAAAATTGGATTGGATTGAATTATGAGGAACCTCTCAGGAAAGAATTTCTGAAATACTCATTCTGAATAAATAGATTCAGTAGTAGGGAGAGTGTTTCATTTTAACTAAAGAGGTCAAATTTCTGACAAACAGTTGAAATACCTCACAATTACAGAGACTTTGTAAATTCTCATTCTGGCTTCTATAGAATATGCAAATACGTGTTCCCTGATAGTTATGGATAATTTGGCTTGAGATGCCCCATGATCTTTTAGGTTGTCCTTGCTGTCAGCAGAATATACTCATGCGCAGACTAGAGAAGGTATATCCTCTGAATTTGGATAGAAAGAACAGCTCAAGGACACGAATGGGTGAAATGATTTGGCATAAGGTGAAATAGACATGAAACTCAGGGTCATAATACCTACATTAGAGCTGAAAGTTTAGTACCAAAGGGAATGGTAAGTATGCCAATTTGGCTGTATATTACAATTACTGAGGGGGAATAATGTATAATCAGCTTGAGGAGACTAGGTGGGTTAGACTGAGAAGGGACTTGCACTCCTTGCATAGGACTCTGAGGGGAAGGTGTTTCTTAAAGCACTGGATAGAAATGTGATACGTTATAAGACTCCATCCACTAAGTCACTGGTTCACCATACAAAATCTGGTCACTTGTCACCATGAAACTCAGCGTCAAGTAGCTCAATATAACAGAATATGTTCCAAATGGTAACTTGTTTTTGGGATCATAGGATTTGGAGCTGAAAGGCAGATTCAGAGGTCAACCAGTCCAATTCTCTTATTTTTCAGGTGAGGACACTGAGGCCCAGAGAGATGTAGAGGACTGAAAAGTTATGCAGGCCATTAATTGCAGAGCTAGGATTTAAACCCAGATTCCCTTACTCCAAACCTGTTGTTCTTTCGATCATATAAGCTCTAGAGGCATCCAGAAATGATAACCATATCCTATAAAAATCAGAAAAAAAGGTTATTTCAGAACTGATGAACGAAATAGTATGTATGTGGAAAGGATATTTCACCATTTTGCAGGAATCATCCTCTCCCCATCCTTGTTCCTTTTCTGCTGCCCTCTTCTCCTATCCCCAACGATTACTAAAGAAGCACAAATTACCAGGCCCTGAGGCAGGTGAGTTATAATCCCAGCACTGAGAATCTAAAGTTCTACATCAATTTGGCTCTCACATAATTACCTCATGAGCAAAAGAGATGGTTGAAGAGTTTCCAAAATGATCTGCTCATCTTGGGGTCCTCTCTGCCGTCCAACCCATCACTGAGCCAGGATGCCCTGAAGTGCTCCAGACCAGAGAGATTTCCTCCAGGCTGAGTTCAGTCCAGACTTACATCCTGCAGAGACTATGGGGGCCCTGGAACCTCCCCAAGCTTTTGGGCTTGGGTGCCAGGCTTGTTTCATGACCCAAATGGCATGGCTGGCAGATGCTCAACTGGGCTGTTCCTTCCCCAATGGATGCTGTTTGATAACATGCTGGGCCATTCTGTTGATGCTGGAAGATGCCAGGATGCCCTGTAGGACAGCACTGCTAACATTTTCAAAGTAGCAGGATAGTTTTTCTCTGTCCTCTGGGCCAGAGTCAGCTCACCAAAGCTTTAATGGAGACCAAATGCACGAACTACATAGGAACGTTTTCTCTTTGGTATTCTAATAATGAAAAAGAGAATTTTGTATTACATGACACACCCCTAACTACTCAATACTGTTATTTCCCTAGAGGTGGAATACAATTATTTAGGCCAGGAGAGTTTTGTAGTTGCAAAAATAGACTATAACTTGAAGCTGATTAAAATCACTGGGATTTTGCCTGGATCAGAATTATGGGATACAGACAATTTAGAGATGATGCCACTGGGCCAGTATGATGCTATTGTTTTGGGGGTGGGGGCTTGTTGTTTCCTTGAATGTATGTCAACCGAGTGTAATACAGACTAAGCCTATTGCTTCTGACTCTTAATGCCTTATTGTTGTGTTTAGCCTGTTAAAGCTACAGCCAAAGGCTTCAGAGGTTTTGCTTGGTTGGATTTTTCTCTTTCCATTGTGACATATTTTTAATCCTGCCGTATACTTCTATGGCTTTGGCTTTTAATGCATATGTTCAGCAACTTAATAGGATTAATTATCAACCTTACACTAATTATAATTAACATTTCCTCAAGTAATTGTATAAGTTAACTTTGGCAATTCACACCCAGAAAAGGGCACTTTGCAGAAGAATGGAGCATTGTGCTGCAAAGTACAGTAAAGAGCATAAAAGAGGAATATGAACACAGAATAAAAGAAAGAAGATTTGTAATCTCTTAGGCCTTTCTTATGTGTGTTCCCATATATCTAATTGCAAATTGTGTTGCTAAATATATTACATTGTCAGTGTGTAGTAATGATCTCTTAATGCCAGCCTTCTGACAGTAGGCATTTCTACTAAAAATTACTTCTGAAACATCTATTTCTCCCTTCTCTTAATAGATATTAGTATTCTAGCATCTAGTTAAATAGCTTATGCTTTAGAAGATAAATGCCCCCAAAATTGGTAATTTATATGCAAAATAAATGAAAAAGCCTTCCCTAAAAGCATCTCTTCCCGAATGTACAAATTAAAGCTCTCTTCCTTTATGAAGCTTATTTTTTAACTGTTATTTATACCTAATGGTTAGTTTATACGTTTCTGCATTAAGCACACAGTGTTTTGACGATACCATATGACACCAAAATGGCCATCTTTTGAAATTATGGGATGCTTCATTGCAGAGCCAGACTCTAATCTGCAACCAGTTTGTGTCAGTGCTCTACATAGCAAAGCTCTCCCATCCTCTCTCAAACCAGGAATCGGCTGAAGGTTTGTCTTGGTTTCATGAGCCCAATGCAATTAGGCAGCCTGTGAATGTGCGCCATATGCATATATTGCTCTTCTTAGCATGTGTTACTTTGATGTGTTAGGTTAGAAAGCTAACTCTTTTCTTGGGCAGCCTTCCTCCTGGGTCTTGATGCTGCTTAGTGGTTGAGTCCAGACTTTGAAACACAGCCTAATTTAGAGGCGGATGCTCAGCTGCTGCTGTCATTTCAGATGATTTTTTTGGGGGGGAGCTTTGATGTCAGCTCAGAATCTTGGGTGTTGCATCAGCACGGCAGCCTCCTCGATTCCTGAAACAGAAACCACATCATTTTAAGCTTTTGTCTTTGCCATTAAATGGTCTTTCAACACGCTAGCTCTATTAATTTAAAAAAAAACACTACTGATGACAAATCCCTCCCCCTACCATGTGGCTCTTTAAGGAAAATATATCACTTTCTATTTATTCTTAATTGGGAAAGAGATGAATTTAAAAATATAAGCATTGATCAATACTGATTTAATTTCAGAATTATTCAATGCTGATAAATACCTGTGTTGGAACACATGGCAATTGAATAAAAAGGGTCTTGTGCCTTTTCCTTCTATTCCTTCCAACTGAAATTTTTCTTTTAAGTATTTATGTAATGTTTCCTTAAATCTTTTTGTCATAATTATTTACTTATCTGTACTCCATGATCTAGATCACTATAAAAATCACATTATCTCCTTATCTCTCCCCTATGCTATTTTTGGTGGGGAGAGAAGTTATTAGGGGTTATATACTCTACTGATTCTGGACTTGATCCTCACTCTGGCCAAATGAAGACTGTACCAATAGCCAGACTGGTTTTTAAAAATTTGAAGTAGGGTGAATGGCTTCTTTTACATGGTCTAACTACCTTAGGCAAGTGATTTCGACCTCTGAGTGTCAGTCTTCTTATCTGTAAAACAAGGAGTTGGACTAGGGGAGGATCACTTTAACTTTTTTTGTGTCATAAACTCTTTTGGCAACCCATGACGTTCTTCTCAGAATAATATTTTTAAATACCTAAAATTAAATGCATGGGATTACAAAAGCAACTAACCTGAAATATAATTATCTATATCTATCTATATGTATATGCATATATATACATATGTACATATATCCATATTTAATCGATATCTAATCTGTCAATGATCTATCCCACAACAACTTCACAGACTCCAATTTAAGGACCACTAGACTGGATGATCCAATCATTTCTTCTTTTTAAGGCTCTGTTTTCTCACATTTGAAACTAGGAGGTTATAATAGATAATCTCCAAGTTTATTTCCTAGAGAGTTTCTGGTCTCTAGAAACTCTCCCAACTTGTCCATTCTCTGATGTCTAGAGGCTAAAAGGGAAAATTGGGGATAACTTGACAGTGAAACTTCAGGGGCCATACAGTTGACTTTTTCCTTTCTTCCCTAGTCTAAGGCTGATCCTAGATCAAATGACATGTCTGATTCCTTTCTTTGCTTTCTTTGTTCACAAGAACAATTTATCATGGTTGAACATCAGAAAAGCACTTGTCTTTGTGATTGCAATGTTTTTCACAGGTACTATAGCATTCTCAAAGGTGGACCATGCTCTGGACATGAGGACAGTAGCACTGTGCAATGCCTCTAACTGAAAGAGAATCACCCAATGCTCAAGCAGTATTTAAAAGTGTCCTTGTTGTAGATGATTGATAGAAGAATAGGATCAAATTCTAGGTGGACAAGGAGAATTTTGTGACATTCTCCCTTTCCTCTCCCTCTGACTGTTACAGATCATCCTCTCAAGAGAGACCTATATCTAGGACCTTAAGAGATCTTGCTGTTCATTGGCTTTGAAAACTTGGTTTTGAATTCTGATTCTGACACTGTAATGATTGACAAGTCATAATTCTCTGTTCCTCTGTTTTTTTAATCTATAAAATTCAATTAATAATATGGCTATATCCTTTTTAACAAAATAAATGTTGGGAAAGCACTTTGTAAACTTTAACTCTCCATCTAAGTGAAGTATAATAATAATATTAACATTATTATTAATAGTAATAATAATAATAACAACCTAGTTATCTTTTTTGATGAAATATAAATAGTTCTGGGACAAGTAGGTATCTTTTATTATTTCTTAATATTTAATGTTTTATGGATTATTGCTCAGGTAGATAAAATACTTGCTCTATGTAACCAAATAAAATTATGGGGCTATAAGTTTATCTTATGTTTTGTTGTTATTGAGGCATGTCTGACTCTTCATATAAAGAAAAAAAGACTTCTTCTCTGGTATGAAGGGAGGGTCAAAAATTTTATGGGCATTTTCTAGATCATGAGAACACCATGCCCTTAACCCTCACAATGTAGAAGAGATAACTATGCTGGCTGTGTGATCCTATACAAATTGTTGAACCTCTCTGTACCCTTGTCAATTCTCTAAAATTCTAAATTTTAGAGAAGGCTGCAACCTATGGTGATAGGAGTTTCATTATCTAGAATTTCCCTGTACCAAGGAAATCACTGACTCGATCCCCATATATTGTATCATGTCCTGTCACGTCACATCAATTACATTATAGTCTATCTGAATAGGAGAACATTTTGTCTAACCTAGTAGAATTTAAGTTCCATAAAACGGGGACTATTCCTAATAAGAAGGTATGCACTGAAAGAGGAAACTTTAGCGATGTAAAGACAACTCAATTAAAAAAATAATAACACAATGCTTAGAATTTTGGTTTGCCATCTTGATTTACTAGAAAAAAACCCAGTGAATGAAAGCATGTTTGAAAATAGAAACCCATCACTAGCATCTTTGTTCTTCATCTATTTGTCATTTTTCTGGTTCTCTTTTTAGTTTGACACAAGGAATGGGAAGGGCGTGTATTGAAAATAGAGCAAGGTAAGTGTGGGGGAAAGCTGTCGACTAGAAATAAAAGCAAATGACAAGTTGAAGGAAGCAGTTCCTTGGTCAGAAGAGGAAGACAGAAAGATTTACTCCCTTTGAATATACTGAAAATGCCATGGATGTTCCTGTGACAGACAAACATGGCAACCAACTTGATGTGTCCAATGGGGAGCTGTGATAAATGATACGTGGCCTGACTATATGCTGATTGAAAGAATAGCCTTCAATTTCCAAACTGTCATCACCTTCCCACAGAAAGAGAAAGACAAGATCAAAGGCTAGAATAGAGGGGTATTTTTGGAAGAAATAACTATTTCTGGAGCTAGTTGGAGTCATTCACTTTTAAATTTTTAAAAATTAATTTTATTTTTAATTTATGGAATAAAACCAGCATTTCCATAACTGTATATAAAAAAAAAAGAAGATAATTGCACATGAAACTGCAAATCCATTATTTACAACTTGGTTTCCCTTTTAAATATAAAATAAAGTCATTGTATAAATTTTCCCCTTCCCCCAACCTAAGGATGGTTGCCATTAGACACAAATATTTGTCTGTGTGTGTATGTATGTAAAATCATACTATATATCTATTTATCACTTTTTCTGGATGCAGATAATGTCTTTCTTCACATATTCTCTATAGTATTTGGGTATTTATAATATTAAAAAAGATTCATTGGCTCAAAGTTGTTCTTAAAACAAAATTGCTATTACTGTGTACAACATTCTCTTAGTTCTGTTCATTATGCTCTTCGTTATTTCATACAAGTCTATCCATATATTTTCTAAGGCCATTGAACCCATCATTTCTTATAGCACAGAAGTATTCCCTCACAATCATATACCACAACTTGTCCAGCCATTCCCTAGCAGAAGAATATCTCCCTAATTTCCAGTTCTTTTCTACCAAAAGAATGCTGCTGTAAGTATTTTAGAACATATAGTTTCTTTTATTTTTTCTCTAATCATCTTTGGAACTAGACCTAGTAGTAGTATTTCTGGGTCATTTGGCGTAATTTTATATTGTTTTCCAAAATAGTTGGACCAGTTCACAGTTCTACCAATAACAAATTAGTGTCCCAATTTTTTCACATCTCCTTCAACTTTTGTTGCTGTCCACTTCAATCATTTTTGCCAATGTGATAGGTATAAAATGGTATTTTAAGGTTGGTTTAATTTGCATTTATCTAATCAATAATGACAGGGCATTTTTTATATAACTACAAGTTGTTTTGATCTTCTCACTGGAAAACTGCTTATTCATTCTCTTTGACCATTTATCATTTGGGGAATGATTCATTCTTATATATTTGACCAAATTCTTTATATATTTGGGATAAGAAACCTTTAGTTGAGAAACTATCAATAAGTCCTCCACCCCATTTTCTGCTTCCCTTCTGATCTTGGTTGTGTTTGTTTTATTCATACAAACCCTTTTTAATTTAACATAATCAAAATTATCATCTTATACCTCAGCCTGCTCTCTAACTCTTGTTTATTTAAAAATTGTCCACCTATCCATAAGTCTGATAAATAATATGTTCCATGCCCTTCAAATTTTCTTGTAATAACTCTCTTTATATCTAACTCCTATATCCATTTTGACCTTATCTTGGTACACAGTGTAAGATATTGGCCTATGCCCAATTTCTGCCATACTGCTTTCCAGTTGTCAATATATGTATACATACATACATACATACATACATACATACATACATATATATATATATATATATATATATATATATATATACACACACACCAAATAATGAATTCTTAACCCCAAATCTTAAGTCTTTAAGGTTACTGCATTTATTTGCTGCTGCAAATTGTATTTCTACTCTGTTCCATTTATTTGCTTTTCTATTTCTTAGAAATTACCAAGTGGCTTTCATAATTACTGTCTCATAATGTCGTTTAAGATCTGGTATTGCTAAATCTCCTTCTTTTAGATTTTTTTTTCATTTGATATTACTGACATTTTTTCTTCCAAATGAATTTTGTTTTTATTTTTTTCTCATTCAGTAAAATACCTTTTAATAGCTAATCATGATAATGTTACTTTATTTGGTCAATACTTGTGATGTCATCAGTGTGGTAAGGGCAGTAAATTCCCTGGTGTGAAAATTCCTTTTGCCAATATGAATCAGCAACTCATCTATCATTTATAGTCTCAGAGATTTGTCTGGGGTACTCATAGGTTAAAGAATGTGTCTAACTCACATTGGCGTATGTTAGAGGCAGGACCTGAATGCAGCCTTTCACATTCTAAAGCTACCATTTTATACACTATGCCATTCTGCCATTGCCAATTCTGCTACTAACTGTGACAAACAAATTGTTTTTTAAAATTATATTTTTATCTTCCCCAAGAATAATATTTTAATTATTCTTTAGGAAGATAAAAAATATAATTTCAAAAAACATTTTTATCACCATTGATTTCAGTCACTTTTCCCCAACTTATATAAAAATCACATTTTGAGTTTGTGAGATTATAAACTATTTTAATGCTATTACATTCAAGTGAAAATAGCTAATCTAAACATCCTTATCTTTTTGACAATATTTTTCATTGTATTCATATTATTTTGCTTGCCAAATATTTTGGAATTGTGGCAAAAATTTCAGCTTTTTTGATATGAATGAACCTATACATATATATATATATGTATATATATATATATATATATATACATATATATATATATATATAAAAGCAAATTAATTAGACATCTGCTAATTTTGTCCTTATTTTATTTTTGATTGAATCTTATTCCATTCATCCAATATACATTAGTATCCTAGCAATATTAAAGATTCTAGAGGAAGGCCCAAGACATGTTGGGTAAATGGAGGACTTACAGGAAGAGGGAGATGGCAATTAATTAAGATGAGAAATATTCCATGGTTTGCAGTCTTAATTATTAGAAAGAATAGTCATATTGATAAGGCCACAGATCTGCCGAAGTAGTCATGCATTATTCATTTAAGGTAAAGTAGAAATATATAAATGTATACATATGTCTATGTGTACACATACACATATCTATGTTTATTTTTTTCTTTTTGGAGGGCAATTGGGGTTAAGAGACTTGCCCAAGGTTACACGGCTAGAAAGTGTTAAGTGTCTGAGGCTGGATTTGAACTCAGGTCTTCCTGACTTCAGGGCCAGTGCTCTATTCACTGGGCCACCTAGCCGCACCCAATGTTTATTTTTAAAGAACTAGTTTTTCTAAAATGTCTTTTCTTGTAAACTAAATGCATTTTAATTTAAAAAATATTTATTATGTAACTTTTTGCAAAGCAATGTTTTGGGAATACAAAGATATAATGAAACAGTTCCTGCCTGGAATGAGCTTACACTCTCCTGGGAAATACAAGATTGTACAGAAATAAGTGAATACAAGTATATGCTAATTAATTGCAAGGAGAAAATGGGGGCATGCCTCTTAAGTGGGCATTTCCCTTAAGTGGGTGTCCCCCTTAAGGAGTCATCTCACAAAAATTATCCTCTAACTTGGGTGGCTGCCCCCTCTCCCTGGAGGGAGATGGTGAACTGTGTCTTTAAGGAATTGCTGTCTCTATTAAGAAGTGGCTATCTCCCTTAAAGAACTGTTCCTCCCACTCCACCTTAAGCTGGAGTCTCCCTTAAGCTGTGTCTCTTTTAAGGGGCAGAGGAGTTTGCTTGGTTTGTTATGTTGACTGGGATCAATGACTGTACTTGAAAAAGCAAAAAGGAGAAAGTGCTAATAATTGGAGAGATCAAGAAAGGCATCAGAGATTGCTCTGGCTTCTACTATCCGAATTCCAGGTATATTATATTCCACCCCTCCCTTGGTTTCTAGTATTCTTAAGTGGTTGGTGGATGGTCCTTTATCACTGACTCGAGTCCCAACTAATTTTGTTTCCTCCAATTTAGGGGTCCATTTCATAATTAAATAATCAGATTAGCTTTTACAGAGGAATATTTACTTCAAAATATAATGGGAATAGACATGCCAACATTTCCCCACTACCACCTCAGGGGCATATAACTCCCCTCTACCAAATATACCACCACTCCTTGCTGAGGAGGGGATGGCAATCAAGTTAACGGTTTAACTCTATTCCTGTACAATATCAGTTCCACTCAGAGTCTCTTTCACCTTTATTTCCAGGACCCTGGCTTGTCAGAACTTCCCGGCTCAGTTAAAGGCAACATCTAGCTTGAAATCCTGAACTCCAAGATCACCATGGCTTTAACTCTCCTATCAGGGAATCCATTCTCTGCACCTAGATCTAAAAAGGACACTTGAAACAATAGCAGAACCTCAACCCCTTTTTTTCTGGGTCAGAAAGTTCAAAGGGTAAGTGAAGGTGGTATTCCCCTGTGCATCATATTGCATACTCTCCCTGCCAGGGGTGAATGAGACTTTCTTCCTCTGATGCAACCAGAAAGAAAGAGGCACTGTACCTATATCAGGTAGATTTAAGGATGCAGCCAGTTCTGACTACACAACTCTCCTCAAGCCCACAATCTACTAGGCCAATGAAAAATGTCTTCTTCCTGAAAACAGGTCTACCATCTCCTGCATGGGTGCTTCCATCTTAGTTGATTTGGACACATGACAAAGTCCCATTACAAGTAAAGAGATGGTACATGGAATATGCTTTATTTTTAAAAGTTAATCCGCTTATCTGCTTCCTTTGGCACATAAGCATATCATATGTGCTTATGACTACATTAACCCATTCTTTTTCCCAATCACCACTTTTACTCTTCCTTCCTTCATTTTTCATAGGTAGTATTGAGAAAAGTCATATCATGAATTGGACATATATTCTCATTCACTTACATTCATAGTCAATGCGCTTTGATGCAAAGTAGGCTAGATTTCGAATAGGAGGTTTTAGGTTAAAATCCTGCCTCTACCATTTACTACCAGGATGACTTTGATCATTATCTCACCTCTCTGGACATCAGGGTTCAAATCTGTAACTTGAGGAGGTCAGCCCACATTACTTTCTAGTACCATTATTGCTCTAAATCTCTGATACTCATATTCTGTGGTGTTGAATACTTCTGGAGAACTATCACCTTCATAGAACACCCTCACCCCAAGCCCAAGTGAAGAATAAGGGAGACAAAAACTCATTAGTTTGCCACCAAACTTTCATTATCATACTTTACTGAAGCCATCACCTCCAGTTTCTGTCCAACAATTAATAAATTAGCATTTTTCAAGAACCTATTATATACCAGTCACTATACTAAGCATTGGGGATTCAAAGACCAAATGAAACCATCCCTGTCCTCCAAGAGCTTTCATTCTATCAGGTGAGGCAGAAAATACACACGTGAACGTATACAAAATGCATAAAAATGAATGCAAGGATCATTTGAAGGGAGCACTACAGAATGGTTTAACTAGTTGTTTTTTTTTTCTCTAGCTATTGGTTAGGACTTTGGTATCAAATACAAAGAAATAATAAGGTAAAGTAAGTCTTAATAACATATTTACATAGTAGTTTAAGGCTTATTACTTTATTTTACTTTAGTAAAATATTATATTTTTTATTTATATATTTATATATATTTAAATATATATATTTATATATATAAAGTAGAATATTACTTTATTACTCTATTTTGCTTATAAAGAAAATAGGGATCAGAAATATTAAGTGGGCCACCCATGGTCCCACAGCTATTAAGAATAGGAACCAGTGAATAGAGCACCAGCCCTGGAGTCAGGAGGACCTGAGTTCAAATGTGACCTCAGACACTTAATACTTACTAGCTGTGTGACCTTGGGCAAGTCACTTAACCCCAACTGCCCTCCAAAAAGCAAAACAAAAACAAAAAAGGAAAAAAACAGAATAGGACCCAAGACTAAAACCCAAATCGTCAGATATCAAATCCAGTGTTCTTTCCACTATGTCACCCTTTTATAGAAACTATTACCGTCAAACAATAAGCTCCTATTTGTGTATGGTCTTACCTTGATAGAATACAAGGCCAGGACTTTTTTACTTTTTCCTTGCATTTGTATCACCAGGCACAGTGCCTGACACATAGTGGGGGCTTCATAACTGGGGGTTAAATTGACAATCCATCGATGAATCAAGAAATCTTTATTAAGGACCTACTTTGTGCCTGACATTATGCTAGCTCATGAGGGAGGAGAGTAATACATATATAGCACCTTAAGGTTTGAAAAAGTGCCTTGTATCCATTTGAACCTTGCAAAAACCTTTTTGAAGAAAGGACTACTCAGTATCACTACAACTATTTTATAAATGAGGAAACTGAGCTCAGACAAGTTAAATCATTTTCTACTGATCTAAGAATATAAGAAGAAATGAGGGTTCAAGTCCTATATTTGATAATAATTCAATTAAGTCCTCTGGGCCTCCATTTCTCATCTATATGGTGAAGACATTAGGCCAAAACATCTCTGAAGTCCCATCCAATTCTATGTCTCTATATGGTCTCATCCTTTGAGGTGTTAGTAATCTATTTTTTTTGTTGTTTTTGGTTTTTTGCTTTTGGGAGGGCAATTGGGGTTAAGTGACTTGCCCAAGGTCACACGGCTAGTAAGTGTTAAGTGTCTGAGGCCAGATTTGAACTCAGGTCCTACTGACTTCAGGGCTGGTACTCTATTTACTGTGCCACCTAGCTGCACAGTAATCTATTTGAAGAGATAGCATCTTAGAACCAGAAGTGTTAATACTTACAAAAAAAAATTAAAAATTTGTTTCCCCCAATGGCTTTAGTTTTATTTCTGTATTTCTTTCCCAAATGGATACAAATAGGGAAAACATTTTCCGAAAGTATTTCATTAAGAATGATGGAGGAAATAAAGTTTTATGTTGGTAGCTATGTGGCACAGTGGATAGAGTACGAAGTATGAAGTGAAGAAGACTCATCTTCCCGAGTTCAAATCCAGCCTCAGACACTTATATCTGTGTGACCACAGACAAGTCACTTTACCCTGTTTGCTTCAGTTTCCTTATATGTAAAATGAGCTGGAAAAGGACATGGAACTCTAGTATCTCTGCCAAGAAAACCCCAAATGGAGGGCCATAAAGAGTCAGACAGAACTGAAAATGACTGAACAACCACAAAAATAGTACCATATTGTGGAACCAAGATAAAATGGTGACTTCAAGTCACTTAAAGAAAAAAGAAAATTTTGTACCTTTTTACATTTAATTTTCCTCCAATTGCTATTTCCCTCTCCCCATTTCTTTAAATATGATAGAAAAGCCCTCTATAAGAGCCCAGGGAGAATAATGAATCATTAACTGTCTCAGTTTTCCTAGAAATGGAACCAAACACAGGAGGACTTTGTTTCCTCAGAAAGAATTTTTTGTTTGTTTTTACTATGTAGGCGACTGCCAAAATCTTTCGCCAAAATGTTTAAATGAATGCCTCTCTATATATCCATAGCCACTAACAATTCACAATCATTTATCAGTGAATTATCCATATTTGCACATCTTAGAAAGATGAGGGGGAATGGAAAGGGAAGAGATTGGAGTAAAAATTTGGTGGTGGATGGCATGAAAACAGTGGTGGCCTGAAAATAGTAACAATAATAGATCTAGTTTCATTAGAGAGAGGGCAATCTCAAAGATAATTTAATCCATAGTGTAGTTTATGAGATTTTATATATACAAATATATTCTTAATAACTTATAGTAACTAAACACTCAACAAGGTCTGCATGTCAGCTAAGTCTTTCCAGATGATCGACAATCCATTTTAGCTCCTGAAAAGGTTAAAGAACATTTTTAGTTTCAAGTCTCTTCCAGAGTTGGGTGGTAAAGGTAAGACATTTCATAGAAATTGATTAAAAGGGGTATAAATAACAATAGGTTATCCAAGTGTTAAGCATGTAAACAAAACATAAAAAATCACCAACTCCCATTTGTTCATTGCTCTGCAGGCTGCTTACAGTTTAGTTCTTGAGTCTCACCTACATTCTTCTTGCCTGACTTTTGCTAGAAAAGGTCAGATTTTGAGTAATTGGTCGAAGGCACAATTAAACCTAATTAACAAGTAATGCAAGTGAGACTACATAATTATAGAAATGATTTTTAGAATGATAAACTACAGCAGAAAGTTGGAGTATCAGAGCTCCTCGGGCACAATTTTCCCCCCCTTAGGCTTGTTTAAATTGCTTCTGCTAGAGATGGCCATGAACAGGTTTGAGAATTATGCAGCCATGTGACTCTAAGGGGTTTTGAAGGCTCTTATTTCTCCCTGTAATTAACCTAACCCATGGACCCCTTTCCAACCTTTATAGATTGTCGAGTTCATGTTGCAAACTACATCACAGAGGAGAAACGATTAGTCTAGGTAAATGAGCTTCCTAGATCAAAAAATCCTACTCTTTGTTCTTGGATTTCTATTAAAAATTCTTTTTGTCTTTTAAAATGTTCAGACTTTCTGCCAGAATCAAAGCCAGACAAAACATTTTTGCAAACTATTTAGGACAAATGTGAATATGATAGAAGGAAATTGTATAATGGCATTTTTTAGAGATTCGTCTTTCTATACAATTATGTGATATTAGATCTGGCAAAGGAAGTGAATTCAGTGGCCATTTAGCCCAACCCTCTTACTTTATAGATAAGGACATGTGAGGCCTGAGGTGACTAAGTTCCTTCCCTAATTCCTTTGCTAATTTCTATGTATGTAATTCTCTAAAATAATGCCCTCCATCAAAAGAATAAGAAATGTAGTAAGTTTTTTTTTGGTCATTATTGGTTCCCACTGACTCGGTCTTTTTCATATTAATTTCCAATCTTCACTGCTATCTTGAAACAGGTTAGTATAAAGTATCAGCTGTGGTCCCAACGTGTTTTGATTATGCGGGGTTATGATAGACTTGTAAGCAGCAAATATATGAGATATGAGATAATTTCCAACATTTTTTGTTTGAAGTCAGAGGGGAAAGGGATTAGAAAATGGAATTTTGGGGAGAAATGGGAGCCAAACTGAGCTTTTGTTGTCTCATTTCTACTTCTCATTCTCCAGGTGGGAGTGGGTATCAAATTATAAGAATGCACAAGGCATGGAATACCCATCCCATGTTCTTTGCATGCTAACGTGTAGAATTGATTACCAATTTCAATTGCCAAAATGGAAAACAAGTATCTGCCAATGTCTAGGCTTTTCTTGTTGTATAAAAACAGTCCCTATTACGAAACTAACACTGGATTTCCCAAAAAAGCATGTCTTCTCCTTTTTTATTGAAATAAAGAGATACCTCAAGATTGAGGAATAAAAATTTTGCAGAAAAATTCTTTTGAATATGAAGTGGCCATGCTAGAATGTGAGGACTTGGAATAATAGAGAAACATAAAGTAACATTTATTATTTTAGATTATTGCTTCCTTGAGAGCAAGAATTGTCTTTGACTATTCTTGGTACCTGTAGTGCTTAGTAGAGTACCTGGAACATTGGTAAGTGTTTAATAAAAGCTAGTTGATTGACTGCACGACAATTTTAAAGATTATCACATGCTGAAGAGTTATCCTCAAAGAATCATAGATTCCTGGAGGTGGAAGGGATCCCCAAAGCCACCCAATTTTACCAGTAGTTAAACAAGAGTCTCCTCTAAAACAAATTAGATGAAATCAGTCTTCCTTTAAGTATCTGACTCAAAATCTTATAGAAAAAGAATGTTGAAAACTGTCTTTACATGTAATTGGAAAAAAACCCAAAATACTATTTACCTAAAAAAGTAAGTATCAGAAGAAAAATAAAATTATTCAAAGGCAAAAAAGTGGTTCAAAAGTAAAAAAAAAATATTTTTGGTATACTGAACCTATGGGAAAAAGGGGATTAAGTTTCTGCAACCACCAAAAAATAGTACTCTTTCACTAGAGATTACTGAAAACACATTTTTCTGCATATTATTCTTTATAACAAAACATTAATTCTGATGCTATGCACTTATAACACAGTAACCATGAAATAAGCCATAAAATGCAGTTCACAAAATAAAATTGGTAACATGTAAAATATTTTTCTTGCTAGTAATTTCATAGAATTGTGATCTTCTGTCCTAACATCTCAATAAAAATTGATTTCAAACAATATTCACTTGAAGACTGGCTATATTCACATATGTATCTGTATGTATTTATATATGTGTGCATGTACATGTCTACAACACACATCCAACACATGCAAACATACATACACGTCATATCCAAGTTCCCAACTGATTGTGCTATTATAATTTATCACCAGGAAGCACACTGAAGACCTCTCAAACTGATTGTAATTTTGCAGTACATTACAATAATGATATGTATCTATAAATACAGGTATACTAATCTGTTTGGAATAGCTATTGTGATATTTTATAATTCAACTGATTGATTTTGATATTTTACCCAATGACATTGGTCTCTAGCTGTTCCATGAACAAAATACTTCATTTCTCATTTCAGGAGATTTTTTTCTTGGGCATCTGTCCCCCATTCCTGGAATTCTCTCCCTCCTCTGCCCCTACTTCTGACCTCTCTGGCTTCCTTTAAGTTTCAACTAACATCCCATCTTCAGAAGGCTTTCTCCAACCTCTTAATTCTAGTATCTTGCTTCTGTTAATTATTTCTTATTTATCCTGTTCATACCTTGCTTTGCATATGTTTGTTGACACATTGTCTCACCCATTAGATTGTAAGCTCCTAGAGGGCAGAAACTGTCTTTTGTCTCTTTTTTTATCGCCAGCACTTAGAACAGTACCTGGCTTATACATAGTAAGTATTTCATAAGGTTTTATTGGTTGATTGATACCTGAAAAAATTGTACTCTTATCAGTTAAACATTATTACAGTGACTCGTTTTAATTAGTAAGAAAGCTAACCCTATAATCTTCTGACCTTGTAATCACATAGCAACTGAACAGTAACAGAAAAACAGGTGTATTTACTTGCTTTGTCAACCTCTAGTTTTATTTAATGCAGTATCTTTATTAAGATAATTCACATGTTGTTATTGGTCAGTAGTGTCAGTCATGCTTGACTTTTTGTGACCCCATTTGGGATTTTCTTGGCAAAGATACTGGAATAGTTTGCCATATCCTTCTCCAACTCATTCGACAGATGAGGAAACTGAGGCAAAATGGGGTTAACTGATTCTCCCACAGTCACACAGCTATTGATTCTCTAAGGTCACATTTGAACTCAGGAAGATGAGTTTTCCTGACTTCAGGTCTGGTAGCCTATCCACTGTGTCACCTAGCTGCCCAATTCATATAAATATATATATATATATATATATATATATATATATAAATTATACCCAATGCATGCGTAAACACATACCTATACAGATGTAGATGTTATATATGTGTGTTTATAAGTATATATACACATATATCTACATATCTATATCTATAATGGCCAAGCAGATGGAACAATGGATAGAGGTCAGGGCCTAGAGTCAGGAAGACTCATCTTCCTGTGTGATCCTGGGCAAGTCACTTAAACCCGTTTGCCAAAGTTTCCTTACATGTAAAATGAACTAGAAAAGGAAATGGCAAACTATGTCATTATCTTTTCTAATAAAACCCCAAATGTGTTCATGAAGAGTCATTCACTGATAAAAAGCAACTGATCTGATTTTATACACATAGACATATGTATGTCTCTCTCTGTGTATATATATATCTATCTATAAGTAGATAAATAGATATATACACATACATACACATATATACATATATAGACACACATATTTTCATATATATACATATTTGGAAGAGAAATTCAGATTTGGTTTCCTTATTTGTAAAACACTGGTTTGACTTGGGTAATTTGATTTCTCCACTCTGATTCTCATGATCTTTAAAATCACTTGAAAGATATATTGAAAATATACTGTTGATTAAGGTGGAAAGTATAGTAAAAAGTCTAAGAACATTTCTCCACAAAATTTCCATATTCTAAGTCTTTTTTCTTAGCCACCAATTCCTGCCCCCTCCCTCTAAGATAAAAAAAAAATAACCCACAAACCAGACCAAATCTGCTAATGCTTTGTCATTTGTGTAAAACCATGAAAGAACTCAATCAACTCTTTGCTCATCCTCAATTTCTCCATATGTTAGAATCCCCATTAAGTCTTTGGTGGATGAGATACGGGCCCAAAGCCTTTACATGTCATTTTGACAAGACATAATGTCCAATCTTGTTTGTGTACGCCTTTCCCTTCTTTCCCTGCCCTGCCTCACTACTGGTGGTCTGGTGGTGTGTGACACAGATGTTTCTCCCTTTCCACTCCAAGCTTTATTTTTCAAGTGGCTTTGGAGAGCATATGTTTCCATGTGAATATGTTCCTTCCTTCTCCCAACACCTTCTTGCTCTACATAAACAATCTTCATCTGCCCTTCAGATCTGGGGAGCACAAGTCACTATCACAGATGTTGACTTCTTTTTTACCCAGCTTGCTTCTGGTGTACATGGGCCACAGACAATGGCTCTCTCCCTCCCTCCCTCTTCTGTTCCAAATGACTAGGAATGCAGATTTTTTTTTCTCCTTTCAACTCAATTTCCTTCTGTGACCCCAGCATGTTTTCCAACCCCTTTCTTCTAAGTCTTTCTTTGTACTAGTTCTCCAGATGGGATCAAGGTTGATATCTTCCTGCTCCTAGGTTCATTCCTCCCTACAACTGCTCTGTTTCTCAGAGAAAGAAGTAGCAAACTTCACACATTAAAGATTTTACACCAGTGGCTGCCTACTTTTTTTTGCTGGTTCCGTCACTGCTACACATCTTGGAGGCTTAAAAAAAGCCTATAGTGTTTCTACTGTCTGTATTTGAACTTTTTCTGATGTTTCATGTAACAAAATATCATAATCCAGATATCTTCCCATAATATAAATCTTTTGATATAGAACAAGACAATTTCCTTCCCAACCCTAAAAGAAGTAATCTACAACTACCACTTTTGCATGAATATTAAATAGGAGATTTGATTATGATTACTTTTTGAGTAACTATAGTACCTTAATATAACAAGGTAATATAATATATCACAAAGAATACATAGATTTTCCCCTTATTTTTCCTCATGTATTCCTATCTTCCCTATAAGATAAAAAGCAAGATAATCATATTATCTTACATTTTGTAATGATTGCATTACATTTTATAGTTAGGGACACTAAGAGTAGAGGCTCAGTAACTTCTTGTCTCGTAGGCAGTGAAAAAATTGGAATTGGAATTGAGGGGTACTCGCCTCCATTTTCTTAGTCTGGAGTGCCTAGAGTTCAGTATTCAATGAATATTAGAAATTATGTGTTCTAACAAACTTAAGATTTATTCCATGATTTGAACTTGAGCATTGCACATTTCATACTGGTTTGTTCTAAGGAAAAATGTGGTGGAGGCCTCAGTGATTGGTATGTTAGGAGCCAATATTAGGAATTTATAAATCCATTTTATGAACCCATAGGCTCAGAGCAAGAAAGCAAAAATAAAAATAAAACCACTGACCCTTTTTCCGTATCTATTTTCCCAAAGGATCCCAACTAATTGTTTTCTTCTTTAGTGTTTCTTTCTATTCCTGTTAGAAATTGTAATGGAAATATATTATTTGTACCTTTTCAGATTAAGAGGAAGATATAGAACTGGAAAAGACCTAGGAGGCCATTTAGTCCAATCTCTTTTTTACAGGTGAGTAAACTGAGGCTCAGGGAGGATAATTGGCTTGCCAGAGGTCACACAGGTGCTAAGCACCAGAAGTTGGCATTTGAACATAGGAAGAAGAAAGTATGAGATGAAGTGGCATCCAAATAGTGTGATTTCTGTGATGAATTTACTACTTATCAGATTTAGCATTAGCAATAGCAAGGGGATTGAAAAAGAGAAAATTTCCTGGGATGGTCAATACCCATTAGGAGATATGGTCCTGAGATACCTGAGAGTGTGACTGAGATTAAACGGCAGCTCCACTAGGTCTGGTAACCCTTGTAGGAATATGGATCCAAACTTTTGATTTGAGAGCAGTAGTTAATGCCCAGATTTACTTAGTAACCTAGAGCTGTGTCTCTGAGAAAACAGAACCCTCTGTTTTTACTGGAAGTATGGTGTATACAATTTTGATCTTTTTGCATGGTGGTTATGGATATTGAGGAGCTATGGGATTGTGGAACCTGAGGGAAGCAGCACAATGGCACCCTAGTTAGGACTTCCTGTTCTGCCTTTTTTTTCAGTAAATTTCTCTTCCATTTAAACCCTGCACTGGACATCCACCATAATCGTGATGGACATCTTTGTCAAGTATGTATCCTGTTTTATTACGCCTCATATGAGGATCATTGAGTAGTCTTGGTGGTTTTATCTAGTCTTAACTTTGTGGTGATATCTACCTAGGAATACTGAATACTATATAATCTCTCTCTCTCTCTCTCTCTCTCTCTCTCTCTCTCTCTCTCTCTCTCTCTCTCTCTCTCTTTTCTTAGAGGATGGTATCTAATTAGCCCTCTGGGCTTAGGAAGACATTAGTTCAAATCCAGCCTCAGATACTTACTAGCTGTATGACCCTGGGCAAGTCACCTAACCTCTGTTTTCCTTAATCCACCAGGAGAAGAAAATGGCAAAACACTCCAGTATCTTTGCTAAGAAAACCCCATATATTTTGTCGGGACACAAGAAGAGTTGGACGTAACTCAACAACTGTTTTTAGAAAATGGTGTATAAAAGGCTGCTTATCTTTTTTCTATTTTTCTAAATATCAGTGATATCTTCAATATGTATGTAAGATATATTCATATATATATTTAGAGAAGAGTAAGTAGATATGTGATTTTAATATTTGGCGATGTTAATTAACATTTATATAAGATTTTAAAGATTAAAAAAACACTTTACATATGTTATTTCATTTGATCCTCACAACAAGCCTGTGAAATAGGTGCTACTATTTTCTCTATTCTGCAGGTAAGGAAATAGGATAAGTGAATGACTTTCCCAGCATAATACAACTAGCAAATATTTGAACCAGAATTTGACGTCAGGTCTTCCTTATACCAAGTCTGATGCTCTTTCCGCTGTGATATCTAAGGAAACAACTGTAGTCACAGAGAGTGTGCATCCTAATGAGACTGAGGGGTTGATCTGCATATAGACAAGGTCTTGGCTTCATTGAAAACTGATATCTAGTTTTTAATAAAGGAAAAATACAATTTCGTGGCAAGCAAACAAAATTTTGTAGTGACAAAGAACAGGAAAATGGTGATGTTGGGGAATATTTTAAAAGGACACAAGAAGGACCTGAAAAAGAAGAACCTGCATGAAAACAATTGAAAACAGAAAATGAACCTGGAGACCAGTCATTTGATAACAAAAATTTTTATTCATTTTAAATAAATTTTAAGCTATTTCATATTTGGCGGTCTTTAAAAAGAAAACCAAATTAAATCTACTTCAACGTCTACTTGTAATGGAAGAAAAAAAAGAGAACATATCTGAAGCCATTTTGTATATTAGTAGCCCCCTCCATAAAGTCATAATAAGAAATAATTGCTCCAAGTAGAGAAATTCCTTCTCTTCTAAACTGTGCCTAGTTTACCTTGAAGTAAAGATTGAAGTGGGGCCAAAGGGCAGGTAGCAAATGATGACAAAATCAATTATTTTTAGAATCTTTTCAAAGAAGGTTAAGGCAAATCAACCTCTTTTGTGCCTTAATTTTTTTTATATGTTGATTCATAAAGTTGTATCTTTTATATTTCCAGTTAGGACACCTGTAACCTATATCCTTTGTGTCAGTTAAATACTCCTGCCTCCATCCCCCAAATTGGTGCTGCTGAACTGTTGCAGTCCACTAAATGGAACATGATGCCAACATAGGTGAAATATTAATTTGATAACCAAAGAATAAAGATGAATTATGTAGGACTGATAGGGAAGGCCTTCCCGAGGTAGGAGCTCACTCCTCAAAATAAGACTAGGAAGCAGATTATCAACAGTAATTATCTTTGCCGAATCAAATACATTGTTCAGTCATTTTTCAGTTGCATCCAACACTTTATGACCCATTTTGGGGTTTACTTGGCAAAGATATTAGAGTGATTTATCATTTGCTTTTCCAGCTCATTTTAAAGATGAGGAAACTGAGGCAAACATGGCTAAGTGACTTGCTCAGGTTCACACAGTTAGTGCGTGTCTCAGGCCAGATTTGAAATAAGGTCCTCCTGACTCCTAACCTGGCATTCTAGCCACTGCACCACCTAGCTGCCCATAAACCAAACATACAATAACCTAATAGCTTCCTGAGAAAAACTGGTTTAGCATATAGCACCAAAAGGGGCTGAGTAAAAAAGTAGCAACTAAGAGCCAGAAGCAATAAACTGGAAGAACTAAGGAGCATCAAGATGTAATTCCATTGGTGCCTTTATTGTTTTGAAAAGGTCTTTCCTTCCTAATTCTTCAAGTTTGGACTTCCTTTTGGATCACAGATTTTGATTTAAGCACTGAATAATCTCTTCAGTTTTTGTGAGATACATATAAAGGGCCAGTCACCAAACATAAGCAAAAAGAGGTTGTCTGTGTAATATTTTTTATGGTTTTTTGAGGGGTGAAGGCAAGGCAATGGGGGTTAAGTGACTTGCTCAAGGTCACACAGCTAGTAAGTGTGTTAAGTGTCTGAGGTCAAATTTGAACTCAGGTCCTCCTGACTCCAGGGCCAGTGCTCTATTCACTGAGCCACCTAGCTGCCCCCAACTTTTTTTTTATAAACATCAACTCATTTCAGACTAAAAGCTTTCCTTGTTTACCTATAACAATATATTTGACTTAAAAAATAATCTCCCTTTCCTTCCAATTTTTGTTCATATCTTAATTCACTAAAGAAATCTCTGCCACGTCGCATTAGTTTCTTTAGACATTTTTTGACTTTTTCCCCATCAGAATAATTTCCAATTCAGTCGTCAAAATTTAACTTCTGGGAGATTTCCATGCGTTTTTTGTTGTTTTTTTTTTGGCCACATTCCCTTTTGGATTCTCTGGAAAGGAATTATTTCTTTAAATTTTTTAAAACTCTATTTCCTTGTCCTTTCCAAAATCAATAATCAGATTTGGCATGTGTACTTAACACTTGTAGCTCCTTATTATTCCATAATGATGGGAAGATGTTTCTTTAAAAGGTCTCAATTCAGCTCTTTTTAGAAAAAGCCTTATACTTATTGCATATAGCTAAGACCCAGTTAGTTTGAATAATGAAACATATGAAGTAGCAGTATTAAGTGAATTTATATTTTTCAAAGTTATACTTATTTATAAAATATGGTAAAAGCTTCCAGTCCAATGAAAATAGGCAATGAAAATTTTTGAAAGCGAGTTTATATCTGCTTTTTAAGAATAATAGCAAAAATAATAAAATGTCTTTCTGATTCAAGTTTATTACAAAGTAATAGTTATAAAAGCAAAATTAAAATTAAAAATGACCAAAAACTGTACCAAAGATAAGCCTACACTGATATAAAAACATATTGTCATTTAAAATATTTTAGCAATATGAACAGAACTGTTGTTGTTTGTCCTTCATTCTCAAAGAGGACCAGGACATCAACAATATGATGCCAGGACTTGCAAGTGAATTGGATTTAAGTGAGGGAGGGCTGAGCAAGGGCACCAGCCTCACTTTCTTCTTTGGAGCCATTGGGGTCCAGTGGCAAGATGTAGATCAAGGCAGCTGGAGATGGACAGAACTATCTTCATGCATATTTTGGTAGGTGTAGAAAGCTTTATCCATATCTCTGTGAATTTTCATTCTTATATTGTCACATAATGGACCAAATATAGCTGGATGATTGCACAGTAAAATTGTTGTTGTTCTTTAGTCATTTTAATCATTCTTGACTTTGTGACTGAAATTGGGGTTTCTTGTCAAAGATACTGGAGTGGTTTGTAATTTCCTTCTCCAGTTCATTTTACAAATAAGGAAATTGAAGCAAACAGGGTTAAGTGACTTGCCCATGGTCACACAGCTAGTAAAGGTTTGAGGTTGGATTTGAACTCATTTTCCTGACTCTAGGCTCAATGTTCTATTGCCTAAGTGCCCCTATTATATAAAATGAGTGTTGCATTAAACTTGATTTTGTAGTCTTTGAAATATTTTTCAAGATTTGCTCTAAAATAACTTGATAAACAGTCTTTAGAAAGAGTTTTAACCACCAATGCTTTCTTATTTGACAGCCAAACTGTCTAAAGTGACAAATGGCTATATCCTCCCAGAACCTACGGACTGCAATACTCATAAATAATCATCGGTTTTAATTTGATGTCTCCTATATTATTTCCTATGAAAGTATTAGACAGGTCTTAGCCACTTTTGATCTATGTTGGTTTTTTCTTTCTTAGAAATCTAAATTCTGAAAGGCCTCTTTTCCTAGAACAAGCCTGATTCATCCTCATTAAAAAAAAATCATTGATAGGTGTATTAAACTTCACATATTTTTTCTCAGACATCAGGACTTTTAACTGCTATGTCCTCATTTGCACTGGCCACCTCTTCAGCAATTTTAACATCATGCAATTGAATTCGATTTTCAAAGCAATTGAATCAGCCAATGTTTGTAGTAAAACTTTCTTCAAAAATCTACTTTGTTCCTTTTACTTTCACTGCCTTAAATAAACTTGAAGCTTTTGCTTGAGTGGTTGCTCTGTAAGAAGAATGATTTTTTTTTTAAATCACAATGTTCAATCTATGTTACTAAAAGATATTTCATTTTTCTCTTTGTAGCACTTCTGTTCCTCATAGTTATTTACGAAAGACAAAAAGTTGATAAAATTCTGCCCTTTTTCTTTTATTTTGCCTCTAGTCTTTTATAATTTTCTGTGCCATAGATTCAGACATTCTGACATCTTGTCTTACTTTAGACGGACAATGACTATGTTTATACTGTTGAATTGTATTTTTTTGTTCTAATATAATAACAAATTTCTCCTTTTTTTACTTGGCAGTGTTTCCATCTGAAGTATTTTTTCCCTTTTCTTCTAAGATCTCCTTTAAAAAAATAAAGTTAATTCTCAATATTCTTTCATTTAACTTTTGTGACTTCAAATATTCAGGTGATTATATTAGTAGCATCATTTTCACTTTTGTGTTGGCAACCATGCAAATTTGCAGCTATTTGCAGTAGAGGGGGAAAAATGAGAGTCAGGATGTGCACAAGTTTGTGGGGTAGTGTATCCTAAGCGTAGCTTCACTGGTCTTGTTCATTCTATCATTGTAAAAGCTCACTGTGCATATTTTCATTGTTTACCTTTAAAACTCAAGTTTTGTGTTACAATTCTGCCCCCGAAGTGTAGTGCAAGTCCTTTGAGCTCTCATCCTAAGCAGGCAAAGTCAATAATGCAGCTTAGTGAGAAAGTAAAGGTGCTAGATAAACTTCATGCTGGGATATCTGCAGCTGCTGTAAGGCTGTGAGTTTGGTGTTAATGAATTGATGATACTTTATATCCACAAAAAAAAAGAGGAAAAAGTATTTGTGGTACTGTGGATTTCATGTGCTATGAAAAGTGAATGTTGCCTGAAATAACTTTTAATGGAAATGTTAGCACAAAAGGTCACACACACAAATTATCAGAAATTACTAGTGAGAAAAATGTTTTGCATGTTGCCAATTTTATTTTGTGTACTGCATTTTATGGGCTATTTCATGATTGTGTTAGGAAAAGTGCATGAAAGAATTGTATGCAGAGAAGAATATGTTTTAGAAATCTCTAGTGAAATATTAGTTTTTTCTGTGTGTTTGTGTGTTTGTATGAACCTAACCCCCTATTTCTCGTATTCATGTTATTTTTTTTACTTTTGTGCCATTTTAGAGTATTATTACCCCCTGCAAAAATAAAGGATTGATTGTACAACCATTGATCATATGATACATAGGAGCTCATCTTATCTACATATGACACTAAAGACTAATGCTTTAGTGGGTGTGTTAAAACCTTCCAGTAGTTCACATCCATTGTAGTAATTAATTTTGACTTGCATTGTATGTGACCTGATATTTTGTAATTTGCACTATTTGCATTATTTAAATTTAAAGTAATCGTAACTTAGTGATATTTCCTGTGGTTCACAGCTATGGGACCATTTATTAGACCTCTACCTGCTTACTCTTATGCATAAACTTTGAGTGAAAATTGTTGGCTCCATTTTAGAGAAAACAAACAAACAAACATATGCCTCTCTGAGCACTCAGATTCGCTGCAAACATGCAATGAAAATCCAAAAGCTAATTGAGGTGGCAATGTAATTTATTTTGGATATGTAATGTTGTTGTGATATTTGCCCCCAGAATTAATTTTAATGTTATAACTTGTCTGTATGCAAGATATTATCAGACATGTCTAAGTCAAGACTTCAACATCCTCAGCTTCTGGCCAGAGTCATAATTAAAATGAGGGGACTTGTGCTTTGGACAGATGCCAGAGCCCTGAATTTGGAAGGTGATTAAAATTAAGGGCACTGATCACTTACAGCTGCATACAAGCAACAAGGACTAAGAAATAATAATAACTTTCATTCATGTAGTGCTTACTCTGTGCCAGGTACTGTGCTAAGGACTTTATAATTATTATCTCATTTGATCCGTACACCAACCCTGGAAGGTAGGTGATATTACTATCTCTATTTTATAGATGAGGAAACTGACACAAACAGAGATTATATGATTTGGCCAGAATCATACAGAGAGTGTCTGAAGTCAGATTTTAACTTGGGTCTTCCTGACTCCTGGCCCAGTGTCCTATCCATGGTGCTACCTAGCTCCTCCATTAATACTTAGATAGGAGTTAAATTATCAAATGGGAAACTGGAAATCTCATCTCTCACTCTCTAACTGAGGAGTCTTACCATGTTCTACTCTTCTCCTTCTCCAAATACCTCCATACCAAACTAAGCATGGAGTTTATTTTCTTTCTCTATGCATAGTTTGGGGTATTTATCCCAGATGTAGTCCGGTGTGGTATTTGCACTATTTAAACTTAAAATAATCATAACCTAGTGAAAATTCTTGTGGTTCACAGCTATGGGTCCATTTATGAGACTTCTACCTGCTTACTCTTACACATAAACTTGCAATGAAAATTGTCGGTTCCATTTTAGAGAAAAAAAAAATCATGTCTCTCTAAGTACTCAGATTTGCTGTAAACATGCAGTGACAATACAAAAGTTAAATGAGGTGGCAATGTAATTTGTTTTGGATATATAATGTTGTAACAACTTTGAAATTGATGGTGTGACATGGGAGACACTGGCACGGGGCCTCTCAGCATGGCGTGCTCATATCAATGGAAGGTGCTGTATTCTATGATCAAAGCAGAATTGAAACATCTCTAAGGAAATGCAGGATGGGCAGATTTAGAATATTCACCCTAAATGTTCACATGGAATATTTGTGCCTGACCTGTGGTAGAGCATTCTGAGCTCATATCAGTCTAATCAGCTGCAGTTGGGTGCATTGAAACTTGACTTTAGATTAGCGATGTGATGTAATTTTGAGAATGAAGGACAGCAACCAACCAAGTCTGGTATGGTGGAATAAGTTCTAGGAAAAAAAAATCGGGGATTCTTGATTCAAATCCCAGCATTGGTACTTATTACCTCTATGACCTTGGGCAATCACTTTAACTTTCTAGGTCAGACATCAGCTTCTTTTCCTATGAAATGAAAGTATATTCTACAGGACCTTTGAGGTCTATATCTATGATTTTATGACATTCTTAGCTATGAGTATGCCTCTAAGCATTTGCATATATAATCTTGACAGTTATTTTAAAATACAAAAAACCCCTCAGATTTAACTTTTGTCTTTTTTTTGGTTTAAACCTATTTAGCTCCAATTATCTATAAAATTTATAGATAATATAAAACTAATATTCTAAACTAATATAAACTAATTTTCTTAAACAGGAATGATGTCACTCCTCAAGCACAACAAAGACAAGAAAGATATAAGCCAACAGAGAAAACTTGATGATACCTCAAAGAATTATTGTATTTAAGTTATTTTTTAAAGTTTCTCATGACTATTTTCAATTGTTCCCCCAAACTATCTCTAAAACATTTCCCTGAATTGCAATGCAGAATGTTGTTGGAATATGAATTGTGCTCTTATTTAGCACCATTTGCTTACATACCTGTGATTGTTTGTGTGAGATTTCCTTGGAACTTGATTCTAATAGGCACATATTAACTTTTAATAGGAGGCTGCATAGACAGTGATGAAACATATTGCAGCATAAGACAGAAAAATTAATCTGCCAGTTTGACCCAGTAAGCAACATGCATACTAAAACACTGATGTGAATTGAAAATAAAATAACCACACTTGACAGATATAATAGTTTAAGTGATTTCAAATTAACCACATCCCACTGACCGCAAGTAAAGAATGTGTTCCTTCTCCCGCAATGAAACATGCTCTAGGGACTCATTATACTGAGAGGAGTAAGTAAAACTGGAGTAGAGTAATTGAGGTTGAGGAAGGAAGAATGACAGCCACTTAACGATTCTTAAACTTATACATAAAGATATCAAAAGCACTTAATACATTATTTTTATCTTTCAGATCTTGAAATGTTATAGGCTTAAATCTATGTTGCGTAGTAATTGCAACACATGATATAGCTGTTGGGAATAATGAATCATGACAAAGATACATCAGTAGGCTCATGGAAACAGTGAATAACAAATAACCTTACACATAAAAATACCTTGAACATTATCATCGTCCTATTATGTTTTCTCTGTTTCCTAAAGAAAACATATTACAATTAGTTTCCAAATTGCTCTAAGTCCCTAAGTGATTTTTTGATAATAAGAGAATTGTGGACAACACTTGGTTTTCCTTGAATCTTATTTAAAAAAAAAAACAATTATCACCTCTTGTTTTTGGGGAATTATTGACATGCATTAAAAGATTTAGTTTTTGCAAATGGGAACATTATAAATTAGCATAAATTATGAAGCCAAATGGCATTTAAAAAACTACCTGTAAATAGGTAGCATTAGCATAGTGTTATGAAACAGCTGATGAAATAATAGATTACAGATAACATTCTTGTTTAAGAAAAGTAGTCCAGTCTCCTTTCTAAGACACTCAGATATGTTAGATACTGTCATGTATGATTATGGGTGGTGGTGTTTTGTTGTTTTCAGTCATGCCTGACTCTTTGTGATCCCATTTGGGGTTTTCTTGGCAAAGATACTGGAGTGGTTTGCCATTTCCTTCTCTAGTTTGTTTTACAGATGAGGAAGCTGAGGCAAACAGGGTTAAGTGAATTGCTTAGGGTCACATTGCTAGTAAGTATCTAAGGCTAGATTTGAACTTAGGAAGATGAATCTTCCAACTTCAGGCCCGGTACTCTATCCACTAAGCCACCTAACTGACCATGAGTTGTTAATCACTTAACCTCTCTAAGCACTAGGCAATTGACTTAGACTATAAGAAATCGACATGTGTCAATACACATCTCTGGAGGGAGTTCCCACTAGGGAGCTTACTAACTATTGAAAATCTTTGATGTACTGATACGCCATTATTTAAGCCAGGCAAGATCTGGTAGGTTCTTAGATCTGAACCATTTCTCAAATGTAGATTATTCTTTTTGCTGGCTATCAAGGGATATATCTAGAAAATTTGCCCTTGCTACACAAATAATATAATCTAATATTAATCATTTTTTCCTCATACAGCTGAAAAACACCTGTCCTTAGGTAATTATAATAACACTTTTTATTCTTTTACAAAATGCTTGCATATGCATTACTTTTATTTCATTATTTATTTCATTTGTGTAAAAATCGTGTGATGCAAAAGAGATATTATCAGTCTTGTTTTATAAAGGATATCAAAGATCAGAGAGGTTTTATAAAGGATAATGAAGATCAGAAAAGTTATACTTTAAGGTGGGACCTGAATTCATGCCTTATGATGCCAAATTCAGTGTTCCATTGACTACACTATGAAATTAATAACTCGTCTTAGCGGGCTTACGACCATATCACTATTGTCATCTCTCTCTATTTTTTTCTAAAGAAACTACTTTAATGATAAAAAAAATACATATAACAATCCAGGCAGATTCATGGGTGAATTCTTTCAAGCCTTCCAAAAACAAATACTTACTATATACAATAGATTATTAATCAGTATAGGGAAAAAAGAAGACTAATATCTTTCAGTAAAACAAACGTAATGATTATTTTAAAACCCAGAAAAAAATAACACTAAAAAAGAAAGTTATTGAGTAATATCCCGATATCATTATAGATCAAATAAAACAAAAATGCGTTAAAAACAATTATTTATCCTGCCCAAGCAATGCTTGTACCAGGTACAGAAGGTTTGTTAAACATCAGAAAAACTGTCAACATAATACAATATGTAAACAACAGTAACAAAAGCTCCAAATTATATTAATGGATACAGAAAAAAAACAATTAAAACCCAAATTTATTCATGATAACAGCACTGAAAAGAGTAGAAATAGTAGATTCTTCTTCAGCCTAGGTAAAATAAAAACAAAAACAAAAAACCAGTCTCTACCTTAGGCCAGTAGCCAGCACACATACATACACGTTAAATATATATACATGTATATATGAACACACACATACATGCATATGTGTACCTATGTATGTGTATATATGTATATATACACATATACACACATATACATATGTATGTGTATATATGTATATATACACACATGTATACACACATTATATATATATATGTATACACATGCACATACACACTTTGTTTGGCATAATAGTAACTAATAAGACAGGAAAATATATTAGAAGGACAAAATTAAAAATGGTAAAAATATCATTTGCTGATTTTCAACTATTTCAGCCACAATATCAGCATAAATAATGAGTTCAGCAAGTTTACTGAATGCAGGACTACTTTATAGAAATTACTTATATTACTGTTTACTAGCAAAAAAGATCAAGAAAATGCTGTAAAAGCTGCTGTTGCCAATAACAACAAAGCACATAAAATGCTTAGAATTGGTCCTTATGTAATCTATCAAGGACATCTATAAGACTATGATGACTGAATTAAAAGACAACTTACATATGACCAATGTTCATGGATAGGTCAGACTAATGCAATAAAAATGATAGTGCTTTCTAAATTAATTTACACAGTTAAGGTATGAACAGTCAAAGTCCCAAAGGGTTTGTTAATGGAATTGAAATAATTATAATGCTATTTATAACCAAAAATTAATGAACACAAATAGTAAGAAGCACCCTGGGGAAAATATCTCATGAAGGTTGTTCATCCATATAACTCTTAAATATGTTTCATGAAGTAGGAATAAACAAAATAATCTTGTACTGGGCAAAAAAAAAAAAAGATCAATGGAACAACGTAGAGATAACAGAATTTATATGTGTGTGTATATACATGATTAGCATTTTGCATACCTATAGAAAACAAAAATGTTCCTCAAAATGTTAAAAGAGTATCTTTAAATGTTAAAGAGTATCTTTAACAGATTTATTTGGGGAAATTGGTTGGCAACTTGGAAGAAAATGGATTTAGATCCATATTTCATACCATATACCCAAGGGAATTACAGTTAGATGATAGCCATATTTATTTAAATGCATAGAATTTTATACATATGTGTGCATATATCATAGGGATCTTTCTATCTATCTATCTATCTATCTATCTATCTATCTACACATTCATAATATTATGTATCTGGCCTTAGACACTTACTAGCTATGGGTCCATGGACAAACCACTTAACCTCATTTGCCCCAATTTTCTCATGTAGAAAATGAACTGGAGAAGGAAACGGCAAACCTCTCTAGATCTTTGCCAAGAAAACACCAAATGGATCACAAAATGTTTGACACAACTGACGATGTTTGAATAATATAACACATATTATATATGAAACTATAACAAAAAGGAAAATGAAATTATCTATATCAATTTTGAAATGAATGTGATTTAATGAAACATTTATGAACGCATTTGGTTTTTAATATAATCATCTTTTCAAGCTATATCCCATTCCTTTTGCGAAACAAAGAGCCATTCTTCCTAACAAAAATATAGAAGAAAAAGCAGAGGGAGTGGTTCAGTAAAACTAACCAACACCTCAGTCAGCATGTTTTAGTGGAAAACATTAACTCTGAAGACACAGAGTACTTGAGTTCAGATCCTGCCTTTGCTACTTACTAACTGTGACATTAAGGAAATTACCTTCCTTAATGGCAGACTCTCTTTGGGTCTCAGTTTCTTTTTCTTTAAAAAAGACTGAGTTGGACTAGGTAGTTTCTGAACTCTCTTCTGGGTCTTGATATATGATCATATGATTAATGAAATTTGAAATTATATAGAATGCCATATTATATCTCTTCAGAGCCTAGACTTGGTCATAATTATGCAATATCATTAAATCATGTTGTATGTTTTTTGCAATCAAGCCTCACTTCTGAATTTACTGACTATGTCACCTTGGGGAAAGTAATTTAATCTCTCAGTCTTGAACAGTTTTCTAAGACTCTAAGTTTTAAAGGCAACAATGTGCAATGGTACAGGGAATTTTTTCTTTTGGGAGTACCATATAACAATGAAATCAGAAGTTCAGTCCCTACCACTAGGTTTTAGACTTTTAGTAAGAATGCTATGGTAGATAGAAATCCACTATGGATGCTGTTTAGTCAAAACAATACAGCATTATAATGTGGTAGAGAGTCATTGTTACAGAACAGTTAGGGAGCTGGATGTGCAGTCAGGAAGACCTTGGTTCAAGTCCTTTGTCTGGCATATGGTAGCGACAAGATCTTGGGGACATTTCCTACTGCCTCACATGACTATTAAGTGAGGGTACAGTATTCAACTCGTCAAGGAAATCGCAAGTATGTTCCTGATTATATCAGTTTCTAATTTGCCTTAACTCTTTAAAGCTTTCTAAAGGTAAGCATTTTCCTAGACTCTACCCTCTGTCTTCTTCTCTTTTCTCTCTTCACTACATCCTTTGACAAGTTTGCCCACTCCTGTGACTTCAACCATCACATTTCTACAATATTGACTTCCAAATTAGTTTCACCAGACTTCTCTTTTCCAAGCTATAGTTCTGATTTTATCACTGCCTATTATTAGTTTATCTCATCATTAACTTAAATTTGACATTTCCGGAATCCAAGAGCTGGAGTAAAGGGGAAGAGGAAGGAGAAAAGCATTTATGTATTATCTGCTATTTGCCAGACCCTGTGCTAAGTGCTTTACAAATATTAGGCCATTTAATCTTATGAAGTCCCAGTGAAGTAGGTGCTGTTGTCAACTCCATTTTACAACTGAGGTAACTGAGATAAATAGGTTGTTACTTGATCAAGGTGAGATAGCAAGCACGTGTCTAGGGCTAGATTTAAACTCAGGTTTTCTTGACCCAAGGCTATGCAGTCTATCCACTGTGCCCCAAGTTACCTAACCATATTCTCCTCTTCTTAATTACACTAGATCCCATAGTAGTACTATTTTTCCAGTTACCTAGATTCAACGCCTATGACTTATCTTTAATCATCCTTGTCTATTGCAGATCTATATACTCAATCAGCAGAAATCTTGTTGATTCAGTCTTATTAAAACATCGTATCCCTTCCTTCTCATTTCTTCTCATTTTCATTGTAGTTTCAACTTCCACCAACTATTACAAAGAGTATTTCCTTAGTCTTTTGGAGTTTGTTCTCTATTCTTACTCGCTTCCACTCTATTTCATTTTCAACAACTCCACTAAATTAATCTTCATAAAAAAGAACTCTGATCATGTCTCTTTTTCCTGAAACTGCATAAATTTCTCCCTATCTTCTTACCTGCAGAATAAAGTTCATATTTCAGAGCCTGACAGGGGTCTGGTGGCTTTTCTTTGATACTCCCAACCTAGTTTCTACATATATATGCATGAATATTCATATTCTATATCTATATCCATATTCATATCTGTATCCCTATCTATATGCATGTTTTTATCTATATCATCTATATCTATACCTATGTCCATGTCTATATCTATGTCATATCCTTATCTATTTATAAATATAGATATATATGTGCATATATACATATATATGTTCATCTCTACATGCATAAATACACATAGGCATATCTGTATTTATATATACCTAGATATGTATATGCACACAACACATATATTTTATGCTTAAATACTAAAAAAAAATCTCAGCCTTTTGATAAGTAAAGAAGAACACAAAAAGATGATTCTATATGATATTATTGATCTCAGATTCATACTTCTCCCCTTTTAAAGACCAAGTCTAAGAGTATGATTCATCAATGAGGTAGATTTTCACCTTCATAAACAACAAAATGTATTTCCTCATAGACTGGGGTAATTCAGTGATACTCCAGATAAAGCAAGATTACACTTCGTTAAAGAGTCATTATGTATGCTGGTACAAACTCCTCATCCTGATCAACTTGGTCAATAAGGATTTAACATTGAAAAAAGGATCTTTGTCAAGAAAATTCACTTGTCCTTAAAGTGGATGGTGAAGGAGAGGTGGCTTACTTCTTTTGCATAAAAGTTAAAACCAACACAGCATTTTGACTTTTCTGGAATTTTTTGGATTCTTGAAATAATAACTGATGATAACAACTTCCATTTAAAGAGTATTTTAAATGTTCCAAAGCATGTCACGTAAATTATCTCATTTAATTTGGTATTTTATAAAAAAATCAAATATTTTACAAATGATTTCAAAGTATTGTTTTATTAAATCAGTGAATTATAAATATACAATAAGAAATTTAAACTTCATATGATAAACAAGGGAGCAAAACATTTTAAACATGTTACCAAATATTCTTTTTAAATAATGGTATATGGAGAAGGGGAGAAGAGGGAGAATAGAGGGATTATATGGTCTTTTTAAACCTCATTTTAATGTACTAGTTCATGATTTTCCACACAAAATTCTCCATTTTCTTCCTTTTCATTTATTCCACATGAAATAATATTATTTTGAAAGTCTCTTTGAGATGATTTTCAATGCATTTTTTCCTTTATAGACATAATAAACATATATTGTCTTTCTTGAAGAACCCTTTTGATAACAAAGAGGAGAGGGCCTTCTTGATTCTTATTTTCCTTCTTTTGTCTCCCCTGAGAAGAATTATCTTTGAAGTGGAAAGAACAGAAACAAAATAATTAACAGTGAGTGGCTTATTAGGAAGATAGTATGGGTTCATCTAGCTTCTGTTTATAAGATCACATAACCTGGTCCAAATGAGCTATATCCCAGAGAACTGAAAGCTCTGGTAGATGTGATTACTGACAGTAGTGGAGACTAGGAAAGATAACATGACATCGAAGAGGGCACACGTTCTGATGTTTGAAAGAAGAATAGCACTTGCAAACTTTTAGAGACCAGTGAGTTAGACTTTGTGTCATGACAAAACCCTAAAGTATATCAGCACAGATGTAGTTCTTGAACCTCTGGAAAAAGAACTGTTGATCCTAGAGAACCAGAATGACTTCAATAACAACAGGATATGCCATTTTACTCTATCTCTTTTTTCCCCCCTTTTCTATAGTAGATCACTTCCTTTTAAGAATTGATCTAGACTTTAACAGTGATTGATTAAGTCTCTTGCCATTCTTATGTCAAATGTGGAGATGTGTACACTCAGTGTCAGTATAGGAGTATGGATTTGGATGTGGTTGAGTGGTAGAGTCAAAGAATAGTTAATAATGGTAAGATATCAAATTGAAAGGAAATCTCCTGTGGATTTTCCAAGGATCTGTGCTAGACCCTGTATTATTAAACATATTGATCAATGACTTGGATAAAAGGGGAGGTGACATGAAGATCACTCATGGTCTTCAAGCAGAGACTCAGTGACCTCTTGTCTCCATATCATATCAGGGATGCTGATTCAAGTATAGATTAAATGAGATAACTTTTAAATTTCCTTCCAAATCTGATCTCCTCAGATACTATGAAAACTGAGGTATAAATAGGGAAGATGGAACTTTTTGATTCTCCCCTTAAAATTATATAAATATTCTAATAACAATAATTATTATTATTATAACATTTATATAGCACCTACTATGTACTAGGCACTGTGATTAAGAGTATTAACATACAGTACCTCATTTGGTCCACACAACAAACCTATGGGGATGGTGCTATTATTATCCCCACTTTATACCTGGGGAAACTAAAGCAAGCAGAGATTAAGTGACTTACCTAATGTCACACAGCTAATAAATGCCTGAGGCTGAATTTTAACTCAAGCCTTGCTGACTCCAAGCTGAGTATGCTATCTACTGCACCAAATTGTCTTGAAGAAACATTAACCAAACAAAAAAATAAATGCCAAGTGCATTCTGGGCAATGATAACTCCATTTATTTGTTGACTATAAATCTGCTTAATGATAATGATGGCAGTGATGGCAGTGGTGGTGGTTTCAGGAAACATTTGTTGAGTGCGTTACTGTTGGTAAAGCTCATTTCAGCCTAACAATATGTGAACCACCTCTACTTTACAAATTAGGGCTAGGGATCCAAATAACTAGTACTCAAACTAAGACAGGTTTCAAGTCTGGAACATTAGCAGAGGTATTTCGTTTTTTATCGTTAAGTCTCTTTGATGTGTCCCTGTACCATAAAGTCAATTTCATGTTGTATCTGAAAGAGGTTCAATAGTTAATACAAGAGGCAAACAACCACTACCATCTCTACCACTACAACCACCACCAAACCAGACTTTGAGATAATTGGTACCTAGGCCACAGAATCTTTCCTCTAGTTTTGCTTTTGCTTCACTTGGAGAAATCCATGTGTTTCTTTAACTGGAAAGGAGAAGGCTCAGGAATTCAAATAAAATAACCTAGTAGACAAGGTAAGCATGGCTAAGTAGCTTCTAGTTTCTAGACTGAAATAACGATGCAGTTAAAACTCATGAATGAGTTCACACCAGCTCTCTAATGCAAGCACACACTTCCATGTCACTGCCTGCCACCCTACAATAACAGAAAACATATGTATAATAGACTGAAGCATTACACGGGGCATTAGAATTAGAAATGTGCTGAAGTGTTGGATTGGCTGTTTATTTATGGTCCATGAAAGTAAGATTCTATGGGCTCTCAGGAACAACTAAGTAATTCAAGGGAGTGAAATGAATATTTTGAAACCAGCAATCATGTTTTTAATGATTTCATTATCACCGAAGAACCCTTTTTCAGAAAAGGCAAAGAATTGGAAAATAACAACAAATATGGTATTAATAAGTGTTAAAAAGAGGCCTATTACCAGTTGGTTGAGAATCTTCATTGTAGGTAGGGTCAGTAATGACAGGGCATTTTGAATGGGACATTAAGTTTTTCCAGGTCAACCTCATTTACAGAATTGGGTAAAAATTCTCATAATTGCCCCCAAATCAAGTCTCTGTAGGTTGCCTGACAGTAAATATATTTTACACAGTTGGATTTTTTAAAAAAGAAAAGCAGAAAAAAATTGGATTTTGCCCTCTCATCAAAGAAATGGTAAAGCCCTGAAGAGAAAAGATTCACAAAATGTTTCTAACATTAGGCAAGCTGCCCTACAAAAACCTCCATGCATGAGTGCAAATAATTGCAGTTGGTGAATTTGTACTTAATCTTCAGATTACAGGTAATTATATACACATTTAAATTAGTTTATTTTGCATGTTCAATTTCATATTCATGAAGATAATTTAATCCTTTGTATCTGATGAGTGGAAAAAAGTTAAAGTGGAATGTTAGAGCTGGGAGGGACCTTTGAGATCATCCAATCCACCCCTTTGTTTTACAGATGAGGAGACAGAAGTTCCAGTGGAGAAAGCAACTTGCCAATGTCACCCAGCTGCTCAACCACAGTTGCACAGATCGCTTGATGCCAGAATTGTGTGCTGTTTCCATTGCACTGCACTGCCATCATTAATCATGGAACCTCAAGGAAAATAGCATAGGTAAAGTGATTTTCCACAATAATAATAATTGCTAAAATTTATATGGCACTTACTATTCACTGGACATTTTGCATTTATTATCTTATTTGATCCCAACAATAGCCCTGGGAGGTAGGTGCTTTTATCAACCCCATTTTAAATTTAAAGAAACTGAGTCAGGCAGAGGTTAAGTGACTTACTCAGGTCACACTGCTGGTAAGTGTCCAAGGATGAATTTGAACTCAGGTTTATCCTCTGATTCTAGATGCAGCATTCCATTCACTATACCACCTAGCCCTCCTGAGGATTTCAAATCCTAATTGTTTTATTTAAGAAAAGAAAATGTCAAGAATGGTGATAACGCAAACTGATTCCATAAAATTTGGCCTCAATGTTAGAAAAATCTTGACTCTATCTTGGTTTAAAATGTTGTCATTTTTGTTTGGGGAAATCTGAGACTCATAAACAAATACCTGCTTGTGACTATTTAATATTGTCAAGCTACCATTCAATGAGGATTTGTTAAATTCCTATTATTTATGAAGTAGTATACCAGACATTGGAGATATAAACATAAAGAATTAAATTTTCCTTCTCCTTACAATTAGAATACAGGATATTCCTATCCAAGTTATCTCATTTTATTTCAAAATATTTCCTTAGTTCTCCTCTGTTACCGTTCTTGTTCCCAAGAATAGGCTCATTTAGAGGTCTAAGAGATGGATTTTTACATCTTGGTTTTATTTCTTTTTGCTTTGCTCTCAAAGAATTGTAATCGTGGCATGAGCTTTGTTTTCTGATGCAGATGTTTCACATGCATATATGTATATATACACGTGTAGAGAGACATAACGCACATATATATGCATACACACATATATAAACATACACTCATATATGTACACATATGCAATATACATATAAATATATAAGATTCTATTTTGCACTTTAATGAATGAGTTCATAAAATACATGACTTTTACTGGAGCTTAAATATTTTGAATAGTTTCTATTTCCTCCTTTTTTTATAAAGTATATCACTCATGTCACATTCCTACTTGGAGACTTGAATGTTTTGTGTCTTGTCAGTAATGGTTGCTGGCTGAGTTTCAGAGGAGGTTTGGGTTTCCTCCAAAGTATTCTAAAGATATACAGGATTTCTGGTCATACCCTCAATTAAACATGCATCATTTGTACTGATTTTCCACATGATTATCTCAAACAGCCATGGAAGGGCACAAAGCTGTCAATCAATTCACAATGAATGGAGGTCAGTTTCACAATACTACATACTAGAGAGGAGGACCAGGATATCTATTTATCTGTAAAGTGCCTTCCTGAAATATATAATCATCATGTTATTAGATTCTTGTTTTTAGAGACAGCGCTGAGTCTAGAGAGCCCTAGATTCATCTGTAAATACAACCCACTTGTGGTCATTCTTCATCTTTTAAATGGATCTTGTTGGGTTATTACTGTTGGATTTGTGTTTCATCAGAAAGATACATGGCTGACTTGTGGAAAATTGGAAAAATAATTGAAACGATGAAAAATATTAAATTCATCTAAATCAGAATGAGTCTATAAAGATAAAATATGTAATAGAATCAGCTTCCAAAAATTCCAGGGTAAAATGCTTATGTCTTGTTTTTTTTTAGAATTTTAACTATTTGTCATGATGTTCCTCAGCCTCCTGTTTTCTGTCATCACATATGTATATGGTAATATCTTGTGACTGAACCTCTTGTTTATACATTAAAAGGCTTGGGGTCATCCAGACATTATCTAAATGACTATATCCCTAGTAATGTGGATGTGAAAGTAATTAATGTTATTTTATAGGGACAAAAGTGTTGGCAAGTTATTCCAGCTGCTGGTAATATCCCACAGTTCCAAGTACTTCTTTCATTTGTCTGTTTCACAATTCTTTTTCCTGGAGAATGGATAGGGATGAAGGGAAATTAGACTTTTTCTTCTGTATTAACTGAGAAAGTAGCTAGTAGCTTTATTTTAATAAGCACTTGCATATATTCTATAGGGAGAAAAACCCAAAGTATGTTGAAATATGATATACATAAGCACAAAGCAACTTGGAGTATTCTTGACAGAGAAGCCCTTTAAATTTGCACTTACAATTTCCTTAATCTATCAATGAATTTAAAATTATATTCAATATAATGTAAAAGGTTCGAGGCACATGAAAAAGAGTGGAGGGATGATACACAGAGGATATAATGGAGTATGAAGCATGGGTTTTACTTTCATGGAGTTGACCCTCTAATTGAAATTGTCAACTACATAGTATAAATACCAAATACAGTAAGCTTAGTTCAGAGGAAAGACAAGGATAGGTATTAGACTTGTGATTTCATTGATATAGTCTGTAAGTTTCACTAATGATGAACAACTCATTTCTGGAGTGGAAATTATCAGACTTTTGAGTGTACGTGACCACAACAGTTCTTATTTTTACATTGCATTTTAAAGCACGTGTGCCCACTATGTATAAGGATCCATGCTAGACATTATTAGGCAAAAAATAAAAAATAAAAACAATTCCTTCTTTAAACAATATTGCATTCTACTGGGAGATGCACAAAGATCAAATAAGAATCAGGAACACTTTCCTTTGAAGCAAGTCTTGAAAGAAGCTACGGCTTTCTGAGAGATGGTGGTGAAGAGAGATTGTATCCCAAACATTGGGGGATCTTCTGCTCAAAAACAAAGTGTTGGGAGGTGGAGTGTTAAGACTAGGGAACAGAGCAGGGTAATTAGGTAGAAAATAGTATTTGTGAAGAGAAGAAACATGAATATGGAAAGCTTGGTTGGTGTCAAATTGTCAAATGTTTTGATTTTATATTGATAAGCAAATAAACAAGGAAGGTAATGAAGTTTCTTAAGCAGTAATTTGAAATGGTTGGATCTGTGCTAGAGAAAAATATATTTTGTTAGCAGTCTGAAGGATGGATAGAAGAAAAGACGGTGGAAGCAAGGAAAGTTGTTAGAAAGCCTCCATAAGTCTCCAGACAAGAGATGAGGACCCAGACTGGTGGCTGCACAAATGAATATGGGACAGCAAGTGGAGGTGTGGGGGAGGAAGTATTTAATGTTATTCAGAAACCAATTGGATATGGATTTCAGGGAAGGAGAGTAAAGAGTTGAGAATAACTCTAAGATTGCAAACTTAAGTAAGTAGAAATATGATGGCATGCTTAAAAGAAAGGGTTTGAAGGAGAGGCAATTTGGAGACAAGAAAAAGAACACATGCAAACAAGCTATACACAGAATTCAGAAGAAATGATCAAAAGAGGGAAGGCATTGGATAAAAAGGGGTTAGGAAAGGTTTCTTGTAGAAGACAGGATTTTCACTGGGTCTTGAAGGAGGCCAGGGAAGACAGGAGGTGGAGATAATGAGGGAGATCATTCCAGGCACTGAGGACAGTCAATGAAATTTCCGAGAATTTAGTAATAGAATATTTTGTTCATGGAATAGCAAGGAGGCCATTGTCACTGGATCAAAGAGTATGTGGTAGGAAGGAAGGTATAATACAACTTGAAAGGTGAAATGGGAGTAGATTATGAAAGACTTTGAATACCAAATTAGAGGACTTTGTATTTGGTCCTGGAGGTGATAGGGGGCCGCTTGAGTTTATTGGGTAAGGGGTTGACATGATAGTACTCATGTTTCAGGAAAATCACTTTGGCAGTTGAATGTAGTATAGATTGGGGTAGAAATAAATTTGAAACAGGCAGAACCATCAGCAAGCTATGGCAGTAGTCCAAACATCAGCTAAAGAGGGCCTGTACTCAGGTAGTGGCAGTATCAGGAAGGGTGTGTGAGAGATAATGAGGAGAGGAGGATGGTATCTAGGTTATTAACCTGAGGAACTGTTGTCCTGGATAGTAATAGGGAAAGCAGGAATAGAGGGTTTAGGAGAAAAGATATTGAATTTCATTTTAGACGTGTTAAGTTTAAGATGTCTACTAGGATAGAGTTTAAGATGTCCCAAAAGCAGTTGCAGATGTAAAACTAGAGATCAGAAGAGAGGTCAGGAAGATAGGATAGGCAGATTTGGGAATCGTAAGCATAGAGGTATTAATTAAATCCATATGACCTGATGAAGTGGTCAAGTGAAATAGCATAGGGAGAACAGTGAGTAGGGCCCTGGACAGAACCTTGTGGAACAATTACAGTTAGAAAATGTGACCTGATACAGCAAAGGAGACTGAGGAGTGACCTGATAGGTAAGAAAAAACCCAAAGAGAAGAATCTCATGAAAATTGAGAGAGAAGTGTTTCAAGGAGAAGATGATGATCAACAGCGTTACAAGTCAAGAAGAATTAGGATTGAGACGAGGCCATTGGATTTGGCAATTAAGAAATCAATGTTAACTTGGCAGAGAGCAGTTTTAGTGGAATGATGAAGTCAGAAACTGAACTGCGAGGGGTTTGGAAGTGAGTGAAAGGATAGGAAGTGGTGGCATCTATTATAGCAAACCTAGCAACAAAAGCAGAAGAGATATCAGACAATATTAAGCATAGTGTGACAGCTCAAGTGAAGGTTTTGTGAGACTAGGGGAGATATAGGCATATTTATAAGAAATAGAAGAGGAGACAATATCCAGTGGGATATTGAAGATGTGATAGATTGGGGATGACAGGGGGGCAATGTATTGGAGGAGGCAGGATGGAATGGAATTACTTGTGCAAGTAGAGAGGTGGGCCTTGGTAAGGAGAAAGGCCATCTCTTCATGTGAAAAAGGGTTGAAAGGGGGGAAAGTGGCAGAACTCAAATGAGTGATATGAAGAGAGCTAGATAGACAGAGCTCACAGTTAATGGACTCCATTTTTTTCTGTAAAATATAACACAAGATTCTCAGTTGACAATGTTGAGGGACGGGAGATTTAAGGGGCTTGAAGAGGGATGAGAAGGTTTGAGAGAGGCATTGTGGAGAGTAGGAATAGAGATGTTGAAGGAGATTTAGAAAGATTTTGGGCCCATATGATATTGTGTATCTTAAACTTGTAGTGGATCCAATCAGAATGGTTATGTGGCTTTCTTCACCTTCGTTAAACAGTATGTGTACAAGAATGAAGAGCTGCATGGAGGGGAGTCACCCAAGGGTGAGACTTGGCTGGACATAATTGGTGATAAGAGAAAGGGGATGGGGGTTCAAGAGAAGAAGGAAGTGTAGAGTTGAGCTGGTTCACCAAAGAGTCAAGTTGGAGAAAAAAAAGGAGAGAGTGGCTAGGGCAGAGGAAAGAACTGAGGGTTTGAGGAACTTCCACAACATGTCGTGGAAAGGTAGTGTTTGGTAAGGGAAGACAGAGGAAGAGGTAGAAAGTAAATAGATTATGATAAAATAAGGAGATTTTAGAATTCTTAAACATGGAAGCAGTATACTTATAGATGATAAAAAGATCAAGGGTATGACCATCTTTGTGTGTGGTTGAGATGGAGTGGAAAAGTATTTTGTATGAGTGGATAAGATGAAGAACTGAGAAGTTAGGGTGTTTGAGAAAGAGTGAATGTGTATGTTGAAGTCCTTTAGTATGAGGGCAGGAGTTGGAGAGAAGAGAAAAAAAAATGTGAGCTATGTACTCAACTCATTGAGGCAGGAAGAGGAATGACATGGGTGCCTGTAGATAGATAACAGTGACCAGGAGTTTGGTTGGGTGATAGAGATGAATAACATGAACCTCAAAGGAGGAGAGGCTACTGAGTGATGGAAGTAAGGGGAGAACCTGCAAGTTGCAATGGGAAAAAAAGAATGAATGAGTGAAAATAGAGCTCGTATTGGAAAAGGTGAGCAAGGACTGTGTCAGCAGAGAGGATGCATTTTTCAGTGATTGCTGGAAGATAGAAGGAGTAAGAGATGAAATGATTGGATGATGCAAAGTTTGTTGCCTATGTAATAGGCATTCTAGAAGATACAGTGGAAGAGGTAAGTGGTGTTTGATTGGGACATTGGGGTGAGGGAGTTCAGGGGGATAACAATAAAGAATTGAATGGTGGAGGATAGGCAATGGGGTCTGGATGATGACTTATAGGGTTTCAGAACTACTGGGATGTGTAGGGTAAGATGAGGAATGACAATGTTCATCCCTGAGTGAGTTGAAGGTGCCCCTCCCCCTTTCCCAGATGACACTAGATATTAGGGATATGATGCAGCAGGTGATGTCAGAAAGTCAGATTCAGTACATGCTCTGCAAGTCACTGCAAAATTCTCCTTATTTCCTATTTTTCCAATTCTGGAATCAAATTCCTCAATCCTTTGTCATTCTTGTGACCCACTCCCTTGGATGTCCCCTTCTGTTATCACCTGTTTACTTCATTTTATTGATAGATACACTCAATTTCCTTTCCTCAGTCTCATCAACATCCTTCTTGACTTCTGGACTAGTCCTCCTCTTCTTACAAGTCTTCTTTTCTGCCTGATATTTCTATACTTCTTTCCTTTATTTTCTTTTTTTTTTAAAGCTCAAGTTTGTTTCCTCTTTTTTCCTTTGATTTCCAGACCATGTTTAATTCCCTTTTCTAGGATTCAACTTCTGCTTTATTTTAATCCCAAACTTCATATCTGTCTTCTCAATTCCTTTTCCTTCTTATTCTTATACTTCTTTTTTTCAGTTTCACATGTTTCTGACTCATTCTTTCATAAATTTTCCCAAACAGGAATAGCATAGAATCCTATATATAAAATGTGATTAAAGACCGTTTGAGTTGAGATGGACCAGGATACTGAAATGATTCTTCAGAGGATATTTGACAAGGGGCTCTTAGGATCACAGATTTGAGATATAATGGATTTTGAGACCATCTAGTTCTAACCCCCTTAAGTTTACAGATGAGGAAACTATAACTCAGGTAAAGTGATTTACCCAGTCATACAGACTATAAATGGCAGAGATGGAAATTGAATTCAGGTCCCATACTCTAAGTCCAAAGTAAAGTTCCACATTCTCCCCAGTATACCATGTTAGTTCCTGAACTGATTAGAATATTGTTCTGATCTAGGCAACATCATGAATATAATTCAGGTATGATTCAGTGATATTCACTATGTTCCTTAGCCATAGAATGTACTATTTGCTCTGGCTGGGAGCTTTAGCCAAAAGTATTCCAGGCAAGGGATAGTAGATCCCTTGGGGGCATATCAATGCTCATGAGAGATATTAAAAGAATTGATTCAGAAGTGACTAAGCAGTTCCATCTTTGGATGTTTTCTGTTAGATGTCAAATTGAACCATAACCTGAATCACTATAATCTGGGAAAACATAATCAGTCAGTTCTACTGAAAGAGGTTTCTTATTTGTTTGTGGAGGTGTTCAGTGAAAATTTAAAGAAGTCTATGGACATTTACAAACTCGAATTACTGAGTATGTGCTGTATGTATGTCCTCAGTATGTACTGTGTTTATCTTTTCTTAGGAAAACTGGAAAAAAAGAATCACAATGGCTTTCCCAGAAATTTTGGAAGGAAAATTGTTACCAATAATATTGTCAATCAAGGTCACAGCCACTTTTTGGTAACTGCTGAGGCTTTACAATAACTTGAATGCCAGTTGGTTGTGTTTTTGTTGTCAACATGAAACCATTTTTGAGAATTTTATAGAAAGTCTCACAAGAAGCAGATGTATAATTGGAAATGCCATTTATATACTAGGTAAATATTAAAGAACCTCTCTCAGCTTGGAGTTTCATTCTTATTAGTTCAAAATCCTGCCTCTGAGGCTGACTTGATTCCTTCAAAAACATGGCAATGGAGTCAAGTTTTTAGATACTGTTTTTGCTTCTCCTTAAAGTTGAGCTCAGAGTATTGCTTTGAACTTTCAGCAGTCTGTGTTGTCATCAGTGTGAGTGTTCCTTCACTGACAAAGATCCTAACCCCTCTATTACTTAGCAGATAGCCTTTGAGAGTCACTGTGACTCAAACATCCATTATGCTCTGTTTAATCTTGTCAGGAGTCTCTCTGAACTTGGCTGGGATGGTTCACAGATGGCAGGCACACAGACTAACATAGGGCCTTTACTTGATACCTTTCCAACTTGGTAGGACCCATCAGAGCTTGGGCTTAATCAGTGGAATCTTGGAAAAATCCAAGGTTACACAAACTCTTAGATAAGGCAGCAGAGAAGGACTTTAAGAGAGGATATTTTAATTTAGTAATGATACTCTCACTTGAAAAGTACGACCTTTGTAGAGTACCTTTGTCCCTCTTCATCTCTCATCTACTCTTAGGATTTTGTAAATCTTACTCTACTTTTTTAAGTTATTGCCCACAATGTGCCTTTTAACTGAGGTTATATGGCCTATTGGAAAGGTTGCTGGATTTGGGATCAGAAGATTGGATCTAACTGCATTTGCTTCCTCATGTGCAAAACAAGAGAGATAGATCATATGACCCCAAATGGATTCTAGCTCTCCTGTAATCAGAAGATGACTGGATTTTCCACACAGCTCTGTTGTGATACTAAATATACAGAAAAAAAAATATTTAGACTTTGTATTTCTTGGCAGAAGTTTTTCTAAAATGATATTTGGGGGGAAAGCATTATCAATATATATTCTATATTATGTTAAAATTATAACGTTATGTTTTTATTATATTTTGGTGTGTAATATTATATTAAGATATGCATACACATATATGTAAATCTATCTGTTTATCTGTCTATGTATCTTTCTATCTACCAACATTCAAGTCTGTTTCATTATGTTAGTCAGTGACAGATGCTACATGCCTACCATGAAAAAGATTAAGTAATGCTTTGTGCAACGTATAGGAAATAGCTAAATAATATTCAAAGCTCAGGCTTCATCAATTCCAAGCTGACTGCATGCCCACAGCCAATTATTGCACATTGTGGATATCAGCAGAGCTTGTGTGTCTTTCTGTATCCGTGCATATCTTTTTTGAAAACCTAATTTAGACCAAAGCTTTATTATGTGGAAGGAAGAAGGGGAAAGGAATAGGGAGATTTAGTTTCATTCAACACTGATAGCTGTGGTTTTCAATACTTATTAATCTCTAGGCAGTTGCCCTTCTCTCACACACAAATAAAAGCTAACCACTCAGTAATGTTCAAAACATCACAATGAGCACGGCACGAGACTCTAGTTCACTAGGGTTCTAATTTGTTCCTAGCATACCCTCATTATGAAACCTGCTCTAACAAGTGACCTTCTCTACTGTTAGCACCATCATAAATGAAGCTCATTCTGACCATACTATGCAAAGGATCATCAAAGTTTGGACATGGGAGGGATGATAAAGTTCACCTCACTCAGGCTTTCATTTTAACATATAAGGAAACTGAGACCCAGAGAGAAGGAATGACTTTTAGAAAATAATAGCAAGTAGCCTACCAAGGACTAGAGTCAAATTCTCCCAAGTCACAGCATGGGGTTCTTTCCAATACATTTCAATATTCAACTCATTACTATAACAGTGACTATGGACTTCTCCCACTTACATAATTTGCTACATTTTCTGCTGAAATTAGAAACCAGATTGTCTGTCCTCTGCTAAGAGCTTTTAGTCATTTTCAGTCCTTAGGTAATGTGAATTAAATCAAACAAATATTTACATTGCACCTATTATGTGTAAAGTACTATGCTAAGGAAAAAAGATAAAATACAGTCCCTGCCTTCAGGGTGCCTACAATTTAGTTGGCAAGTTGCATCATATACAATACTTAATTTAATTCAATGAGCACTTATTAAATACCCACTCAGTAGAAGGCACTTTCCTAGGTGCTGAGGAAACAAAGACAAAGACAAAAAAAGTGTCCTTGTCCTCAAAGAGCTTATATTTTACTGGTGTGATGCAGTATAAGCATTCTAGTACTCAGGAAGGTCTTACAGGCATAGAAGATAAAATGAACAAAGGCATGTAGGTGGCAGATTGGGGAAGAATAAGTAGATCATGTAGGTCCAGGATGGAGAATGCAGGATGGGAATACTGGGAAATCCACATGGGAAAAGTTAAACAGTGGCACAGTTAAATGTATTTTCTTCTAGGGTTTAGAGGAGATTGAGAAGTCTATGGACTTGGATAGTCAAGGAAGCTTCAGGAAAGATACTAAATGAACTGAGAATGAGTTCACATTTCTGTTCAGATTATTGTTTACAAAGTTCTTTAATCAAAACAATTGTGTGAGAGAGGTAGCTTTATTATTCTCCACTCACCACTTTCTGATGAAAAAATCTGAGTGTTATGTGGCCCTTTTGGACATAGTTAATGTGGGACTTTGTGTTGCCTGATTGTACACATTTGTTACTTGGGTTTCCTTTTTTCTTTTTTTTTTTAGGTGCTGAGGTGAGAGGGAGAGAAAATAAATGCTTAATTGAGAATATAAAATTTAATTTAAAAAGAAGTTGCTGAGTTTGAAACAAGGTGAAGTGACTTGTCGACAATTACACAGTTGGAGTCAGACTTGGGAATTGAAACCCTTTCTAATACATCACCTGCCTGGGTAGAATACAGAAAGATGAAGAGTGGGAAGAGAATTTCAGGTGTGGATAATGACATGAACAAAGGCCTAGAGGTAAAAATAAAGTTGATGCTCCCAGAAGACATTCATTTAATCACTTTGACTAGACTGGTGGGTGGGTGGTTAGGGTGTTTTAGGTGATATTTTGAGAATGGGGATGGGAATTTGGGATAACTCCTTGAATTTCAGGTTGTTTAGATTTTATCCTATAGATATTAGGTGGCTGCTGAAATATTCTTATAAGATAAACACTGTGACAAAAGAGCAATCTTAAAATTATCTTTAGATTTTGCATTGCTTTCATTTTTTAATAGCTCCCTTTCTGCTGCTTACAAATAGTTTACCCATTATAACAAAGAAGAAAAAAGAAAGGCAAAAAAAAGAGTTCAGAAAACTAAATGATGTATTGATAAACTTTGATATTATAATAGATGTTCCCATACTCATGCATGGTATGCACTCCTCTGCAAAGAAGAGGACATCTAGCTTCTCATTTCTTCTCTGGAGTCAAACTTGCTCATTATAAAGAGGTGGTGGTTGTTGTTTGCTGGTGTGACAGAGCATGTACAAAATATAAAATGTTGTGTGCAAAAACATACAAAAATGCAAACTCCTTGGGGGAAAATAGAAAGAACACTAATAACTAGGGAGATCAGGAAAAGGGCTTGTGTAAAAGGTGGTCCCAGAGCTTCATAGGGGAACCTCTGCATTGTGATAATTGTGATATAGAACATTTCCCTTGTTGTGCTCACTTCATTCCGGATGAGTGACTGTAAATCTTCCTGTGCTTTTATATTCTTCATATTCATTGCTATTTATTGTAAACCCATATTCTGCTATACTCAGCTGCCACAATTTGTTCAACCATTCCCCATTTGGTGGATTTCTCCTCTGTTTCCAGTTCTCTAATGGACAAAATTCTTGCCATAAATATCTTACAATTTCATGGTTCTAAAGAACTCCCTAGTGTTATGGAACATCTCAGCTGCTGTTTTTTTGAACTTATAAAATTATCTGGGGGCACAGAGAGGTTAAGTATCTTGCTTTGGGTCGCACAGTCAACATGTTTTGGTTGTAACACTCTGTATCAGCAAGCACCCTAATGTACTCAGGGTGGCTGCTAGCACAGGTTCTTAGATCTGCCTTTCTAAAGGAAAGCAACTCAAGATGGGCTAACAGTCTCACTTTAATCAAACACATAACATTTACCTAGTGCAGGGGGAAAAGTCGGCACCCTGAACTTCAGAGAATACAAACAGAAGTTACAAACAAACAGAAAAACAGATCAGCAGATGGCTTCCAGCGCCTGACCATTACATCCATACCTATTCAGTTACCAGAGAGGGAAGCACCAACATCTGGGTTTTTCACAGCCAGGGGGCTCAACGGCTTCCCAGAGTCTCCTTCTGGCCAAATCACACAACTCTTCTCAAAGTGAGCCCCAAACCAAAACCTCACCTTAGGGCGTATATTAAGCCTTCTCCTGGCTTGGAGAATGTCACAGCCCTCTAGACCCACTGCCCACAAGGTACAAGGCACGGGCATTCCCAAAAAACAAGCCTGGCGCCACAGGCTCTACGTGACCACATTCAGCCTATTAGGGAACAGAGTATACTTTCAAATCTGGGAAGGTTCTCAGAGTCATGTAGCCACTTTAGCAAAGGGCCTGGGGGCAGGGAAGATCTTCAGATTGTCATAACACACTTGAACCCAGGTTTTCCTAACTCAAAAGTCAGCTGTCTATGTGCTATATATCATGCTACCTCATTTTTTTTTTTGGTGGGCTGAGGTAGTGTATAAAGGACACAAAGGAATATTTTAGAAATATTAATTGATAGTGTAGGGGTAAAATTTCAAGGAAAAGATTAGGGGAGACCGATGCCTGGGTGATCAGTTAGGAGACTACATCAGTATTTTGTGTGAGAAGTGATATATACTTGAATGGGCATTGGGAATGGAAAGAAATGGATGCACCTGGGGGTCATACAGACTCATCACCAAGAGGACTGAGCAACTGACTGGATATGAGGTGAGGAGAAGGGAAGAGTCAGATGTGCTCCTTGAAACTTTAGGGAATAGTTCTTAAGCACTTAAAATGTGATTGAGTACTCTCTACAACCCATTTGGTAAAAAGAATTTATTTCTAACCTTTGAGAGTTAACCTACTTTGATCAGATCAAGGGCATATGGACCTACATCTAACTCAGTTTTTCAGAATGACCAGAACAATTACATGTGTTAATGAGCATTTAAATATCTTTGAACATAAGAGATGATGAGTTTAGAAGAAGAAAGGGTGAGTTTTCTTTGAGGATTGGCAATGTATTTGCCAGAATGTGGAAGATTTTTCAGAAAGAAGAGTGGGGGTACAGGGAAGGGGACAAAAGCAGAACACAGGTCCAGAAAAGAGAGGGAGATGAAGAATATTAAGTATGCTAACGTAAAACATGGAGGAATTTCAAAGCAGTATATATTGCTAACCTTGCTACCAGTAAGCAATAGGACTTTGCAAGGATCCAAGAGAAAAAAAATCCAGGATGATTTCTGTTGTGCTCTCTCATTATGTCTGATCACTGTTCAATTTCATTTTGAGGTATCTAAAAAAAAAAAACTCAAGTCACTCTTCATAATAAGTCTTGTTAAGTTGTTTTTTTCCTTTTCTAGAATATCTTAGTTCCCATGGTGAAAAAACCTAAAAGAAATTATCTTAACTTCAGAACATTCTTAAAATATAGCTTTGTTCTAGGACTGAATATTTTCTATCTAAATCCGAATAATAAGGTTTTGAAGAAAAAAGGTAAATCATTATCTCTGTCTCTACTTTTATTTCTAGCTGCCTTTTGTCAGGTTTACTCCCTCCAACTTTGGAGATTCTAGTATTAACAAGTCTTTATAACAAATTGCTCAGTAAACTGCAATGGTGAATGGGGCAAAAATCATAATTTTGATTTTAAAACTAACTGGACTCCTTTGGGAAAAATCGCTAGCATAGCAGTTGATGCAGCTTCTAGTTTACCCCAAAGATCTCCTCATCCCTCCTGAGAAATAAAGAATCAATATATTTTTAGTACAATGACAAGCATCCTTGCTCCAAGTAAAATTATATATCTGTATGAAAGTATGCTGATACCTCAAGGATATTGTATTAAACAGACAGATAATGGATGATGGATATGATTTAAAGATGGTAGACAGATAGATATATAGATGGATGGATTGATATACATAGGTAGATAAGTGATAGGTAGAGGGGTAGAAAGACCTAGAAATGTAAAATAACATGTATCTGGGATCTCACGGATCTTAACTGGAATCTATGGTCTGCTTAGGATAATTATATGATCTTAAAGTCATTTTGAAGAGAAACAAAGATTGATTTATCAATGGTACAGAGAGATTGGTGTTATAAATTTAGAACCAACATGCAATTTGAATTTGAGGCTACTTGGTCTCGAGCAGTGGTTCTTAAAAGCTGGCCTAGGTACTACTGGAAGTTGCTGAGACTCTTATAAGGGATCAGTGAATTCAAAACTATTTTCCTAATAAAACTCTGACATTCTCATTTCTAATACAATTGACACCTATAGATATAACCTATAGAAACAAAGGTCCTTGTTGGGGAGGAGTCATCAATAATTCTTAAGAGGGTAAAGGGAAACTTGAGGACAATAAAGATTGAGAAGCTATCAGTTACAATATTATAATTTCCTTCTCAAATAATAGAATGTAAGCTCCTTGTGGGCATCAGTGATTTTGATTTTGTCTTTGGATCCCCAGCACTAGCACATTATATTACACAGTTAACCTTTAACAGATGCATGTTGAATTGAATTGAATTAAATCTATTGTCAAAAGAAAAACAAAACCAACAACTAATGGCACACCATGGAGTTGAAAGGATAGCTCAGCATTTGAGCCTTTCTGCAAGTTTGATAGTGGTTTCAAAGTTTTCACCCATAAAATGTTATGCAATTTATAAAATTAGCTTAAGTTATAATCTGTCTTTATTACTTATACACAGGGTAATGTTTCCTCTTGTTGAAAAATAGAATGAAATGAAAATTCTTTTTTCTTCTTTACCATGAAGCATTTATTTCACTATAACATAACTCACATCATCCCCAAATCATAATAAATGACAAAAAAAAAACCTATGAAATTAAGGAGGTCTGCTTCCCTAGGACCCAACAACTAATTGTAAGTGCTAGGGAAAACTGGAAGTATTTTTGTCACTAGTAGTGTTATTAAACGCTCCTCTTGCAATCTTCTCTCTTCCCTCCCAATGTCCTATGCAGGCATCTGTTTTGACTTTCTCTCTATTTGATACTTGGTGAAATAATTTTCTGCATTCTCTCCTGTCCTGGGTATGAAAAAGTAAATGCTGCATTACTCCAACTTAGGTAACCCTTAGGATAATTTTTTAAGCAGCAGGAACCAGGGCTATCTGGCTGAGTAGATAATGATATCAGCGGCTTCCTTCCAAAACAACAGGTGCTTGGGCATAAAAATGTATACCATCATACTGAGATGATGACATCAGTTCATACTTCAGCTTAATTATAAACTACCTCCATTAATCCTGAAATAATTAAACATTTTGTGTGTGCTGCAAGGTGAAATGTAAAGTTAGAGGTTCCTGGCTATTAATCACTAGGTTAAAAAAAGGGGGGAAAGACTCCTTTATAATTTTGAATTATATGCACCACAAAAATGTAACATTCAAATAAAATTTTAGGATATTATGTTGTTTTTACCAGAGCAATAGGCAAGATATAAGTGTTTTATTGGATTTTAATACTTGTGTTGATCTTGCTATGATATGTATATAAACAGGTACCATATGTATATAAATGTAAGTACACCCTGAAGACAAAACATGCTTCAGTTTAAAATAAACCTGAATAACATTAGTTATGATTTCTTCTATTTCAAGTATTTTTTCATGCAAAATGACCAATTTTCAGATATTAGCAATGTCTTCTAAGTATATTTCAATAAAATAAAGATTTTTCATTTTGACTGGATATCTGGTCTGGAATCTTAAAAAAAATACGTTTGTTAAAGAGTTCATTAAGAACACACATTAAAATATGGTGATACGTTTCCTATATTTTACTGGGAAAAATTCTACACTGAAGTTATTTTGCTAATAGAATCACCATCTAAAATCAAATACAATTTGTAAAGTCTTTTAAAAGTGGTTTCAGGTCTTGCAGAAAGAAACAAGGTGAATGGAAGATTACATTATCTTCCCTTTAACTTTAAAATATAGTACTGACCTTCCTTAAAACAGATGTTAGTTTCATGAGCCAGATGTGTCTCAGCAAATTAGTTATAAGAACTACATTCAAGGACATAGCCATTTAAGAATTAATAAATTATGCATTTGTCATTTGTTATTGGGTAAGGCTTAGGCTGACATCTTTGACATGAATGAAAGTGTCCCAGTTCACAGAAATAACATTAACAATTTAAGAGAAGAATTTTCTAGAAGAGAGGGGGAAAAAAGCATAGCACTGAGTATGAATGCAGAGCTTAATCACTAAAAACTACCATCTTTGGTTTAAAATGAACAGATTAAAAAGTGAGTTCTGGGGAGTGCTTTGGAATTTTTATTTTAAGGACATATTTATTTTAAACATATCTTAGCAACTATAAGTAGTTGTTCAGGCACTATTTGTCTTTTTCTTTCTTCCTTTTTCCTTTTTTAAAAAAGGGAACAAGTCAAAAGCCCTTCTTTCTTGGTAGGCACATCATGATAAATTCATGCAAGAATTTTATTCTTTATAAGTAAAACTCAGCCTGGAAATTTTCGGTGGATTTAGCTGTAACATTTGGATGACCATATGGAACTCTTAGTGGCGCCCCGGGACCACGCAGCTCTGAAATCTGATCACTATCTCCCCAGTGACAGCTGGGGCCTTTACACCATCAGAAAATTTTCAGACTTCTAATTTGTCATAACTACCTCCTGTGGAAAGGAAATATGTTATGTAGTTAGATACAAGAAATCTTAGTACACATTACTACAAATAGTTAATTCCTTTACTGGATTTTTGTAACTCACTAATGTAAAGTCCTCTCACCTCCAAATATCTCAAACATATAGATCATCTTGATAGATGATGGCCAGACACTGTCTCCAATCCTTAATAAAATGATTTACATGGAAAACTTATGAAGAAGAAATGGTCATAGAACTCAGCACTGAAACATATATGACATTTAGGTGTTTTGTCTTTTTTTTTTTTAACCTCTGAAAGGCCTCTCTGCTATTTATAGGGCTGGTCTGAATTGCTCTTGTCTTTTGTAGGCTGGTAGCCCCTCAAATTTCCATTGGGCAGCTAGGTGGCATAGTAGATAGAATGCCAGGCTTGAACTCAGGAGGACTCTAATCTTCATGAGTTCAAATCAGACACTTACTAGCTGTGTGACCCTGAGCAAGCCATTAAACCTCTTTTGCCTCAGTTTCCTCATCTGTCAAAACTGCTGGCGAAGGAAATGACAAACCACTCCAGTATCTTTGTGAAGAAAATCCCAAATGAGGTGACAAAGAGTTGGGCACAACTGAAACAATTGAACAGCAACAACAAAGCTTCTTGAGAGCAGGGACTTTTTCATTTTGGTCATTATATCATAGTGCCCAGCACAGTTCCTGGTGCGTGCCAGGACCTGTGATTTGATGATATAGAGAACTCCCAGGTAGGTTGCTTCCAATGCCAGTTGGCACCTCCTTTGCAACTGATAGTTTCAGAGGATTGCCTAGACTTCAAAAAGAGCAAGTCAATAAAATGCCTACTAAATGTCAGACACTGTGCCAAGGGAAGGAGAAGCAAAAAGAAGGCAAAAGATAGAAGATAGTCCTTGACCTCAAGGAGCTCACAGTCTAATGACATTTGCCCAGAGTCAAAGAGTTACTATGTGCAAGAGGCATGACTTCAACCCAGATCTTCTTGACTCCAGGGCTACCCATTATACACACTTCATCTCATGTCGTGTATAGTATGTGCTCAATAATTGTTTGTCAAACTGAATGCCATTAAAATCTTATAAACTTTTATCCAAAGTCTCCAATGATATGATGCTGAAGTTCAGCAGGCTTGATCTCTCAAGATACTATCGGTTGCAGTGCTGAAGGGTATATATTCTTCTGTAAGCTTCCCCGCCCCCCCATATCAAGATCCTTGAATCATATCTTCCTGTATGGTTAGTTTTCCAAGGTAGGATAGTTTTCTTCCCTCCATTTTTAACCTCTTAATTGTTGCAGTGATTCCTACAGGATTCCACAGGGAACCCTTTATGTTTTTCATCTCTGCTTTAGGACATCTGATGATTCATATTTTTATATATTCACAGCTTCTACCTCTCCTTCTATGGCCATTTCCCAATTGTTCATATGATTTGTTTTTACCTAAACATAATTTATCTGTTTATTAAATGGGGAGGTTGAATTAGATAACTTCTAAAATCCCTCTGAGCTCTCATGTGATTATCTTAAATTTTGGTCTGATGATCTGCCTTCATCTCAAACTTGATATAGCAAAAGCTAAACTACTACTACTACTACTACTACTACTACTACTACTACTACTACTACTACTACTACTACTACTACTATTACTGCTACTGCTGCTGCTGCTACTGCTGCTGCTACTACTACTACTACTACTACTACTTCTTTTCTCCTCTTTTTCCTCCTCCTTTTTGTTGTTGTTGTTCTCCTCTTCCTCCTCCTCCTCCTCTTCCTCCTCCTCCTCTTTTCTCTCTCTCTCCTATGCACAAGTTTCCATTTATGTCAATATTGTCGTTTCTCCGAACTATTAGATTTGAAGATGAAACTATGACTAATTTCAACTTTTTTTTGGAGGGGGAAAGGCTGGGCAATCGGGGTTAAGTGAATTGTCCAAGGTCACATGGCTAGTAAGTGTTAAATGTCTGAGGTTCTCCTGACTCCAGGGTCAATGCTTTGTTCACTATGCCTTCTAGCCGCCCCAAACTATGACTAATTTCTAAATACTCTTTCCTTTTCCCTAACTGCTCTTAAATCTGACAATTCTCTTCCATCGCTTTGCACATGAGAGTGCTGTGGTGGAAAGAATACAGAGCTAGAAATTAGGAGATTTGGGTTACAGTTCTAGTTTTTCATTGATTAGCACATGAGCCTGAGAAAGACACTTCAGATCTTTGGGCTATAATTAGCTAATTATGGTTTACATTTATATAATGTCATACAATTGAAAAAACATCTGGATACATTATACCATTTGATGGCAGATTGTTAGGCTTGATTTTCTGCCTGTATTATTCCTGCCAGACCTTAAATTCTTTGATTTGTGTTCTAATTTCTCTATAACCCTATTGCAACTGTTAGTCTTGGCTCTGGGTGCTAGAATTGGTTATTTCAACTTTATTTCTTGTCATGACATCTCTGAAACCTTAATTCTTGAGCCAATAAGTATTGAAAGCTGGAGCAACGACTATTTTCCCATTTGACGTATCAGTGAAGTTTCTTCTTTCTCAGAATCTTCATTGACCTTCATTACTCTCCTTGTGACTAATTCTGGATGTGACCCTTTCCCCCAGCTCACACATACACACTTGCTATCCAACTTCTAACTTCATTCCTTTACTATGTAGACATTTGCCTGCTCTAACTTTATGCATGCATGCCTATTGAGTCATAGTAATACCTCAAGTTGATATGTGAATCAAGGTTTGCAAAGCCTTTTCACATCTTATATCATTTCATGTCCACAGAAACTCGGGGGAGGGGATTGTTATTATTATATTCACTTTACAGATTAGGAAAATGAGACTGGGAGAATTTATGTGACTTGCCCTGGATCACACAACTGATAAACATTTGTGGTAAGATTCAAACTCGGGCCTTTCTGACAGCAAGTCCTTCTGACTATTCCATATACCACCCACCTGCCCCTTATCAGATGGTCAGCTCTTTGAGGGCAGATGCTTTGGCTTAATTTATTTTTACTAAGCACAGAATACTGCTTTTGCTGATTTAGGATCATGGCAAATGTTTGGGAAATTCAGATGAAGTGGTCTCCCACAAAGGGATACTCTTTGTCCTTGCAGCTTAAATGTTCTTCCTGCCTACATAATTTGTTTTTCTTTTCCTTCCTTAAAGGGCAGTTGATTCTTTATAAGTGAAATATATCATACTAGAGTACATGACAATATCCCATTTCATCCCATTCCAACCCATCCCATCCCATCACATACTATACCCTGCCATACCATATTATAGCATAAGATGCTGTGTGGCATTCTAAAAATATTTAATAAAAACACCTACTGCATATAAAGTACTACTTTAGGCTCTGGGGAAGCTATATGGGTTTGATAAGAGAAAAATCTCTGCCCTCAAGGAAGTAGGGGATAGTCTCTTATAATATGGAAGGGAGAAGAGACCAAACCAGGTAATTATAATTAATCATAATGATTAATAAAAATATTACAGTATTATAAAACAAAGCAAATGCAGTGTATAATGCAATAATTTTTTTTGTAGAGTCATGACCTAAACTTATAATTTTATTTTATCCATTTTAATTATTAAATTTCTTTTCAAAATGTGTTCTTTCAATTGTTATTTGTACAAACTTTTTCTGATTTGGATTGTGGGTTTCTAAGAGTGCAGAGATTATCTGTGAATTGGGGTCCTAGTTGGGTACTCTTTGTGAGGTGGATAATAAATCAATATCTTTCAAGGATGGTGAGAATAGTAGTGTCCATTATGAGGATGATTTTAAATATGGGTAAACTGAGGTATGGATAAGTCAGGTTACAGGGATAATCACCACTAATATTAATTAATTCCAGGACATTCTTGTTACTATGTTATATTTTTATTCTAATTAGAGGAAATTTGTGTTCCAAACAGAAGTTTTAATATATCTCCATCTCTTTGAAGCAAAAATATCCATAAATTCCCACAGTGCCCTGAAATTGAGTGTTCACTGAGTGTGAACTTTGGTGTTTGCTTTGATTATAACACGTGAGGACAGAGTTTGGTTCCCACATTGTCATTCTGTAATGATATGGGATAAATCAAGCATACCCTATGTACAGTGATTAAAATGAGCTCCATTTACTGGTATATATTTTCTGGCTCCTGTCACTGCCAGGGTAATTGCTTCTGCCAAGGCTTTACATTCAATAACTCCATCAGTCAGTCCAAAGAAGTCATGTGATCTTTGGACATGGTGCCAAACCATGAAGAGTTGCTGAGGAGCCTGGGAGGTGGGAAAACTCATACAAATGAGCTCTTTGGCAGAATTCTGTTCCTTTCATAGGGACCCCTACATTTCAGAGTGCATAGGACATTTTGCTAGGAACATGTCCCAACTGTGCTTCGTTAGAGAAATCCCAGGATGCTTCATCACCACTCACAGCTTAGTTTTGTTTGTGGTTAAAACTAAATGGTTCTGAGTATATTCAACTTGGTAATCAGACATGCCACCAGGATGAGTTTGCAAAGTGATCATGTCTTCTGCTGTCAAAACATGGACCTGTTTTTATGCCATGAGATTTTTTAAAATTTTCTCTTCACTCCCAAGGCAACCAACATAGCCAGTATTCTCCACAGATCTCTTTAGTGTCCACACACACACACACACACACACACACACACACACACACACTTCCTTTATTCATTTGGCACTTGTAGACAGTTGTTTACCTTAATGGAGAGAACTAAAGAGGATTCTTTGAAAAAATAAATAAAATAATTTGCACGTAACTTTTAATGTATTTTCAACCACATACAATTTCATAGCCTCACCTGCCTCTGGCGTATCTATATATGTACATCTATCTATCTATCTATCTATCTATCTATCTATCTATCTATCCATCTATCTATCTATCTATCTATCTAATCTCCCTAAACTGATCTGACACTTTTATCTTGAAAAACTTAGTAAAAACAAAAAAGAATTCAAACTAGTTTTTCTATGTTTGTTTTTTTCTTTTGTGACTGATACCTTTCTTCTTTCTTTGTCTTTATCTTCTTGCTTTCTTTCTCTTTTGCTTCCTCTTCCTAGTTCTTCTTTCCTTCCTTCCTTTGTTCCTTCCTTCCTTCCTTCCTTCTTTCCTTCCTTCCTTTTTTCCTTCCTTCTTTCCTTCCTTCCTTCCTTCCTTCTTTTCTTCCTTCCTTCTTTCATTTCTTTTTCTTTCCCTTAGCTCCTACATCCCTAGGTCCTGAGTATCATGCAGTCCCAGAGAGAAACCTGATGGTGCCTAATGATATTATAGTACAAGCCACTATTTATATGAATAAATATATTCAGATATTTATATAATATTCTCACATCATTTATATAATTATTATATATTTATATGATCAATTTCCTGTATAAAGAGCAATCCTGGGAGGGCTGGAGTAGTGTTTGCATTTGCATCACCATATCTGTTAATCATTTATTCCAATTAATAGCTAAAAATAGGGGGAATAAAACAAAACAAATCTCAGCCAAACCAATCTGACTTAAAGTAAATGAGAAAAGATGAGCTTAGTTGATTGGTTAAGCCTGAAACTGAATTCAATGTTGACAATTTTTTCATTTTCAAAATATTAGGGGGCTTATGTATAATCTCTTCCAATAGTCTGGTATTTTGGTAGCTACTTGATGTGGGTACTCTCTCTAGCAATGTAGAACTCAATGAACTTTGTATTTTTATCATCTTATTCTCATTGATTCCTTTCCATGAATGGCGCTTATCCAACATGCTAGTGACCTTCTTCTAATTCTCTCTATATTGCACACATATCAACAGGTGCACCTATTTCACAAAATGTATAGAACACAGAGGGACTAAGCACTATTTCATGTCTTTAAATATTGGTGAGAAGTTAAATTTGGTCATGAAAAAATTTGGCGTTGATAATATTTCAAGAATTTGAAGGTATTCCATTTGGAAGAAGCATTAGATAGTTCTTGCTTGACCCCAGTGGGAAGAACTTAGAGTAGAGAAGAAAAGCTGCAAAGAGGTAGTCTAGCCAGATAGAAGGGAAAACCTCCTAATGATTAGAGCTGTCCGTAAGTGGAATGGGTAACCTCAGACGTTGGTCAATTCTTTTTCATTAGAGGTCTTCGAACAAAAGTGAGATGACCACTTAACAAAGATGTTGTAGAGGGGATTCTTGCTCAAATATTGGGTGGGTTAAATAACTTATGAGGTCTATTTCTGCCTAGAGATTCTCTATTTTTGTCTTCTAATGGTTCTTAGAAATCATCAGTGACTTAAAATAGGAAAAGAATACATTAGAATGTATCTAGACCAACCCCCACATTTTACAAGCAATAGAGGCATAATTGTGTTAAAAGACTTGCCCAACATCACATAGGTGATAAAAGGTTGAATGAGGATTAAAATTTTTTCTCTCTAACTCAAAATACAGCCTACTTTCAGCTCTACCAAACTGCTATAGGTGAGTCCAAAACTTCTCTTTATCTTTTAATGAAAAAAAGTATTTAACTCAAGCTCCCAGCACTATTACTCATATGCCCACCAAAATATACTTTATGAAAGCCATATGAAAAGCATTTTCCCATTAATATACTTTCTTACATGACATTTTTAATATCCATGAATATTATTTGCATGATAATTTTCATTCATCCAGACTTTTCCCATTGGAAAATGATAAATAAAATGAACATATTATAGGTCACAGAGATGCTATTAAGTGGTAGACTCTAAAATTCTATGACTGAATTTATTTATTTATTCTTAACAGCCCCAGAGAAGTTTTGGGTTCATTGTTCTTTTTGTAAGCTGCTGCCTCCTAGTGGGTCTGCTCAGCTCATTTACAAACTCTTGCTGTGATATTTACTAAAATTTGCTTAAACGGGAAAGAAGGAAAAAAGGACTGGCTGTGGAGTGAAAGGACCTGGGTTCAAATTCCATCTTTGACACTTACTACTTGTGTAGCTTTAGGAAAACATTAGTCTCCTTGGTCATCAGTGTCCTCACCTATAAAACAATTGGTTTCAATGAGACAGTCTTTAAGGTCCTTTCCAGGACCCAATTAATGTCCTAAGTTTACTGAGAAATTTGTGGGCATAATGTAGAATCTAAGAGAGCATCTTTTATGACATGAAAACCATTCCTCCTGAGCCCTGAAAGCACCATGTAAATGCAATCTGTTATCAGTGTGAAGGGCTTTTGCCATAATGTGCTAATACTACAAGGTACAGCAATTAGAAATCGTTCCTGTCCTCCAGATAATATTTCTTGCCATTTAAAAAAAGTATCTATTTTGAAAACCTACCACATAATATTTGACTGGGATATTATATCGTTCATTCATTCATTCGCTTTAAAACATAGGATATAGGTTATGTTATAATATTTTGTGTAAATTATTTTGTCACTCCTACATAACCTCATGAATTATTTTATTAATTTGTCTGTCATTTTCCCATTAATTCCCAAGTTCTGGGGTGGCTAGGTAGTACAGTGAATAGAGCACAGGCCCTCAGGAAGACCTGAGTTCAAATCCAGCCTCAGATACTTAACACTAGCTGTGTGACCTTGGGCAAGTCACTTAACCCCAATTGCCCTGCCTTCCCCCCTCCAAACAAAACAAAACAAAACAAAAATTCCCAAGTTCAACTTGTTATTGGTAGTCATGTCCGACTCTTCGGGATCCTGTTTGGGGTTTTTCTTGGCAAAGATACAAGAGTGGTTTGCCATTTCCTTGTCTAGCTCATTTTATAGACGAGGAGCTGAGGGAAACAGGGATAAGTGACTTGTCCAGGATCCCATAGTTAGTAAGTATCTGAAGCCATATTAGAACTCAGGAAGATGAGTTTTCCCAATTCTATGCCCAGCAATCTATTCACTGAGCCATCTAGCTGCCCAACCCTAATTTTTGGGTTATGAACTTAACAATTATCAATAAGCATTAACATCTCACTATAAAAATTATATAAAAGAGAATCACCTATGAGACCACGTTGAAGTATACATAGTTTGAAAGCTATATATTAAATTTAACATGTGAGCAACAATTTCCCAAATTTCTGTCCTCTTCTCAATTTCCTTTTCTATTTTGTTCTGTTCATTTAAATGTCTTTATTGATTTCTCTCTCTTCTCACTTCATCAGTATCTACCCCCTATCCTCCATTATGAACCAGTAGAAGCTCTTCCTTGTAACAGATGAATGCAATTAAATAAATTTGCATATTGTCTAAAAATTTATGTCTAATTGTGCATCTCTAGTCCCTTACCTCTTTGCCAGTACTTCCTAAATTTATAGATTCAGTGCCATACCAATCCAATTCTCTTTAACAAATTGTTTCTATACATTTCAAAGATATTACAAAACTAATAATCAATGTTTTTACATTTATTCAATTGATTCCATGTAGTAATTGGGGTGCATATCACTAAGTGAACAGTTTTTGAAATAGGCATAGGCAAAAAAATAAAAGATAACAATTGAATAGTGTCCCATTATTTCTCAAACTACTTACTTGAATATATGTTTGTATGTGTAGATATACATATACATGTATATGATTTCCTACTCTCTAATAGTCATGGTTCTTGCACTTAGTGACTGCACTTTCAGCTTGCAGTGCCTCATATATGAAGCCTCAATTTTCTAATCTTTCTACCATATCAGGATAATTTAATTTTTTTTTCCTTCTAATTTTCATTACTGTATTTCTTTGACATGTTGCCATTTCATGTCGGGGTTGGTGACTTGAGAGCATGAGAAAATGGTTACTACAGGCTCTGCTAAATATGTCTCTCATTTATTCAGCTGGTGGGGTATGGAAAACAAGGAACCAGATTCAGCAATGTAGTCTTTGTAATTCGGAGATTGTTTGTGGTTCACTCTTGGAACGTGCTGAGCCTAGAAGCCTTGATCTCATCTTAATTTTTTTTCTTTTAAATAGTTATGTTATAATTGAATTTTCTTACTAAAATATTTCCTTCAGTGCTAGGAATAGAATTGGAAAAGTTCAAATATCCATAAACATCAACATCCCTAAATTACTTTTAAGTAATTTGAAGAACTCTTGATTCACTGTTGTCATTCCGGGTAACTAGAAAATAAGATCTATATTTTGTCTTTCTCCTGGGAACCAAGACAAAGCATCCAAATATTATATTTCAGAACTTCCCTTGATTTAAGAAATTTCTCTTCAAAGCAGTCATTTTGTACTTTGGGAAAAGGTCAGCTCTAACATCTTTGAATGTTGAAATTTGCTACTGCAAAGTTTCCTTCAGTATTTAGGATTATTGAGAATGTTCAGAATCAAATCAGACTCATTTATTCCTTGGGGGGAGGAGGCAAGCAGAGATAAAGGCAGGGAAATAAGCTCTTCTCCAACACTCTCACAATGTCAGCTCCTGGTTCCACAAGCCCCTGGTGCCACACAACATCCTTAAATTCACTACACAGGCTCATACACCCGCATAAATGTAATAGAGGCTGGGTGTCTGGAAACTATTAGTGAGATATTTGGAATTCTTTTAAAAATGCCATTCCCTGGCTATAGCTTCTGAAAAGGATATGAAGTTAAGATTGAGACATTTCAGCACTTAGAGAGCTGAGTCATCATATGGATGTCTGTTGTTCACACCTGCTCTTTAGGCGTTTTTTTCTCATCATTTTGGGGAGTTGGAAACTGATTGAAGTATGGAGGAAACTTTACCTTTAGATTTGATACAAAAAAATCTATCTTATGTACCCACTGTTCCAATGAGCTGGTTTCTTGCCATAACCCCTACTAGCTACTGCTTCTCATGCAAGCCAGGGTCAGGGGTAAGATTTATAATAAGATCTGGATTCATGATCACCAGAAAACAGGAATTCTAATAATCTGCTATGACCAGTTGTGGTTTTTTTTCCTGTATCATTGAAGTTCCTGTTATTTTTGCTGGTAATTTTTTGAACAAACCGACAGATAAAAATCTCTCTTCTCTGTCTCTGTCTCTGTCTCTGTCTCTCACTCTGCCTCTCTCTGTCTCTCTCTGTCTCTCTGTGTGCGTGCATGTGTGTGTGTGTGCGTGTGTGTGTGTGTGTAGTGACAGAGAGAGAGACACAGACAGAGACAGAGAGACAGAGAGAATTTTATGTGCCTTGTAAATGTAAAATATTGTGTAAATGTAAGTTTTTATTGTAATTGGTGGGTTATATTTTCATTATTTGATACAAAATGAACCCTAAATGACACCTCTAAATCTTAAAAAGTCTTAGCTAGTTGTTCAGGTATAGAATTCATTTGGCTTTTGAATAATAATGCAAAACATGTTAAAAACATTTTCCTTTGATCCTCACAATATTTATCAAGTACCTACTAGGCATGAGGCACCATGCTAAATTTTTAGGATACAAAAACAAAAATGAAGAAACCCCTGCCCTCGAGGAACTTGTGTTCTATATGGAGAGAAAATATGTACAGTAGTTGTATATACAATTTATAGCATATATGGAATTATTAAAAAAGTATGCAATTTATATGGAAGATAAATACAAAATTACTTGCAGGAAAAGCACTAGCAGTTAATGGGTGGGGCAGGAAAAGTGTTATGTCTCTTGAGCTAAGTTTTGGCAGAAACTGTGGATTCTAAATTTCCAAGATGAGGTTGGAGAACAGCCAATGTCAAGTGTAGGTAAAATGGATTACCCATGCATACCACTATTAATAGTGGGCCATAGGATTTCGTTCCCTTTCTCACCTGATTCTAGGTCTACTTCTTTTTTCAGTGTGCCACCACACCTACATCCTTACAGGCTAGATTTTCTACCTTTTTCAAGTCACTTCTAGACTTTGTAAAATTGTGTCATTCGTTTGTATAGTTCCTGGTTCCTTTAAATTTTATCTAAGTATTTGGAATCTAGATTACCTGGGCCTTACATCCAAGATCATGATTCCTCAGGAAAAGACAATTTTAAACAAAAGTGAAAGAATTTCCCCTTTGTTGGAAAGGAGAAAATTTGATTAGTGGCTTTCCTTCTTCTGTCTCTTTCAGAGATGATCACATTCTCACTATATGTTGTTATACAGAGCCCTCTAAGGTTGAGTTTTGGTGTGGAGAGTTAATGAAAAGTACGGGTGAAAATAATGATGTCCCAGGAGTTACCCCTTGTGGAACATAATTACTCTAGTATCTTGACTGAAGTCCTGGGGGAGAGGGGCATTTTTTTTTGCATTCCACATGGCAAAGAAAATCCCATGCAGATGTTTGAGTAGCCTCCGGCTTTCATGCAGGAAATAAGAATCATAAAATGTAAGATCTGAAAGGTACCTTAGAGATCGTCCAGTTCAACTGTCTTATTTTTCAGATGTGCCTATCTGCAATTTATGTAATGTGCTTCATAACTGCAGCATTGCAAACTGAGCCCCAGAGTGATAAAATGATTTGCTTTTAAATCTCTACAGATAGAACATCGAGCCTACTCTTGACCTTTAAGTGAGCTTTAAAGAGAAGTATGAAGAGTAATAAAAGTCTAATTAAGACATACTTAAAGGTCAGGACTAATCTTAGAACCTATACAAGGTTCTCTTTACCATATAAACTTATCTGAGATTGTTGGCATCATGTTAAACTCTTTGAAGTATGGTATTTATCTCTTCCTTATTAAGTGGAACCATATTTGCCCTTCAGTGGGGCCCAGACATACTTCTCAGAATCTTCACTCTCGTATGTCAGCACAAAGAGTGCCTTGGTATCCCACCAGCTGTCCCATGGCCCTTTATGTCACAATACAGGGCTTTAGTTGCTTTCTTTTTACCCCTTGAGCAAAAAGATACATAATGACATAAATACATTTTAAAATATTTCCATCTCTAGATATTGTAACTAATTCATTTTGTCATCAAAA
>CM053580.1:41804006-41819837 GCA_028627135.1 Pseudochirops cupreus
TCTCTTTCTCTTTTCTCTCTTTCTCTTTCTGTCTTTCTCTGTACACACATGTATGTATGTGTATATATTACATATATGTATGTATATGTGTACATATGTATAGGTATATGCATATGTGTATATATGCATGCAGGCGTGTATATATGTATATGTGTGTATGTGTGTATGTGTATATATATATCTATATCTATACGTACCTTCTCATCCTGTGAAATTCTAGACTATGTCTTTCCATAAATCCACTATCAAGGATCTCCCAATCATTTTGATTGCTTCTTTTAAAATTCAATGGACAGTATTAAATAGTGGAATTGGACCTTACTTGTACAACTGCAACCCAGTGTAGGAACTCTCTCAGTAATCCACTCACCATTGGTACTTGAAGATGGTGTTTACTTTCCTGAAAAGTGTTAGGATATTGTGTCCAGTCCCCTATGAAGTATTTTCACCACCTACACTCCATGCTACAACTAAATTCATGATACAAACCCTTCTTTACATATGTTTAAATCACCTTTGTAATATGTTCATAATTTTGTAGAATTGCTATGTTTTCACTTTGCACTGCAGAACTGACTATATGAAGTTTTCAGGGATACAGACACATTTTGTCAGTGTGGAATTACAAAGAACAAGCAATATAAAGATGATATCAATGAGAGGTATGATTGCAAAAAGATGCGATGGTCACATGGTGAGAATGAGGGATGATTAAGAAAGATCTCACATTTTTTAAATCTCAAGAGAATAATACAAAGTTCTGTGAAATATTGCGTGATTGTCTTGTGGAAATGATATGGGAACACAGGGATAATAGTCACATAGGATGAGAATACATGGCTGAGTGGTGATCTGCATTCTCTAGGAAGGACTCACATTGATAAAATCAAATATGTATTAGAGCACTGGAACACTGATGAGTAATAATGCCCGGCCAAATGAAAGTCTGCTTATGTCATATCACATCACTGTGATTTTTAGTACCTTCCCTTACCATTTAATTAACTGGCTCAAGGAGTATGTGTAAACTGGTTTCAGTTTCTTATGAAATGTCAGTCTCCAGTTCATAGTTCACTGCTACATCCAAGTGGTGACCATCAGGGAGCAAGCCTATTTTGGTCCTAGTCCTGATCTTATATAAATTCCACAGTTACCATCAACTGTCCTACAGCAGACTTGGCTCTCACCAAGCAAGAAATTACCTGGTTTCTACAAAGATCCATTTGTAGAGATAGTGTGAATATTGCATTAAAATATAAAATCATGCATTATTAAATTTAGAGGTAGGAAGCAAGCCCTTTGAAGTAATTCCTAGCTTCTCCCCCCCCCCTTAATTTTTCCTGGTTTGATCACAAGAGAAAATGATTTAAGTTATTACTATGGCTTTCTGTATTGCTCATAACTCAAACAAACCCATGTTTTACCAATGCCATCATTTAACCTACATGAAAAGTAAAGCAAACAAAAATTAGAATTCTGTAACTCAAAATAGGATTATTATGAGATTATTATTATGAGATAGCCAAAAATCAGATCCTTTTAACATAAGCAATGACTCCATCTTCCAATGTAATTTGGAAGTCCCTTTAGAACTTGTAGTGACCAGTAACAGAGGAGTAAGTGGGGCAAGTTAGGGCCACCTGCAAAGTTGGCTGATGACCTGAAGGTGCTCTTGATGTGTGGGAGAGAGTGGGGGTAGACCTTCCCTTAAGTCTTGTTTGCCAGCTGGAGATTAGTTTGCCTTATGTTCATCTGTCTGGGATGTGACAGCTAATTCATTTTCCCTTCAAAAGAAACAATAACTTTGGTGCAAGACTTAAAGCACTGTCCTTACATCTTCCCATTGCAGTCTTGCTAAATGGTGGGTTTTTGTCCCTCCTTTGAAAATATAAAGCAATATAGTTTCCAAACCAAGATTACTCTCAAAACATTTGTTCTTAGCTCATTTGATTGTCTTGTGGAAATTATATGGGTGCACAGGGATAATAGTCACATAGGATGAGAATACATGGCTGGGTGGGTAGTTCAAACAACTGGTAATGAAGGCCTCAGTTTTTATCTTCATGGATAAGATAGGGTGACTCTGCATCAGATATCACTAGCATCTGTTTATTGCAAGATTCTAAGTCATCTTCTGGTCTATAACTCAAATAATAGTCCATAGTAAGTGGGGTTCAAATAATTTATGCATGAGTTATCTGCTAGTGGTATGACATCAAGAAGGCCTAGCGCGTTCGAACTCATATACAGGAAAGGCAAAGTAAAAATGATGGGGACACTCTGTGCCATACATTTGATTAGTTCTTAGCTGAACTAGGAATGGGCTCCAAATATTCCAATATAAATTACCTTGATTCTGTTAGTGTAACTCAGGCATTATAATTTCAATCACTGAATGATTAAACTGAATTATTGAAACTATAACGGGATGGAGAAAATAATTTATTTCATTTAACATCTTCCCACCTTTTAGTTAAATGTTGGGTGATTCTGTCTCTGATTTATCTTTCAACCTGAAAAAATAGCTTACCATGACCCTCTGGCAATTTCTATGGTGAAATTTCAGGTACTGGTTGTGAGTAGATGATAACCATTTTGATGTTCTATGTATTTTGAAGGGTCTGGACCTATCATTTCATAATGGTAGAGGACTCCACCTGTAGAAAATCACTTTTTTGATGCAGATTTGGCAAGGCAAAAGTTCTCTAGGTCAATAAAAGTTTAAATGACTTGACTGTGACACTATATGTGGCATGTGTTTGAGGAAAGATTTGAACCTGGATCTTCCTTCACTCCAGATATGCTTTCTATTCACATGTCAAGTTTTCTTTCCCAGCGGCATGTATGAACTTGCAATTGCATTCTATATGATACTATAACTTGTTGATAGGAATTTTTTTTCAATTACATTAGTACCAGGAAATGATTTACAGTCAAAGAATGTGAAGAATATGTTTAGTTACACTTAGAAACCACCTGGGAATACAGACTCGATTCCATAACAGGTGAATAGCTCCACACAGAAGACAAGCAGGTGCACCCTACGCAGAAGACATTTGATGATTTGTTCTTTGATATTGCAGATTTCAAAGCTGGACTGCTTGGATGAGAAGAGCTGTTCTACTCATTAAACCTAGAGAAATTAATACATCATTATCATTCACAGTCTGTACAAAGCTTTCTTTCCCACAGCCTCAGGCTTGCTTTGTGAGCTTTGATGGGCAAGGGTCCAATGCACGGATAGCGAACTTTGACTTTCTCTCGAATCTCCATGAGCAAGTTAAGCTCTAATTCAAAGCCCAAGTTATTGTGTTTGGTTCCTCCAGCAAAATGACAATGACCTTTGATATTAGTGAACGGAACCTTCAGAAACCAAGTGAAGTCCAAGAGATGGGCGTTTCAGACAAAGACCAGTGGCTAAATGAGCAGCCATGAACCTAGCCAGACCAGCGGTGTTTGATTTCCTCTGCATTTGGAACCTATGAAACTGCAGTTCAGAAGCTAGATTTATAATGAAAATCAAACCCTCTAAAACAAAGCTTTCACTAATTAAGCAACTCAGCTGCCTCCAGAGGTGCAGTGTCACTGTCTGAAATCAGAAGTCACCTCACTCATTAACCAGTTAAAGACTCACAAAAGTCACTGCCTCTTACTGAACTTCTATAACTGTGCTTTTTATGTAGGGCATTTGCATGAACTGAGGCTTTTGGCTTCAAAAGAGTGATGATTTCTATTCCTTTCACATGCCTTTTTTCCCCTTCCAGTGTATAAAGCTCCCACTGATTTCAAAGGTTCTGCAGAGGAAATAAATATTTCTACTCCCAAATCCAGTATTGTGGCATTTTTGAGTGGGGATGGGGAGCATGTTGGGGACTGAACAGACTTTTTCTCCAGCAGCTCAACCCATGTTTTTCTTTCATTTTTTTTAAAGTGAGTTTTATTGATGTTTCTATATCACTTCATTTCTCAAAATAACATATCCCTACTTGAACTCTCACTTTAAAGAAGAAAATCAGCTAGAGCAGAAACAACCAATAGAGTGATTATCTGACAAGGTATGTGACAGTCTGCTGTTCTGTTTCCCTGTTGTCTGACAAGAGGAGGGAGATGGGTATTTTTCATGATCTGTAATTAATTTTTCCCCTTATTCAGAGTACTATTTCCAGTTAACGATCTTTTCATTTACATTGTTGTAGTTATTATCCATATCATTCATCTGGTTCTGATTATTTCATCCCACATCTGTTCATACAAATCTTCCCTTGTTTCTCTGAATTTCTCATATGCACAATTTATTAGTGCACAGTAATATTCTATTGCATTTGTATGCCACATTTTTGCTCGGCCATCACCATATCAATGAACATGTGCTTAGTTTCCGTTTCCTTGTGACTACACAAAGTTCTGCTGTGAATATTTTGGCACATCAGAATTTTGCTTCCAGCTTTGAACTTCTAGCAGTATTATGCTCAATAGTGAAATCATTGGGATAAAGGATGTAAATAGTTTAGTTTATTTTCTTGCATAATTTCTTTCCTGAGTCATTTATGTTCTTGTAACTGTCAACCACTAGGTCAATCTTTCTTATTCCTTCTGATCCTTGCTTATCTAATCTGCCCCACTGAACTTTTTAATCAAGTAGTACCTCCTATAAAGGCTTTTCCCACCCATTTCCCCCATTTGGTAGTACTGTCTTCTCTAAAGTTACCTTCCATGTATTGATGATCACTTCTTAATAATATAGTTTGTGTTTTGGAAATGCCATGACTCTCATTTCACATTTTAAAAATTATTTCTCTTCAGATTCTAGACCTTGTTCTTCTCCAGATGAATTGTCATTATTTTTGTCCAGTTCTATAAAATATAATATTGGTAATCTCAGAGATACACACACACATACCCATGTGTGTATGTATACATGTATATATACATACATATGTAGATGTAGATGCATATACATACATGCTTGCATACATACATATATTCCAAAACTGGTAAATTAATTTAACTACTATAATCATTTTTCTCATATTTCCATGACACAACCATGACTACTGAGTCATATTTTTATCTCGTGGGAGTTATATCATCATAGAGTTATATAGTGGGAGTTATAGTGGGAGCACGATATTTTGCTGTGTTCACTTGTACCTACTTTTGTTATCTGAGGAGGTTTGGCATTCTATTTTATAAAGAAATGCACAGTAAAAAGAATCTCACCCTCTTTCAGAAAAGGAATTTGGGACTATTGCTTGACAAAAGGTGTTTCAGCATGCCGAAGGACACTCCATTTATGATTGCTGGTTTATTCATTTTTCAAGAAATAAAAACTAAGTATATTTTCTTCCTTTTCTTTATAGCAAATATTAATTTGATTTGTAATATGAGGGTATCAGATTAATTGACTCCTAAATTTCCAGATCTAAATCTATGATCGAGTAGTACCTCCTATAAAGGCTTTTCCCACCCATTTCCTCCAGTTGGTACCTCTCTAAAGTCCCTTTCCATGTATTATGTATTTATGCTGAATGTTCTGATTAACATATGCCGTTGTCTTCCTTGTGAGCAGGGACTGTTTCCACTTTTAGTTATATCACCAATGCACAGCATTGTACATAGCATATAGTAATGATGTGAATTGATTGGACCTGAGATAATATTAATAGCCCAAGCAATGCACATATCAAATAATCAATATGTCAAACTGTCTTATCCAAGATTTACTAATTATTGTATGATGCAATATGAAGTAGATTCATTAGTGGTATTGTTCATAACATAAATGAAGAAATAATGTTTCTTCCCTTCTTGTATTATTATTCCTCCCCTTTCCTCTCCATCTCCTCTCATCTCTCCAGGAACTGATGAAAACAAGGATGTAGTGTCAGACCTAATCCTTCTGAATGGGTTTTTTTTCTCTTCTTCTATTGCCCTTAATTGACCTCTCCCTAGGTTCACAAGCTCTTGGAATATTATTATTTGTATTTCAAATAGTAAGCTTATTCACTGGGCACGTTTCATCAACTTCAGCCCTACTTCAAACCTTGATACTGTGGTGTTGAACTAGAGTGATACTGTTGGCTCTTGCAGTAATTTATCCCGTATGTCTGAGTTTCCCTCTTGGTAAAAACAGATTTATCAGAACTCTCACTACTTTCATTTCCCAAGGTTTTTTTTTTTCCTCTTTCATCCTCTAGACCAATCTTTATTTCTCAATCTTCACTCATGCTATTAGAATAAGATACTATCTTTCTGGAATAAATGTATCTGTACATATCCATTAATTATGAAACTGAATATAGGTCCTTATAAAATAGGCCAATAATGAAGATATTAGATTAGGTGAACTCTTAGGGTCCTTTCTAATTCCATATCCTGGGCCAGCTCAAGGATATATGATTATCAGAATTCCCTCTACCATTACAGATTGCTGATAGCTTACAGTCTTGGAGAGCCATCTGAGGCTCAGAGAGGTTAAGTGAATTTCTTCTGATATCTCCAAGTTGATAAGTATGAGAGACAGGATTTAAACCCAGGTGTCACTGATTCTAGGTCAAGTGATTTATTTACCATGCCACAATGCTTCTCAAGATTGTAAAGACAATACCTCTTTATGTCAAATGACCCAACATTATTGATACTCAGCATCATAGTATGGAAGAGGGAATGATAAACCCTCATTTTAGGGTGTAAGGATGGTTTTCTCCAATATATCCTGTTCTGTTATTACCATTAGGTTTATCATAGGCTCTCAATTATCCATGCAAAGAGAGGAATGATCCAACCCTCAACACTCAATCACATTGCCTCTACCTGCCTATAAACTTTCATTGCTACCACCCAGTCCATAAGTATTCTCCAAGCCAGCTTCTAGACCACTACTACCTCTGGTCCCATGGCCCAGAACCAGGATATCTAGATTTACTCATGGCACACAGTATTCACTGTATAAATTCTTGTTACCTTCCCTCTTCCTCTCCACTTACCTCTTGTTCACATACAGGGTCAGTTCAAATAAATTCAACAGTTGTCATGTGTCCATTCTATGTAGAGCTCTGTGCTAGATGCTAGGTATACAAAGATAAAAATGAAATTGTCCCTGAATCCAAGAATCTTATATGGCCTAGATGTTTTACATTGATAATATGATTCTATGATGCTCACATACAAACATCTCATGGCACTAGTCACTAGTGGAAAAATGTTACTTTGCAGTATTATCTATAAATATAAAGTATTATTATTTGATCTGAGCAGTAAGGAGGTTGAAAAAAAGAAATTTGGCACTCAGAAGATAAAATATTTTACAAGAAAAGGAAAAGAGAAAGTCCAGGAAAAAAATGGCACTCTTCCAGATAACACAGGGAGCTAGTCAAAGTGATGCTTGACAAACATGTCAAATATACAAAAATAAAAGCATCAAGTTGGTCTTTACAAGTAAATATTTGTTCTCAAGTAAATTTGAAATAGCAATGGAATGAATGAAACAGAACTTTTAGGAAAGTTTACATATAGGTTATGTAAATGAGAAGCTCTGGGATTCAATAATTCCACCATTGCAAATGAATATGGCCAAGGAATTATTGATTATCTACTAGTAAACATGTAAGAGTCAAACCGGAGTATGCTGGCAAATATTTAACAACTAGCTTTCTGAAAAAAAAATGTACCCATAACACATCTTTTTGTTTAATATGCATTATTAACAGTTTCCACATCACTTTCTAAATACTAGAAATCAAGAAAACAAAAACAAGAAATCAAACCCTGATTTGTAGTGCTTGGCAATTTCTGAGATATAAATGCTCAATCAGAAAATTTCACAACTAACTTTAGCAAAGCAGTTCAAGCTGACTTCAGCATAACTTTGCCAAACACACTTTCACATGAGAGGATTTTATTGTTGCAAAACAACTCTGAGTTAACCCTAAGTCTAGAAAACAATTGCATGTAGAACTACAGAAACTCACAAGGAATCAAATACTAACAGGACCTAGAAAGGAATAAAAATGAACATTTTCCCAAAATGCTTCCAGTATAAAGAATGCCTACCCCCTCTTCTAGTAGTTTAACAATGTACCTTTAATGATTTGGTCTTTGTATGACTGTAGGACTGTAGAAAGACAAAGTGACTGAAAATCAGTGGCAGTGATGACCAAAGGAGTCTTATTTCCTCTACTATACTCAAAAATCAACATTAGCTTCCTTCTAAATTTCCCATTTTTGAAAAGCATGAAGAATAACTGGTGAGGAAATTTGAGGATGTCACTTTCTTACCCAGATTTCATTTCATGCCTTTAGAATGGAGACAGGGAGAATCTCAAAGCTGCTCTCATAGACAAAAGCCTAGTTTTGACCAAATATTAATCAACAGTTACAGCTCCTAGTAATTCTGACCAACTTGACTTAGTTTGCATATTCTTTCAGGTTGTCAACAGGAAAAGACCCCTACATAATAATTACTGCTCTCCTATGAATTTACAGATAGGATACATCTTCCTGGCCATAGACTGTATTGAAAGAGTTCTAAAAGTCATGCAACAGTTTTCTGATTTTTCCTTTGAAGCCTAGAAAATTGTGGAATAATTTACTGAAGGACAGGGGCCAGAGGCAGCCATACTGTTGTGAAAAGAGCACTGGACTTGGAGTTAGAGGCAGTGGGTCCATATCCTGCCTCTGGAATTTACTACTCACGTAATTTTGTATGAATGAATTAAGTTCTTTGGGTGTCAGTTTTCCTATTTTTAAATGAAGGTGCTTGCACTATATGATCTTACAGTTTTTTCCAGTTCTAAAAATAAAACTTAAAAGTAGCTTACAATCAAATTCAGAAAACTGATATTAGAAACATCAATGCTATTAAATTAAATTACAAAATTCCACAACTAATGGCCAATTCAGCAAACATTTATTAAGCATTTATTTTGAGTCAGGCACTGTTCTAGGCTCTGGGTCTGCAATGACAAAATAGAAGAATCCCAGCCCCCAAGAACTTGTGTTCTGTAATAAACATGGTGACATGTTGGCTTAACTCTTTTTTTTTGTATTTCATCATTATTTATTAATTTCTTTTATTAGTAGTAGAAAAATAATATTCTCACATAATCTCTGATCAGAGAAAATATATCTCTTAACCAGGGAATGAATCTGCATTAAAAGAAATGAAATCTGAAAGGTAATCTGAAAATTGGATTTAGCTGTTCTTTCAATATTTATACGAGGTTTGGCTCATGAAAAATGTATTATCCATTGCTAAAGGAATTATATGATTCATTGATTCAGAACACAACACAAAATACATTGTTTTCTTACAATCTCTTAATAGTAAGAGAAAGTAAAAATCAACTAGAATCCTTAAGAAGAAGAAAAAGTATTATTTTATATAATTATGGTTTCTAATAGTATGATTTAGAATACATGTGACCACATCATGCTATTCATTGTATGCACTAATTGGTACTTAGTTGTATTACATGGGGGCAATGTGTGACAATGAAAAAAATAAAAGGATTAGACCAGGAATTTGATGGGACCTGGGTTCAAGTTTTACCTCTGGCTTCTTTTAGTTGAATTGGCCATGGTGCAATGATATAATCTTTCTGAGTCTCAGTTTTCTCATTTGTAAAATAGATGCTAACCTCATGGAGTAGAGGTGTATATCAAATGAGATAACATGCAAACTCATTAAAGTACTTCATATTTTATCAACTGCTATTTTTAATTACTCAATAAACAAGAGATTATTGCCTTGGAGGGGAAATTTAATAACCACTTTTATCCTGGAGAGAAAAAAGTGCCTTGACTGAGGTTCGGCAAGACAATAAGTTTGGCTAGGTGATATCTGTGCAAAAGGGGATATTATTAGTCTTGGAGGTAATCGGAGCTCAGGTAGAACACTTGTCTTCTCCTTTCTCTCATCTATGAAAATCACGGAGCTGAAAATAGATGTCACTCCTCTTTTAACTCTTCTAGAAATTCTTATTGCTGCTGTGCATAAGCTGCATTTTTCTTTGAGGTTTTGGTTGTATGACATTTTTAAGTCATTCTCTTCTTCTGGGTTTGTGTTTTGAACTTCCCTGTCTCTATAGTACCCCTTTTTGGTGGAGCTCTCTTTTTTTCTTCTATATTTTAATCCTTTTAATTCCTCCTACTGCTTTCACAGCTCTGTGTGACGGCCTTTCTGTATACCAGTCTCCTGATCTGAGCCCTGAAACTTCTTGAACTAGGTTTGCATCTGTTGGTTTGTGTGTGGCTGAAATTTTCAGAAGATTGTTGCTGCACTCAATCACTGTAAGCTCATTGAGAGACTCTACTGGTCTGGAACTACTGAACTGCCAGCTCCTCCTTTGGTCTGGGCATCCTGCCCTAGTTATTCCAATGCAGCTTTGACAGTGGGCTAAAGAGTAGAACTAAGTAACTGCAGGCTTTGACAGCAGCCTAAAGGGTAGAACTGAATCACTACTTTGCTCCTGGGATGGATCAACTTGTTTGTTTGTTTGTTTGTTTGTTTTTCCTGGAACTTGTTCCTTTTTCAGTGTGCAGCTAGGCCCTGCTCTTGACTGTTTCTTTCTGCCTTGGTTTTCTGACCTGGAACAGGGCAGTGGGGGACAGGGCTTCCAGATCCCTGGGGATCTCTTTCTACCCAGGTGTTTCCTGCCCTGATGCTCTCCCTTGACCTCCTTCCTGCCCCAGAGTACTAGAATGTTACATGCCTACTGCACTCTTGACCAGATCTGTCCCCAGTTTCCACAAATCTTTTTGTCTAAGTCTCTCTGGGGGAGAAACAACTCACCAACTTTTCTTGGTTTTCCTGATCAGAATTCAAAATGGTACATTTTCTAGGTCCTTATATAGCAGGAAGAGTGGCAAACTATGTTAAAATACTTCTTCCCCCTCTGCTGTCTTGTCTCCATTCCTCCTTCTGCCTCTTTCAACAAACAAGTAAACTACTCATATACCAAAAAGGTAAATTGCTGATGCACCAAGGTGGCGGGGGGGGATTGTCATTACCAGATCCTCTAAGCTCTCTACTAGTTCCAAGGCCACACTCTTCATTATAATTTGTACATTCTGAAAACAATAGAAATATTATTTGATATCCATACTATATGACATTTATATACAAATAAAATTAAATAAACATATTTAAAATTACAATTAAGGTTGATATAAAATCTCCTTGGTATTATTGAAAAATAACATGTACATAAGTGATAAGTTCAGGCTCTTTGACTGTGGGGATTCTTCTCCCCAAATTCCAATGACAACCTTTCTATAACCCTTTCTAACTTGAAGTCTTTTTTTTTTAAGTTTTATTTATTTTATTTTTGATTTATGGAATAAAGCAATCATTTTTATAACATAGTATGATTTTTAAAAGGATGATTGCCAATGAAACTTTAAATCTATTGTTGGCATCTTAAGTAATAATTTACCCTTGGTAGCACATGGAAATGTCAGAGATTGGATTTTAAATCCAGAATTTTCTCACTCCAAGTCCAATATGCTATCTACTATTTACTCCATACCCAACAAGCTATCATACTTCCCACCTGGATGCTCAGTGGAACTTCACCATTGCCTCTAGAAATTCATCTTCCTTTAAGATTAAATCATCTCTGAAACTGACACTTACTTATACTCCCCTGTTTCTTTGATCACTCCTTACTTCTGCTTGGAGACCGAGCATGAAGGGTGGACTTTGTGAGCTCCTCCCAGATCTTATATAAGGGGATGGCCCAGGCCGACAGCCATCAAATCTTACTTGGCTGCGTGAGTTAATCAATCATTCCTCCCATCCCTTTTTCAACTCCTTTTATGTGTTGTCTTCTCCCATCAGATTGTAAGCAACTTGAGGACAAGGACTGTCTTTTGCCTTTTTTTTGTTTTGCCAGCATTTAGCATAGTGCCTGACACTTAATCAGTGTTCATTGATTGATTTTGCTTGATTTAGTTAAACAAATAAATATAATGTGAGGGACTAGATCATGTGATTTCATTGAAACAAGATACTCTGAGTTCAGTGGCCTCCTTCTACCAGAACACCTAGGCACTTTCTTTGCAATTTGTAATTTTGCAGAGTTGCCTAAATCAGGGAGAGGTTAAGGGAGTTGTTTAGAGTAACATAGCCAGTGTTTGTCAAAGATGGTACTTAAACCTAAGTCTTCTTGACTCTGAGACTGGCTCTTTATCCACTTTGTATCTCTACGGTACTGCCTTTCCAAAATTTTATTTTACAAATATTACCAAAATGCCTCATTTTCCTCAAAAAAAAATTGCCTACTCCCGATGCATTGCTTAAAATCCTAGGCAAGAAAGTATGTTAGATTGTGCAGGCTACACCTATTAGTCAGGCCTAAAGCCTTCACTTGGAGGAATCATTCCTATTCATTTCTAATTAGAGTAATGCATCTGAAAATGTTTTCCTTGCTAACCAACCACAAGGAGCTGAAACTCTCCCTTCTGGGAAAGTGAGCAGATGGTGTCTCTTCATTTACTTATCCCATACAGGCAGGGTGGAAGCAATGATTTCATAGTTCTTTTCCATTTCTTCTGCCTAGGATTTGGATAGGTGTCTAGTCTGCGGTTAAGACTTCTTCAGCGATTTCATGTCCAGTCCCTTTTGTCTGATGTTACTTTGATCCTGACCCATTAGCATCGATGCTTTGCTTGGATGACTCTCACCACAGATCTATTTTCTTTGGCAGGAGACTTCTTTTCTCCTGGTTGTAAGAATCTGGCCAGTAATGAGGTGGTAAGCTCCTGTCTGAGCAGCAGGAGTTTCCCAGGTTCCTTTCTTTCATTAACTTTCTTGGGCTGTAGCCACGGCAGTGAGACTTTGGGAGTTGAGTGCTCAGCCTCCTCCAGCACAAGTCATTTTCTCACATGGACTCACATGGCCCCAGTGGTCCTGTTGCCCCTTCACCCTCTTCTTTTCCCTTTTTAATAGTTTAAAAATATTTTTATTTCTAAAATTCTCTAGAGCTTCCATGGGATGGTTAATCTGTGCTATTACTTTTTACTTAGGTGCTATTTAACGACCAGCCTTTTCTATTAGCTTTAGAGATGCCCTGGGGGTATGCCGGAAAGACCACTAGATCCAGACCCAGGAGGATTGGATCTGAGTTCCAGTGCTGATATTTGTTAAATGTGTGACCCTGGACAAACCAGTGAACTTCTTCTCTGACAAAGCATACCAAGCTTATGGGTTAAATGGCGCAAGTATCACTGTACCCATTTTCCCAATAAGGAAACTTAGGATCAGAGAAGAAGCATCTACATGTCACAGTGCATGGAGTTTTTGGCCTAGAATCAGGAAGATTTGTGTTCAAATCTGACCGCAGATACTTACTAACTCTATCACCCTGGGAAAGTCACTGAGCCTCCATCTGCTTTGCAATCCTTAGCTATAAAATTGGGAAAATTTGCCTCCCAAGATAGGTATGAATATCAAATCATATAAAATTTGTAAAGCACCTGGAACATAGTAGATTCTTAATGCTTGTTTCCTTTTTTATAGAAATGGGAGTTGTTATCTTGGCTGGGATTTTTTTAGGATAGGAATACATTCTTTCTTAAATTCATAACCTGAGGTTCCTAAGTACAAGATGACAATAGAGGCAAATCTATTTTTTTGCTGTCCTCAAGAAATAAAAACCTTGTGGCAAGCTGGATCTTTCCTTTCTCCTTTCTGCTTTAACATCTGAGTCCAGCACTTTTCACTTGATTCCTCAGAAGGGGAAAAGGTGACCTCTATCCTCTGCTTGCTCTGTAGATGTATTAGTGGTATATATGACTGCAATGATAGGGGGTGCTGAAGAGATGTGTTTTAAATCTGAACTCACAAGTTAATGCTTCCATCCTTCAAGAACTACCCAAAGGCAACAGCAAAGAGTGAATTTAGAGATGAACATTTAGATTCCTTTTTCATAGATAGAAAAGGTCAACTAACCCTTTGGGGGTGGTAGGGGATGGATGGTGAGGGCACTAGATACCACCCATTTCTGTTCATTTTAATTGACTGATCCTTTTCACTACCATCAGTCAGCACTGACACTGAGTCAAAGATATTGATTAACAATGGTATTTATGTGTGTTTATCACTTAATACTAATCAACTAGGAGTGAATAAAGCTAGATAGAAATGGTAGAAATTGCAGAGGCAAATTTAAGATTGATATAAAGAAAAAAAAATCACCATGTAAAAGCTTTTGACTGTGTGGGTCATGATAAGATGCAGCAAGTCCTCAAAGAGATGGGAATACCAGATCATCTTGCTTGTCTCCTGAGAAAGCTGTGTGAGGGTCAAGAAGCAGCAGTTAGAACTGAATATAGAATGACTAATTGGTTTAAGACTGGTAAAGGAGTACACAAAATTGTATATTGTCATCCTATTTATTTAACTTGTATGCAGAATACATCATGTGAAATGCCAGGCTTGGTTAATCAAAAGTCAGACTTGAGGTTACTGGGAGAAATATCAATAATCACTGGTATTCAAATGATACATTTCTGAAAGCAGAAATTGAAGAATTAAGAAGCATCTTGATGAGGGTAGAAAAAGAGAATGTAAAAGCTATCTTGAAACTTGAGAACAACAACAAAAAACAACAAAAATCCTAAGACTGGTTCCATCACTTCCTGGCAATTAAAGGGAGAAGTAGAATGAGCATCAGATTTTATATTCTTGAGCTCAAAGTTCACTGCAGATGGCTACCACAGCCCAGATACTTTTTCTTTGGAAAGAAAGCTATAGGGCAGCTAGGTGGTGCAGTGAATAGAGCACTGGCCCTGGAGTCAGAAGGACCTGACTTCAAATCCAGCCTCAGACACTTAACACAAAAACTAGCTGTGTGACCTTGGGCAAATCCCTTAGCCCCAATTGCCCTCCAAAAAGCAAACAAAAAAAAAATTAAAGAAAACTATGGCAAATCTGGGCAGCATACTAAAAAGCAGAGATATCACCTTGCCAATAAAGGTAGAGTCAAAGCTATGTTTTTTCCAGTAGAAATGTATGACTGTGAGAGTTATATGATAAGGAAAGCTGAGTGCTGCATAATTGCTGCTTTTGGATTGTAGTGCTGAAGACTTTTGAGAGTCACTTGGAAGGAAATAAAATCAGTCAATTCTTCAAGAAATTAATTCAGACCATTCATTGGAAGGACAAATACTGAAGCTGAATCTTAAATACTTCAGTCACATAATAAGTTGGGACTCATGAGAAAAGACCCTAAAAATTTAAGGCAAAAGAAAAAGGCAGAGGATGAGGTGCATAGATAGTGCCATGTAAACAATAAACATAAACTTGGACAGACTTCAGTAGATAGTGGATCCTAGAAGGGCCTGGTGTGCTATGGTTCATGGGATCATGAAGAGTTGGACACGATCAAATGATTGAACAATAACAAATTTAAAAGTGAAAAGGGCTGACCTTGGAAGTAATGACTTCCTTCTCTGTCAAGCTTCATCATCATCATCATCATGCAAAAAAAATGAATAGCAACTTGTCAGGTATATTGTAGAAAGAATTCTCATTTAGATACAGGTTGGACAAAATGGTCTCTGAGACCCCTTCATATTCTGAGACTGTAATTCTGTGAGATACATTTCATTTCAACTCACTTGCTGTTATGGGAATCTGAAGATCTTCCCTGCCCCTAGGCCCTTCGTTGAAGTGGCTACGTGACCTTGAGGACCCTTGGATATTTGAAAGTATACTCTGTTCCCTAATAGGCTGAATGTGGTCACGTGGAGCCTGTGGCGCCAGGCTTGTTTTCCAGGAATGCCCATGCCTTGTAGCTTTGTGATTGGGCAATGGGTCTAGAGGGCTGT
>CM053580.1:41820337-41863586 GCA_028627135.1 Pseudochirops cupreus
AGTTTTCACAGTTGCCAGAGCTATGAGGAGAACACCTTCTCTACAGCTACCACAAGCTCCAGCACACTGGCCACACACCCCAAGACCACTACACAAGACCCACAGATCCAAGCAGTTCAAAGCAAGAGTGATTATCATTTGGTCTCTTGGTCCCCCCACGATCTGAAGGCCAGTTGCTCCAGAGTTAGCTGTGTGGCAGCAGCTGTAGCCAAGTGCCTCTGCCACCTCTGCTACCCCAGGGGCAGGGGCCAGACCATGCTCTTCTATCCCTCAGTTCCAACACAGTTCCCCACTGACCTTTTACTTTATCTTTGGTGTTTGTGGGTTGATAAGTCTGGAAACCTCCACAGTTTCTGGTGATTCACTCTCCTGAAGTCTGCTATGGCTGGTCTGGGCCATTGGTTGGGGTGCCCCTGGGCCTAGATGGCTCATACAGGACTGTGCTGGGCTCCCACCTCAGTGTGATAGACCCTTACTGCTGGCCTGCCAGGCTTCCTTCAGAGGGAGATTTGTTTTTCTCTGTCACTTTGTGGGTTCTGTAGCTCTATAATTTGTTTAGAGTCATTTTTTTTTACCAGTATTAGAGGTGGTTGGAGAATGAGCTGAAGCAAGCTGATGCTTTTACTCCACCATCTTGGCTCCACCTCAAATTAATTTTTAAAGGAGAGAACATTAGCTTTTGGGAAAGGCCTTCAATAGGACATAGCAGTTGAACTGAGCCATGAAGGAAGACAGGAATTTTAAGATGGGGACCAGGAAACTCATTGCAAACCAGGAGCCAAGGTTTTCAAAGGCAGAGATGGAAGCTGGGATGTTAGGTGCCAGAAATATGAAGGAGATCAGCTGGGCTGGAACTTAGAGGGCCTGAAGGAGAGTAATATGCCTGTAAATCATATTTGGTGAAATGTGGCAAAGAGGCTGTGTGTCAGAGTGGCCAGGGAGATGGCCTTGAAATTGGAAAGATCTGTGTTCAAGTCTCTCTACTTTATACTGGCCATATGACCCTGAGAAAATCATTTAATTTTTTTGCTCTAGGCAACATTCTGAGATTATAAATTGCAGGGAAGGTGACAATGTGCCTTGATGAAGGGAGCTTCCTGACTAGGAATTACCCATAGTCATGAATATATCAATTCAGACTCTATTTCTATCTTTTGCCCTAATATATAGAGATCTACTTATACTCAGAATGTACCTCTTTTCCTCACCCTTATTCTTTAGGGATACAGTATTTCATAATTTCATAAATATGCAACCTGGACACAACATTATTCTGAAAAATTTAATAATAAGAGTTAACATTTCTATGTCACTGTGTATCAGGCACTGTGCTTTAGAATTATTGTCTCATTTAATATTCACAGCAACCCTGGGAGGTAGCTGGTATCATTATCATTTTTTTATAGATTAGGAAACTGAGTCACATAGCTAGTAAATGTCTGAGGCTGGATTAGAATTCAGATCTTCTTGACTCCAGGCCCAGAGCCCTATCCACTGCATCACTTTGCTGTGCTTCTAAGCCTCAATTGGTCTGTCATCTCATTGTTGTGAATGTCTAGAAATCACAACATGCTCATTCTTTCTCAACAGGTGATACTGAAATATCCTTGTTCATCCACAGAAGAATTAGCCCAGAAGCTAAACTTATTTCACTGAGAACTGAAAAGGTTTGGACCTCAAACATTCATCACCTATTTATAACCAAGAGACTCCAGGATTCAACCATCTCTTGTTTTGACCATGAGCCAGGAGGAGGGACTTACCACATTGCCCTGTGCTGACTACTTCCCCTTCCTCTTCTTTTTTCCCATTCAATAGAATGCATACTCTTTGAAGACAGAGACTTTTGAAATTGTGTTTGTGGGTCCTGCCTGGCATACAATAGGTGTTTAATAATAGCACATGCGGGATCATCACCATACTTCCTCCATGTCTTTTGCACTTCTTGGATTATAGTACAAGAATTTTATTTTTCCATCCATCATCTCTTACTCTCTCTTCTTAATGGGTCCACTTCTCTTCATGATTATACATTTCCTCTATAATATACCTTGTACCACTTCTTGCAAGTAGATTAGAATTGATAATTTGCTGCAGCTTCCTTGCATGTACTATAATCTCTGATATTCCTGGTGTTACTAATGCTTTGAAAGTTGTGGTGTTCCAATATTTGCAACCATATCACATCACTGGGAACGTATATGTTCAAAATGTGCATTTTATGAAAAGTGCTACATGATTGTATATCTAATCCACTGTCCATTTACAGTATTGCAGGTTAACTCATGGAATTGGTGTGAACTAGTCTGAATCAGTCTACCTGCCTTGGAATCATCTGAACCAGAGGTGTCAAACACATGACCACATTTCTCTCAAGTATGGCCCTAATTAGATTAAAATGTAATTGGGAAATATTTAGCCAGATAAATAAAAATGTAATAGACATAGATAATGTTAAAATATGATTTTGATATCTAGTCCAAACCTCTCATCCTACAAATGAAAAAGCAGCAGGTTGAGAAGCTAACCAAGTATGTGGCAGAGCCAAAATTTCACCGCAGGTCCTCTGACTCCAAACCCTGTTTTCTTTCCACTATAATCTACAAAAATGCATTTCCCTACACAGGTTATTATATAGTCCTCCCAAGAATGCCTACATCCTCATCATCTAGAACAGTGCCTAGTATGCAGTAAGTGCTCAGTAAATAATTTTTGAGTGAATGACCAAGTGAGGTAGGTAGTGCAATTATCAGAATTCTCCTTTTTATTCCTTAGTAGACAGGAAGTGGTAAAGTCAGGCATTATGGTTTTAACCTTATATCACAGCATTTAACACTTGCCCATTATTAATAGGCATTTCTTGCATTGGTAACTCTTCACAAGTGACATCCTGCCTGTGAGTTTTCACACAACCATTCACCCACGCTTTCCCTCCTCATCTCTTCTTGGAATCCCTAGTTTCCTTGAAAGTTCAGTTCAAATTCTACTATTAATACTTTTGTGAATTTCTTTCTCTCCCCGCCAAAAAAAATTACCACACATTTAATTTTTACATATTTTGTGTATGCTTAAATGTGCATTTGTTGCTTCTCCAATAAAATATAAGCATCTTGAGGGCAGGGAGAATTTTATTTTTATACTTTAGTTTCATTGCCTGGCATATACTAACTTCTTAAAGAATGCTTGTGGTTGATTGGCTGATTAATTTAATTTTACAAGTGAGGGTGGACAATTTCCAAAGCACAAATTTATGAATTTTAGTTACTTTTTAAATCAAAAGCTCTTTCCCCTGAATATGTGACTTCGAAAGATTTTCAGCAGTTATCAAATAAAATTTTTCATTTATTTGAGGACCTAGTTTCTTCCCATGGGGATACATTGCTAATTTAATCATGCAAATCAATAGGATAATACAATCTAATTAACAGAAACATGTTCAGCAGATGATGTTTCAGGAATACATTCAGTGAAGTCAAGTGTATCTGTAGTTAAAAGGAATGGAGAGGTTGACTTGAGGCTCTGAGGATGCTTTCAGTTCTAATATTTTATGATTTGCGTAAAGTAATTTACATGCTATTTAAGAAAGACATTTTTCTCATTAAAAATGTATAGAAAGCTTATAACCCCTGGTAAAACAGTGTTTGGAAAGAGTAGGTATATTAAATTATATATGGTCACTTAGGGAATTGTTCAAGAAAATACTAATCGTGATGCTTTAAGCCCATAGGTATTCTGGTAAGTCCATCCATCATGTTAGAACAGTTGTTGCTAATAAAGTCTTATTCCCAGCTACAAAGAGCTTTGAAAGCACTTTCCACTTGGATTACTGTATTATCTTACAGATTTTAAAGATTCTGTTGTTAGTTTAGGGAATTGGAAATGAATGTCAAAGCTAGAGCCGTGAAACCCTGAGTTGAATCTCTCATTCTGAGTGAGTAACAGTACAAGAAGAAAAAAAAAACAATCATATTACATGCATGGACATGAGCTGAGCTACCAAAGCTCAATTAAAGACACTTAGAAAAGGAGGTACATAGGGAAAACAGAAGCTGGGATAGGGATTACCTTGTAGCATCAATGGTGTTTTTTGTGTTCAATAGTCATGACTTGGATGGGTTACATTGTGCATTCACTTTATCTTGTCTCTTACCAAGATTTTAAACTTTTTTTGGAGGGTAGGGGTACATTGGATACTTCTTGTATACATCCTACAGCTATCTAGCATGGTGCCTTTGTACACAGTGGGCACTCAATAAATACTCTACAAGAACATCTGGGAAGCATGGCTGCTACTTAGTGCAATAGTGACTACTTTGCTTTTGTCATGTTTATATGGATGTTTGCTTACCAAATCTGGAAAAACCAATACATGCCAGTATTTTCAGATAGTTAAAACTAAGTGGGGGGTGGCTAGATGGTACAGTGAATAGAGCACCAGCCCAGGAGTCAGGAGGACCTGAGTTCAAATCCAGCTTCAGACACTTAACACTTACTAGCTGTGCAACCTTGGGCAAGTTGCTTAACCCCAACTGCCCTCCAAAAAAGGAAAAAAAAACACAACCCTAAGTGGCAACAACAACAGCAGTCACATGAGCCCAGGGCCACCTGTTATGGGCAGATGGCTATAGGTTATGTGGTTACTCTTGGAGGGAAAACCTTGTTTTGCAGAAAAATGCACCTCAGTTCCCTTCCTCCTACAAGCAGCTGCAGCAACAGAGTAATGTTTGCCCAGTGATTCCTCTCAGGAAGAAGCAGAGGTCATTTCCAGAGAAAGCTGGAGGATTCAGAAAAGAGCAATCTTACAGAGAGGGAGAAAAAGTCAAATCAATTATTTTTGTTCCGAGTATTTCAATGGACTGTTGGTTTCTGGGGATAGGCTTCCATAGACTCATCGCTGATATACATACATACATACATATGTATAGAGAGAGAAAGAAAGAGAGAGGTATGCATATGTATATATGTATGTACATGTAGGTGTAAATGTATATGTGTATGTGCATATATGTATATATACAAATACAATACATGATATACATATATACATGAGTGTACACATAAACAAGGCACACACATGCCTATATACATATACGCAAACATCTACAACATATACATGCATATGTGAACATGTGCCCACAGATATACCTACACACATATACACATGTGTATGCATATATACACACACATGAATATTGAATGTGTGTACATGCATATGTACATATACACATATTTATCCTAAAACTTCTAAAGTATGAATTTCTCAATGAAGATGGGCCTTCATAGACAGGTAAATGTTTGAACTGCAGAATCTTTGGGGCCTGAAATGACCACGCTGATAACACTAAGAGATTTCACTTGGCTCTCAGGAAAGGCAATAGCTAAAGAACCTCAACATGCACAAACAGGGTCTTTTGCATTCCGAGTTGCCACTTTTCTTCTGGGTTTAAGCTCTGACTCCCTCTGTCCTCTGGCACAGTGAGTAGCCAGGATCTTTGTGAACAGATGTCTATTCCTTCAGTCCCATGATCTAGACTTCAGCCATGAAGCTTCTGATGTGAAGAAGCTGATGCCATTGGGGTTTTTCTTGAGAGGGGTAGGAATTAGGTAAGGATGACGGGGAGATGAACTTGAAACTGTATGGAATTTCCTCTGTCTTTAATATTTGATTAATGTTTCTTCTTTTGCTGTCTACTTACTAATCTAAATAAAGTGAATGTTTTAAAATGATGGCTTTGCATGAAGATGAAAAATGAAGCAATTTATTGAGAAGGAAAGGAAGGGATATTTAAGCAGGCCATAGGATAGGGGTCAATTGAGAGAGAATGATTATGTCGTATGAGATAGAAATCCAGGAACTTGCCAGTGATGTCAGAGCACTTGAATGACAGCTACATTCTGCCCTGACTGCTGACAGAAGAATATTATTCAAAGCAACCATTTATTATTATACATAGATGATGGGAAATGGTATTAAATGACAATTGCCTTAAAAGTCAACTTTTTTGGAATAAAATAACCAAAGGGGAAATAGGTGGCAAGTTATTATGGCATAATAATTACAATAAAATTAATAACCCACCAATAAATAACACACACTGAAGCTTTTATGATTGGTAGTTTTAACTCCTACTTAAAGAATCTGTCCTTGTTTCATTTCTCAAAAACAATTATACCATCCGTGCTTCATAATTTAAATAAGGATTTCCTGCTTCCTTTCATCCCCAAAGAGTCCCTAGTTAGGAGTCATTATATAAATTAAAATAAGGAGCCATTCAACAAACATCTCAGAGTTCTCTACCTAACTCAAGTGTTTGACTGCTTTCTGTTGCGTGGACAAATCTTGTTCTATGGTCAGATTCTCCAAAGTAAGCTTTGAACAGTTATGCTGCCACTTTATAGTTATTATAGGTCACAAAAGATTCAGTCAAAAGAGTTTAGATTGCTTAGTGCAGCCCCTCACCATTTCCATAAAGACCACGAAAGTTCAGATTTCACTTGGAAAGCATGAGAATAGGTTGCCCTGGGAAGCGTACATCCTCACCTTATATACCAGTCATTTTTTGAAAATTCATTTTTAAGTTATTTGCTTGAAACTCTGAACCCTTTCCTTATAGAAGATATTGCATATATAGTAGATTTCTAAGTCAGTCCGCAAAAGCACATTTAATCCAAAATCTAGTTAAATTACATATCAATAATTGGACAAGTTTGAATTCTGAGTTCTGGGACCATGAATTGTAGGAGAGATGAGATAGAAGAGGAAAAAAAAATGATTGTGGTATGTATTAGAGAGAGTGAACTCAACCAAATTTTGGTCAAACTTTTTTTTTTCTGATTTTCCTAACATTTCTGGTCGAATAAGGAGTCCTTCCCAAGTAGTTTATGTCCTTGTATTGATTAAATCTTGGACTATTGGGTTTATTTGTTTTTTAATCTCGGTAAGCTTGCCTGTTTCACTGATCTACTTAAGAAAAATAATTGTTAAACATTTTTTGATAATTTTAGTTTCAATCTGATGTCTGGAAGTTCTATCCCTATCTTCATTCTTCTCTTCACACCTCTCCCCCATTATTTCCCTTGAGATTCTAGACCTTTTGTTCCCCAGAAAGAAATTTGTTATTATTTCATATAGCTCTATTAATTTGCCCCTTGATAGTTTGATTGATTTGACATTAAATATATCATTAGTGAATAGGGATGCAAAATTTTAAAATACATCTCTTTCATAAAGATATAACTGTACTTAGGCAAAATTTTGGTGTAGTCATTGCTGGTGTAGTCTCAGTTTTTTTTTTTCTGAAATCCTTTGACACACAGTGTCCTTATATTCTATTCAAAGCAGCAGCCAGCCCAGACCTGTTAAATCCTTCACATTGCCTAATGCTCCCAAATTTCCTAGCTTCCCTGTTCCTCCATAAAAGGTCCCATTTTCCTATGGTGGCTGGCTCAATGAGTCCTTAGGGCAAATGCAATGATACCTTTCTCCCTTCTGTGAACACACCAAGTTGCCCTCTTTTCTATGCATGCCTTTCTTATAATATTACTTTTCAGAATCATTATGACTCTTCAAAGCTCAGATCAGGGCCACTTCTTCCCAAAACTTTTCTGATACCCCTGGTTCTTAATCTTCTCTCTGCCTCTCTGTTTTAACTTTCACTTGTATTATAACTTACCTGTGTCCAAGTTGTGATATCCAAGTAGCACAAATGAATGAATGCATCTTAACAGCTGAACAAGTCCATTCCTTGGTGACTTTAACTCTTAGCAGAGAATCTTGCACACACCAGATAGTTCATACAATGTTTTCATCAAATTTAATTTTGAGAAATTTGGGTGCTATATTCTGGAGCAGAACAGCAACAAAATATCGGTAACTTATGTAGACCCAACATGGCAATGAGGACATTTTTTATAAATTAAAAATGTATTACATATGTATAAATTTAATGTATGTACATTTATAAATGTAACATAACATAAATGCAATATATAAAAATGTAACACATTTTAGTCATTAAAATGTATTTTAAAAATTAATAGATGATATAGGTGTGTAAACATATACATACATGCATATACATACATATGTGTGTATATGGAAGGGACAAGTATGTAATATTGAAAACAATGAAATTGGACATGGCAAGAAAAAAAAGAGGCTTCCCCTTAAAAAACATTTTTAAGACCATAGAGTTATCATATTAGCGTTGTCATGTCAGCTGAATAGGAAAAATCAGTTTTAAAACTACCTTTTATGAAATTTTAAAAAATCATTCTTTATGTCTTCCCCTTCCTGTCTGTTCCCACTAAGAAAGAAAGACAGTTTTTTTTCCTTCTCTTTTCTTGTTGATATCTGGCTCTTATTTCAGGCTCCTTTTCATTGAAGGACTGTTTTGCTTTAGGTATTTTAGTAGCTAAGTTAATAAACTTAATTGGTGTAGCCTCATTGAATGATCTCATCTTTCCTTCTGGATAAGAGAAATCCCCATATTTTCCTTAGTTCCCTAGACACATTTCAGTGTATCAGGGATTTGAGAACTGCCTGGCATTCTGGGATTTGCAGTTCAGAAGAACAAGTATTCCTTCTCAGTCTTGAAAAGAAATATGGACTATTGTGACCTTTGAGCCAGTAAGCAGATTTGAGTCCCTTCTGGAAGTTCTGCAAAAGAGATATATGGTCTTCAAGAAGGCAAGATGTGGAAGGACAGAACTGGAATGGCAGGAATGGAACAGCAACAGTAGTGATGAGGTGATATCCTCAGTCCATGTCCCCTATCCCTAGAACTTAAGAGCAACTATGGGGAAAACTATGAGGTGGGGGGAGGGAAGAGGGGAAGGGGAAGGGAGAAAAAAACTAAGTTGCAACAGAGAAGAGAGCAATCACAAGAGAGCAACACAGGTTGCTACAGGCATCTAGAAATTAAAAAAAAAATCTTCAACTGAATCTGCTGGTGGCAATTATATCTTCAATGACTGGGAGAAGTGCTAAAAGGTCTACTCTTTCCCTAGCTTCCCCCTTCTGTGTCTGTTCAGTTACATTCACTGTTATGTACTCCTTTCATTTCTTTATCTAAGCTGTTCCTTATGTCCTGATTTTGTTTCATATGTAAAAATACCAGAATCAATCATGAAACCTTGCAATGAATGTATAGTCTTTGCCAATGCATTAGCTGGAAATACAGAAAATTTGAATTAGTGTAGGGATCTAAACCTGTGTCAAAATGTTGGACATTTTCTTAACTATTGATATATTTTCAAATGATATAAACTCCGTAAATTAGCAGAGAAAGAGATTATGTGGACCTGAGGACCATAATTTGACCGTAGTCTGGAAGTGAGCTAAGTACTATAATAAGATGTTACTGATTGTATTTCCACTCTCTTGTGTGTCAGAGGAGGGAAGAATAAAGGAGGGGGTGATATTAAAGAAGTCATACTTTAAACACTCCACCTTTTAGATCACATGGGAGGGTCTAAGAGGATTGAGCTCTGCCCCTTTATGAAAAGTAGGAGAGGGATATAAAAGACCAAGTACCAGAAGAACAACTACACTCCCTACAGTGATACCTAACAATATTTTAACACCTTTTGTGCACAAAGGCAATTTAAAAACAAAACAAAAAAAACCAGACACAACCAAACAAAAAGCACTCATCTTTCTGAGAATTTCTAGTATCCTATGAAGTCTGTTAGTATTTCACCTTCCCTTTCCTTGCCATTTTTTCTTGACTAGATTAGTCCAAGGTACCTGTTTCAGGCTAGTTTTCCCTTCAATAATTCAAAACTTAAACTCCTCCTCCTAAAGGGAACCTAACATTTATCAAGTTTGATTGGAACTTCTTTCCTATTATAACAGGGCAGATCCCAAAGGATTATGAAAAGGAATTGGAATGGACCAATGGAGCAGGGAGATTAGAATACAAAGTACAATATATATGCACCCAATAATTCTAATGTAAAATTCACAAAGGGAAACACCATATCTATTTATTTTGTATTCAATTTTGATGTAAAACAATTTCATAAAATGTACATTCCTCCCTATAGAATGCAAGCTTCTTGAAGACAAGAAGTATTTAATTTTTGTCTTCATATCTTTGGAATTTAGCACCCTGCTTAGTACATAGAAAGTACTTAATGAATGTTCAGTGAATTTTTTTCTAATTTAAGAAATAGCTTAAAAATCAATGATGGTGGGAGATTTTCACATACCATCTTATTAAGGAAATCCTTAATATGAAAAAAGTTAAAATAAGAAATAAATTATGGATTTTGATGGAATTTAAAAAAATAGATCTAGAAGTTGGATAGAAGTCAATGAAATAAGGCAAAAACATATCTTATGTCAAAAATGCATCAATTATACACAAAATAAATGTCTTTAATTTCTAAGAAATAATAGCTAAATAAAGAATAGTAAAGATTGTGTACACTATATTTTGACTCATATTTCAATAGCATTAGAATTAAAATTATTTAATAAATAAAAGATGTAGAGACCTTAATGTGGAAACAACAACATTAAAAAAAAAACATTTATGATCAAATGAGAAAGAATATTGATTCAGGAGCCAGAGAAATTGGTTCAAATTCTTCATTTGATTGTCACCTTAAACAAGTTGTTGAATTCTCTTCAGTCTCAGTTTCTTTATCTGTAAAATGAAGATACTAAATTAAATTACCTCTTAGATCCATTCCAGCTGTAGATCTAGGATGCTGTGAAAGAGGAAAATTTAAAAGCAATAGTAACTTACATTAAAGATGACCATACAGATACTACATGTAGAAACCTGTGGAATGCAGCCAAAGTAATATTCATAAGCCTATTTACAATATTAAATGCAGGTGTAGTAAGAAAGAGGAATATAATGGTAATGAAATTTGAAGACCCCTTTGTATTGCTAAGCTATGAGGTACTTAGCACCTAGTTTCAAATTAAGCCTCTGTTAAAGAAACAGAAGATAGAAACCCTGTTGCTGATGTAACAGGAAGGGACTGAACAGGAAGGAGCAATACTGTATGTAAGGAAAAACCCCAGCTGGGAAAGTCAGAACTTCTTGGGATGAGCATCTGAAGGCTGGGCTGCTGCTGCTGGACTGGAACTTCCATGGAGAAAGTGATTTTGATTTTGAGAATGGGAGAAAGTGATTTTCATTTTGAGAACAAAGCTGCTAAAGACTTTTGAAGGCCAGCTGGAGCTGCTGAGGCCACTGAGAATTTCCAAGGCCCAGCCAGAGCTGCAGAAGACTGAGGAAACATGACTGTGATGCTGGTACTCTGTATGAACCTATTTGTGGCTTTGTTAAGCCTTGACTTCCTGGGAACAGAGACTATGAATTGTCACATAGATTATTTCAAAATAGTGAAAGGAGGAAAAAAAGTCAGTTACCTTGGAGTCAAATATGGCTTTTGATTCTCATATTAAACAAGGAGAAAGGGGAAAATGATATAAACATCTATCATCTATTATCTATCTATTTATCTATCTGTCTGTATGTCATTCTACATATACACATACAGAGAAAAGTAATGAATTGACCCAAAAATGCTCAGTAAAATTTTCACTAATAGAACACAACAATACATCAGAAAAATTATCTAACATAACCAAGTAAGATTTAAAACTAAAGTACAGGGCTTTCTTTTTACTAGGAAAATATGCAGGATGATTATATGAATGGGAGAAAAATAGAGATTATATGATCAAAACATTATCTATAGAGAACTTCTTTAATAAAAATATAAATTCATCAAGGGTAAATCTATTTTAAAACATAGGAATAGATGGATCTTTCCTTCATATGCTAAAAACAGTCCACTTCAAATGTCATAATTGCATGCTTTAAAAAATGGTACAAAAAATAACATAATAAAAATTTACCAGTAATGGAGGTAATAAATGGCCTTCATTTATGGATACTTGCTCCTATGCCTGGAGGAATCATGGTGGTCACTCTGGGCTCTATGCCAAAGCAACAATCTCTGGTAAATTCTATCATGATGGAAGAATTTCCATATGGTCTTAACAAGTCTCCATTCTAAGTACTAACTTGGCTAATTATAGACAGGTTCATCACCAAAGAACTTAGAAATCAGCTATCAGGCATTGTAGATAACCAATGACCTAGGTCCAGAATTAAAAAGAAAAAAATATGCAGGAATAGTATAGTTCTTATAATGACCTCTAGCTTGAATCTGTACCAAAATTCATCTTTTTAACATCATTATTCATTTGTAGATGGTGCATGATTGCATATCATGACCATTGGTTTCCAAAGCATAAAATTGTGAGTAACTGAAAGTGCAATGGAGAAGTAGATGGTGACTGTAACATATTACTAGAGAATAAATGGACAAGAATAGTGACATAGGGGATTTCATTGGACAAATATATGAGTGAAAAAGAATGTTGCTAATGGAAAGGCAATGCATTGGTATGTAGTATTTCAAAATAAAGGAATATAAAGGAAAATCTCTAGTACAAGGATACTACTAAGTGAAATCAATCTCGGGCTAATTTAAAGAGTTCATCAAATGCCCATAAAAATAGCAAAAAATACCCAAAACAAAACAAAGTATTTCATAGAAAAAATTATAATGTTACAAATGAAAAATAACTATAAATAAAACCTATTCTTCATTTTTAACATAGGGAATAATCTACATGTTTAATAATTGAAAAATAGACTACCATGACATTATGAAAATAATAAATAATCAACATGGAAATATAGAAAGACATATGAAATGATGTAAAGTAATGTCAGCAAAGTGTTACATCTGTTGAGAAACTCTACATGGTGATGTCGTAGTCTCCCAGTAAGATTTATCTTCACAATGAAGATTTACTATGACTATTGCTGCTGCTGCTGCTGCTACTACTACAACTACTTCTACCTAAATACTATATGCCAGACTCTATGGTAAACTCTTTATAATTAATATCTTATTTGATCCTCACAACAATCCAAAAGATTTTTGTTGTTGCTGTTCTGTTGTTTCAGTGATAGCCAGCTCTTTATGAGCTTGTTAGGGGTTTTCTATTTTATTTCAGTGGTTTCCCATTTCCCTGTACAGACGAGGAAACTGAGGAAAACAGAGGCTAAGTGATTTATCTAGCGTCACACGACGAGTGTCTGAGGCTAGATTTGAATTTAGATTTTCCTGATTCCAGGTCCAGTGTGACACCTAGCTTCCAGATTACAGCTGTGCAATTTAAAATCTTGAACTCTGATGGTTAAGCTATTCATTCAGGTTCATGAAGTCATAAGGAACAAATCATAGAGATACATGTGTCCTTATGTTCCTATGTGTATGTATAGAAACACACTATAGGATAAGAATATTTGAACTTCAGATTTAGTGCAAAGGACCTAACAAATGAATTTTTGTTTAGTTGCCATTAATTTGCTTGGCTCTACTTTGTTAAATGGTAAAAGTTTTATGTGAAATCCTATGCATTATTTTATACATTAATCTAATTTGATAATGTTATTAAGTTTATAAATTAAAATTGTTTTAGAAATCTTAATGATCCTTCAAGACTCAGTTCAGCTCCCAATTTTTCCTTGAAACTTTTCTGTGCCTCATAATGAGAATTGGTCTCTAAATATATTCAATTACTCTGTATTGCACATAAAATAAAAACATAAACTCCTCTGGGTAGGTTTTTCACTTCTTCACAAGTGGGCCCCGATAACTTTTTGCCCTGATCACTCTCTTTTCTACACTCTTTTTTCCTCTCCTCTCCCCTGCTTTTAGCCCCTGTGTCTTTACATTGGTTGTCCTACATGCTTTGAATAGACTCTTTTTTACCTCTACATGGTTGAATCTCTTTTGGTTCATTATTCAACTTAACAAGAGCTAATTTTAAACCTTTTCCCAACCCTTGTATTCTAGTTACCTCCCTCTCTACCTTGTATTTAACTAACATATACATTTTATATATACACATATAATATGTGCAAATCCAATCCATTCTGATAAACATTTATTAAACACCTACTATGTGCTAGGCAATATACTAAGTGATGAGGATACAATTAATATATGTATCATATTTTCATACGTTATATACACATTATTTATATATGTATATGTATGTATGTGTACACATACCTTGTATAAACATTTCTTGCTTTGCATAAAATCTGTGGAAATTCAACTTTACCTAAAGAATTCCTAAAGAAATATGCTTCCCCCCCAAAAAAATACCTATGTTGACTTTACTGTACAGTACTGCACTCTCTCTCTCGGCTCTTACCCTTTGGCTTGGCTCTCTTTGGTTTCTCGACCCTGACCAAAGGGAAAAAAAAAAACCTCCAAGTAAAAGTCCCACCCTGTGTGTCTGTCTTCCATCAGTCAAAGCTGTCCCTGGCCTCTATACATCCTTGAACTGCGTGCTTCCTTGTCCTTCCATAAGTGCCTGGCTCCACTTCCTGCTCCCTTCCCTCTCTAACCCAAATACAGGAGCAAGTAAAAAAAAAAGTTGCTTTTCATAGAGGTCTGTGGAATGGTTCATTTATGCAGTTATGTCTATGTCTATATCTATGTCTATGTCTATGCCTATGTCTCTATCCTCTCCTGTTAGACTGTAAGCTCCTCGTTTTGTCTTTTTCTATTTTATCCCCAGGGCTTAGAAGAATGCTAGACAGACAGTAGATACTTACTACACATTTGTTAATTGAGTGATACATATTTCTGTATGGGTTGATTGATTAATTGAAGCTCCTATAGTACTTATTGTCTAAGATCCTTACTGGAAAGGTAAAATATTCTGCCTTAATGACAGGGAAGGAATTGAATGTGCCCAAAGAAAACTGTCTCACATAAAGATATGTGTGGTCCCAAAAAGGAGTGGTATATCACTAAACTTCTACTTCCTCCTGAACACTTCACTCTTCCTCACACAGTCTCCCTGAAAAGTCAATTAGTGAGTTCATGTTGTCTTTCTCATTTGCTATCTAGCAAACATTTACCAAGTGCTTACTGTGTGCCAAGCCTACTGTGTGTTCTGTGCTGGGGATACAAAGACAAAGTGAAGCTGTTCTTCATCCTTAAGGAACACCCACTCTACTAGAGAGACCCAACTAGGACACAGGTAAATACAAAATAATACCAAGCAATTTCAAATGGAGAGAGTGGTAATGTATTGGGGTGGGGGGAAATCAGGAAACCATCATGCACAATGTAGCATCTGTGTTATTTCGCAGAATGCTAGGGATTGAACAAGATGTATGCTCCAGAAAGGAAGAATGGTTATCTGTGCAGAAACACAGAGGTGGGAGAATTGCTCTTATGACTAAAATTAGAATATAAATATACTAATCAAAGTGAGCAATGCCAACTCAAGGCAACTTGCATCTGACCTAACATTAAAATACAGATTTCATTTGTACTTAACTTTGTAATAACTAAAAGCTTATTTCTTAACTTTATGTCAAAGTGAAAATCCTGCTAATTCTATGATTGACAATGAAATCCCGTTTGTAAATGGATTCTATGGCTCAGTATGTATAAACCCCCTAGATTGGTGCATAATGCTGAGGTTTTGCCAGAACCTCAAATCAATGTTAAGGATGACCTTTATATTATATTCACTGCCACACTAGTGATGTCATACAATCTATCTACTGGGCTACCCAAATAATGCCTGGAGAAAGAATAGTTATACCTGGCTATGTCCTCCTACTGTGCATCAGAATGGATAACATTAAAGTATAATCTACAAACAGATCCTCCATGAATGGAAAAAGAGACTGATTGGCTGGGAAAATATAAATTCTCCCCCATTAAAATATATTCTATACTGGGTGAATAGAAAGGGAATGAAATGTCTGTGATGTGTGTTTCTGCCATTCTAACAAAGGATTTCAATTTGCAAAAGTTTAAGGTATTTCTGTTCAAGAAAAAAAAAGTGCTTATATTTAATTACTTCTGGTTAAGTGCATATTCTCAGTCAATTTGTTTAACTTGATTCTCCCACTGTGAATCAAACTTTAAAAAAGACATTTTTTCATGCTAAAAGGCAAGTTGACTTAATGTGATTTTTGTTAGTATTATTATCACCATTATTATTTCTCATGCAAATATTTGCATTAAAGAAGAATCCATGCATGTGTTTAAATATTCCCTAACATTCCCATTCTGATAGGTTGGTGGCCTGAGGCTGAGCAATTAGCCTTTTCAGTTTGCTTGACCATGGGTGGAGATTGTTACTGCCAGGTCATTGGGCTCCAACCAGCCATGTATTGTACTGGTTTCACTGGACAAGAAGACTAAAATGGGCAGGCGTGGCATAAAATCAGATGTCAAGAGACTGCTTATAGGTGGAAGCCAGTCAAATGCTTTCAGAAAGAATTTGATTTAAAAAAAAATCTTCCCTTTGTAGTAGAAACTAGATTTCCCATGCTTCTATTTTCCAAAACCTGGCTTATTTTTTATTTGGAACCAACGATTTTCCCAGGATGAACATGAGAAAACGTTTCTGATGAATGGCAGGAGGATTAACAGGAATATACAAGCCTCTATCCATGAATAAAAATCATGTTTTTAAGTGATTAGTTTGCCCGCTATAAGTTTGATTCGGTTTCAAAGTACAGCAATGACAAATAAGAATGTGCATTTTCCTGTATGTCACATTTTAAGCTCCCTCTTGCATTTTACTAAAATGATGAAGGCATGCTTTCCTCCTTCCCACCTCCCCCCAAAACACACACACACACACACACACACACACACACACACACACACACACATATTAATTGCTTAGGGATGTAAATAGCTCTATTTTGTTTCCCTGTTGAACAAGATCATTCAGCACCTTGCTTCATTAAGGTTTGTTTGGCTAAACTTCTGGATAAATGTCAAGTTTTCCCATTTGGGCCTGGAGAAGGCAAAAAGGGGGTCTGCTCTTAGTCCTTTCCATAATAACCAAGCCTTGTACAGAGTTTAAACTGCAGTCATGGGAAAACACTGCCTGTCATAAAAGCACCATAGAAATGATTACCATAGCTCAAATGACTGATATTTAAGAAATATGATTAAGGACTTGCTGGTGCTTTTGCTGCTGGTCTAGGGTCTTTCATAAGTGATTTTTTTTTCCTAGAATGGGCACACCAAAGCAGAGATTAGAACAAGAATGAAGAAATGATGGTTTGCTTATTTTATAATTTTGATATGATCTTATTATGATGTTTAATTGAGTGGTTGGGGAGCGCTACTGCCAATTAAAAGTCTCTGGTCTGCAGAATTGTTTTGCCTTTGCTTTCCCAGGAGAGCAAAGTTCCCTAGTCTATGTTGGTAATAAAATCTACCCTCTAAAAGAAGGATGAAAGGGGGGAAGCACATTACTATTGATCACTGGCTCTGAGATAAAATGTCTAATAAAGGAAATAGTGGTGATAGGCTATTGGAGGAAGAACCCTTTACCTGCAGCAACTGCAGTTTAACAGAGTGAAGAAAATAATGAGCAATCACTATGCATACCTCTTCTCCCTCTGGTTGTTGCAGGGTACTATTAAATAAGCTGGTCCAAGTTTTTGTGGGGAAAATAAGTTGAATCCCTGAGCCGTGAGCAGGGATGGAGCATGGTACCCCCTCCACCTCACCCCCATAGCAGACAATCTTAGGTAGCAAGGAAGTTCAGAAGTGGGCCTAGATGATGCTTGTGCTGAGACTCATTGGACTAAAGTGGAGTTTTTGTGCTAGGGCATAAAGTGGTAGAAGATGGGGAAGGACAAAGAGACCATAAGCTTAGGCATATAGATCCAGAGATAGAAGGGACCTTAGATGTCATCTAGCAAATTTCCTCACACCCCAATTTTACTGATAAGGAAAATGAAGCTCAGAGTAAATGTGACTTATCCAAAGGGAATAATTGGCAATGAGTATTCAGAAGTAAGTCCTATAAGCTGTCCAAGTTTAGCAACATAGGCACCAAATTCAGCACTGCATCTTATTGGCTTGTGAATGGTGGAGGGTCTTGAAACATATAGCAAGGAGGAACCACATGGGACAGCATGAAATAGGCTAAAAATTGGAGTCACAGCTGTTGTTACCCAGTTGTATCTGACTCTTTGTGACCTGTGAACCATAGCACGCCAGTGATGTCTATGGGGTTTTCTTGGTAAAGATGTTAGTGTGTTTTGCCATCGCCTTCTCCAGTGGATTAAGGAAAACAGAGGCTAAATCACTTGACTAAGATAACATATCTCATAAGTGTCTGAAGCTGGATTTGATCATAGGTCTTCTTGACTCCAGGCCGCACAATCTACTCACTGAGCCACCTAGCTGCCTGTGAAATTATAACACAAGTACAAATCCTGGCTCTGCTATTACCTAATTAAACGGTTTAATCTCTTTGAGCCTCAGCTTTCTTATCTGGAAAGTGAGGGCTCTCTCCCTTTCACCCATCTTTTAGGGGGCAGGTTTTATTACCACAATAGAGTAGGAAAGAGGCAGCTTTGTTCTTCCCGGAAAGCAAGGACAGAAAAAATTCTGCAGACCAGATGATTTTAATTGGCAGCAACCCTCCCAAGTACTCAAAAGAACTAAACACTATAATTAGATCATAGAAAAATTATAAAATAAACAAACTGTCATTTCTTCATTCTCACTCTAATTTCTGCTTGGGTGTGCCCATTCAAGGAAAAAAAAAATCACTCTTATGAAAGACCCTAGACCAGCAGCAAAAGCACTAGCCAATCCTTAAGCATATTTCCTAAATGTCAGCCAGTTAAGCTATGGTAATTATTTATATGATGCTTTTATGACAGGCAATGTTTTCCCTTGACTTCAGTTTAAACTCTGTACAAGGCTTGGTTGTTATGGAAAGGACTAAGAGCAGACCCCCTTTCTGCCTTCGTTAGGCCCATATGGGAAAACTTGACATTTATAGGTCTAGATATGTGATCTTAGGGAATCTTAAGTAATTTCTCAATGTCATAGTACTTTTATGCTGTCCTATTTTCAAAGTTCCCTGTGGCTCTTCTTCTGCTTGGAGGGCCCTCTTAGAACCTCCATTTCATACAAAGTGCCCAGGCTAGTCATGTCTTCATTCCTTTCAAGCCTTTGCTCATGACTGTGCTTTTTCCTTTGTGAGGGGAGGAGAGGGTGCCTTCTCCCCCCCCATCCTTTTATGTATATTTTGTAAGCTCTTTGAGGTCAATTACTTTCTTTCTATTTCTACTTGTACTTCTTATATTTGTACTTCCAGAGATTAGCAGAGGTTATAAGAGATGTGCTTGACACATAGAAAGGGTTTATTAAATTTTAGTTGCTGACTTGAAAACAGATTTCTACACCGTTGGTCCTCCCATGAGTAACCTTTCCCCCTCCTAGAAGTATTCCTGGAGAAATTGGAGAACTCTCTGCCCCATGCCATCCCATGGCCGAGACAGGGGAGATAACTTTGCACATACATGCTCATTCAGGATGGTAATGGCCACCTATGCCTTACAATGTGAATAGCTTCTATTACATGTGGTGGTGGCAAAAGAGTCGAAATTGATTATCACTGATCAGGCAGGGAGGCTGAGCAAGCTACTAAGTAGGCACTCGAATCTTTCTCACAGTATGCATTCATTAGCATTTGCCCTCATCCCCCCTCATGCACAAAGAGGGAAATTAGGATAATACCCAATCACCCTGGCAAGGAATATTTTATTTTATTTTATTTTTGGAGATGTTCTCAACAGCTAATGAACAGCACCATTAATTTGCATTGGACCAGATTGCCATTCTGTCCCCTGGAAAGCTATTGTCAAGTATCTTTTGTAGAGTCCCTTTCATACTGTTTGTGAGAGAAGTGAAAAACAAGGCAGAAGTCTCACTGCATAAAACACCTGAAAATTCTACCCAGATTTTCCCCATTCACAATTTGCCTGTTGCATGGGGGAACTGTATAGAAGGGATAGGGGGCAGATGATTTTATAACTCCTCAATGACTACATCAATTATATTTTTATTAGAGTTGAAGACAGAATTAATCTTCTGAAAGGCCAGATCTTAAAAGGGGAAATTTTGCTTATGTTTATATCATAGATTTTGAACTGGAAATTTCAAAGTCACCTAGTCCAAGCCTCCTGGGAGGAAACTGAAGTCTATAGATGAAATGACTTACCTTTGGTTATGGAGATATGAAGTAACAGTAAGAATTTGAACTCAGATCACTGACTCCAAATTAAGGGTTTTGTTACTGAGCCACATTGTAATACTATCTTCTCTCCATAACGAGTTACTAATTTAGCTATTTTGATCAAACTTCTCCTCTTCCTCCTCCTCCTCCTCCTCCTTCTTCTTCCTCCTCCTCCTCCTCTTCCTCCTCCATCTACCTGTAAGATCAGTCAATTAATCAATGCTCCTAACACTTATTAAGTGCCTACTCTGTTCTAGTCACTGTGTTAAACACTGGAGAGCTACAGAAAGGTAAAAGATTTTCCTTGTTTCTAGGGAGCTCATATTTAACTGACAGCTGAGCATAAACAAATAAAATCCCTCCATAGGATGAATTGGAGATAATTAATAGAAGGAAAGCACTAAAATTAAGGGAGATCAGAAAAGCTTTTCTGTAGAAGATGGGATTTTAGCAGGGTCTTGAAAGAAAAATGCTTCCAGGCTCAAGAGCACTTTTTGAGGGTGAGGAGGGATGAAAATGAGGGGCTAAGAGGCAGAATCCCTCTCTAGGCTTCCAAAATTTAATTCCAGCATCCTACCTTTTGTGGTTTCTGGAGCCTTAGGGACAGGTGGGTAAGCCTCTAATAGTGTGAAAGTACAACATTATATTTATGTTATTTAATTTTTGTTTCATTTATTTTATTTTTTTATTAAATTAACTTTATTTATGCTACATTATTTATCAATAATAAATATATCAATTTAAGGTTACTAATTATCTTTTCTCACAACATGAATGTAAGTTTTATTATCACCATTTTACACATGAGGAAAATGGGGCTAGCGTAGGTTCAGTTCCATCAGTGGTCATGTAGCTAATCAGGGTTGAGTTGGAATTTTAAAACCAAGTCTAACTTTAGTTCTAATCCAACCCAGGTCTCTGCTCCATCCAAACTGGACTATTTGTTCTTCCTCTCACAAGGCAGTCTATCTTCTGACTCCTTGCCTTTGCAAAGATTCTCTCATTCCTGGAACATTCTCCTTCTCACCTCCATTTCTTATACTCATTGGCTTTCTTCAAGCATCTCCTTGTGCCAACTTCTATGGGAAACCTTCCTTAGTCATTAATGTTCTCTCTTTTAAAAAATCATTTACTAATTCTTATTTCACTGACTACCTCTTCTTCCAGAACATGGTTCAGGAAAACCCTAGCCATGCTTCATTTTGGCCTCTCCTTTCTAGGTACTTCTTCCATAGTCTCTTCACCAACTGCTGACTGCCAACTGTCTGGAATACCCAATAGGTACTCTTTCCTTCTTCTACCCTTCTAGTTCTCCAAACATAAATTATGATCAAATCAAGTCTGCTACTATTCTTAGAGGTGGTGAGTCAACTTACTTATAATTCTTCTAACTTTCTGAATCAGAGAATACTTCTTTGGCCAAATCTCATTAGAATTTTTGCTCCTTTCCAGGACAAATACAAAGGGCTCGTGAAGGAAAATGCTATCCATATCAAGATAAGGATCTGAAGGACTAAGTTGCATATTGAAGCATATTTTTTCACTTACTTTATTATTTCTCATGGTTATATTTCCTTTTGATTGGTTTCTTCTTCCATAACTGTGACAAATACAGAAATATGTTTTACATGATATCATATGTACAAACTATAAAAGAAATAAAATAATAGTTAGCTCCTTGAGAGCAAGGACAGTATTAACGACCCCAATACATGCCCAATATATTTTCTTACCATACCTAATAGTAAAACCCCAGTAAAAGAAGAGAACATTGTATTTTTATCCCCAGTGTTTTTTCATCCATCCATCCATCCATCCATCCATCCATCCATCCATCCATTGTTGTTGAATCTCCCCAGGAGAATCTAAGCTCCTTGAAGAGAGTGACTATCACTGTGGCTTAACATCCTCTATAATGGGCATTTTAATGCCTAGCTCATTGACTTGGATATACAGAGTTTCCTAAAAATCTTAGAATACTTTTAAAGTATAAAACTGTACTAAGATTTTTGGGACAACATATAGATATAAAGTGTGTGCTGGAAAGATGCATTTTAGATTATTTTGGATTGTCAAAGGAATCACTTCAAGTCAAAGGAGACAGAAAAGAATAGCAAAGGAGCTCCCAGGACAGACCAGATAAATGACATCTTTTGGAAAAAGAATAAAGTACATATAGCAGGAGGAACAATGGGAAGCTCTCAGGAGAAGCCAAAGAAAATTGTTCTATCAACCAAGTGCCTTGTGATAAAGAAAAGTTCACTTGAGTCATTGCAGCAGATGTGGGGCCCCTATAGGAAAAGGTGTATATATTAAAGCCAAGAGATTCCTTTTTTATTATTGTATTTTTTTAGTTAATAAGCAACTATTTTGCCTCCCTTCCCACTATTAGAAATAAAAATGAAAAACATGAACCTCATCACACATATACATAATCAATCAAAACATAGTAAAGACCAAGATATTCAGATCATAAGGTCAATGATCCAGAGAAAGGGACCTTGCAATAATAACACATCAAAGGTCATTCTAGGATCATAATTTAGTTGTTTTCTTTGTAACTGGTTTTGTTTGGGCTGAAAGAGACACCTTTTTCTCACTCCTCAGATGTAATTCAGAGCCCTAAAGTGTAATCCTTTCTTTATAATTTTCCAACACAAATATCTGTTCTCGTTTGTCCTTTGTTTTCAAAGAAGGCCAATGACATCTTGACTCATGCATGAATTGCATTTGTGAGGAAGAATTGCAGAGTCCCTCACTCTCTCTTCCTTAGTCACTGAAATCCAATGACAAGATAAAATACAAGATGACTGACAATGGCTTCAGATGCAATGGATTACTTTGGTGTCTTTGATGTCTGATCAAATTCTCAGTGCTCCACAGCATTTACTTCAGCCACCTTCACATGGTGCTTGGAATAAATTTTTCTCATCTGCCCATTCTACCAGGGGAAGTCTTCACATGCTTGGGGTAGATGTAACTTTAATTCACCAAAGGTTTGAGGCTTGTTGGTTATGCTCAACATGGTTTATTTCATCTGCCAAGATAGCTTGATTTTCCATGTTGTGGCCACTGCCCATGCTGCAGTTTCTTGGAGTCACAGATGAGAGTTGCACGCCAGGTAGACACAAAAAGCTGAATGAGCAGCCCTGAAAAGGGCTCAGCAAGCTCTCACACTAGAGGAGCTAGTTCTCCTGAACACCCCATACATTTCTGTGTACCTGTAAGCACAAGCTGGAGGTAGGAAAATAATTACCAACTGTGTAAATATTTTATTGTTGATTCCTTTGCATACTAAATTCTGTGTTGTATTACATTATCATATTGGTGGTTTTTGTCAGTTGCTTAAATTGACCCAAACTCATCATCTGTGTTGTGATCCTTCCTAAAGGATCAATTAATTATCTCGTTATCATAAATTTAGAGGAAGGTACTTGTCCTAAAATCAGACTAATGACTAAAGCCTGTAGTAGATTTCTTATAGTTCTACATATGGGTGGTCCTGATTTGCTTACTATGTAATTTGATTGGTAATTCATTAAACAAGCTAATGATAAAGTTGTTCATGACTTTTTCCCATTATTAGTCTGTTATATCAGAGGGCCCACATATTATCATCGGTTAAGAACTGAGTTTATTTACTAAATCCTATTACATAAATGCTTATGTTATTATCAAAAAGAAACTTATAGGCAAACAACTTGCTCAAAACAATTCAATTACAAAATTAAGCCTAAAACAAAATAGGGTCCGTTATGCTAACAACAAAATTAATTCCTTTTATCTTATTTAAGTTAATAAAACTTGTTCCCACTCTATGGTCCCTCCCTTATGAAATGGAGTGCACTAATTCTTTTATTTAGCAGAAAAAGGAAATTGAGGTCTGAGAGCTGAGATAGTCTTCCATACACTAACAACTGCAATGAAAATAAAAATTGGACAATATTTTCTGACCAGTCAAAAATTATTAATCAACATGTGCAGAAGATACAAACATCAACTTCTCTCCCGACAAACCACAAACTCGCTTCACAGAGAGTCCCTGAAACATCGTATAGCGACGCTCATGACAAGATCCTCTCTCTGCACAGCTGGGAGCTGTGCGTCTCCATGCAAGATGTTCATCCAGCAAGTATCCATTAATCAGCAATATCCTCAGGGGAACATACGTTACTTATTTTCCTTTCTTTGTAGCCGATTTTTTCTGGACTGAAGGAGACTCCTCCTAAAATACTCGTTTCTATACCACTCAAACATGCTCTCCAAGATCATCAACGATTTTCAAGTAGCGAAAACTAAAGGAAATCCTTAGAACGGCAGAAGCAGAAGGGACCTTAGTGATTACTGAGTTCATCTCTTCATTTCAATTAGAGACTTGGCCAATGTTGCACAAAAGATGCAGGTGATAAGACTCAAACCCAGACCTGTGGTCTCCCAAGCTGGTGTTCTTTCTACTATCATCCTGACATGCTGTAATTTGTAAGTAGTAGCTTATCCCTATCTGCTTGCACTCAGCCTTCTTGACTTTACAGAGAGCTTTGTATCTTTTCTCTCAAGCTATTCCTACAAAAATTTTCCTACACCAGGTGTTCTTAACTTTTGCCTATGTCATAGACCCCTTTGGTGGTCTTGCAAAACACCTATGGATCACTTCTTGAAAAATGTTTTGTTGCCTACATTCATAATTGAAGGAAATGATAAATTTTAATTAGAGATTAGTAGAAATACATACATACACACGTAAATATACATATATATATGCATACACATATAAATACACAATGCGTATATATATATGCATGTACACATACATATATGTGTGTATATATAAAACATATATCCATACACACAGAGACACAGGCATAAACACACACACACACACATATATCCCCAATTAAGTTGATAGCCCCTTGAAATGTATCCAGAGATCCCTTGGTAGTCATGGACCTTAGGTTAAGAAATTATATTCTAAAATCACTTAGAGGCAAAAGTGTACTGGTAAATATTGAATGATCTGCTCTCTGGGAGAAAATGTACTCACAACAAATTCTTATATTTAATCTTCATTATTTATTGTTTCCCCCCAGTTTCTTAAATCTGGGCACTAAACAAGCAGTAAATCAAGCTTTGCTTTGCCAATTTCCAAGGTATAAAGGTTCACACTGAAAATTTAACACTTAGTTCTGGCTATTTAAGCTGGCCCCAGTAAATTCCTGCTTAGAGGCCTCACCATTTGCTAACCTGCTCTTCTCCCTATGTTTCAGGACAATGGGCAATGGGCTCATTGCATGGCAGTTAATTAGTAGAATTGTTCTGTGAAAAAGTGCACTGCATTAGATGCCATAAGAGATGAGTTTCTTTTCCTTTATATGACACTAACTGGCTGTGTGACCTTGGTCCTATTGCTTAACCACTCTGGGCTTCAGTTTTCATGCCTGTAAAATGAGCAAGGTTAAAGCAAATGATTTTGAAGGTCCAAGTTTAACATTCTACAATTCCAGGTGCAGACAGCACTGTATCTTTGAGCCTGGCCCTTGGGCTAATTACAACATTAATATGCTATTTTGTTTTGTTTTTCCTCTGAGGTAGTGACTTTGTTACTCTTGCCATGCTGAGTGGTAATTTGTATCATCTGTTGTTTACTGGCCTCATACACATGTTACCTATTTAAATATATACGTGTGTAGGTAGGGCCATTGGCTGTTAGTAGGCTTTACGAGGTGAAAGGGACTTCCCTGGTCTTCTGGGGCAGTTCCATCACCTTATAGTAGAGGGAACTAAAACCCAGGTCACACCAGTGTGAAGGTGCAGATGTAGGATTCAAACCCAGACCCTCTGATTTGGAATCCAGGGCTCTTTACATTAAAATAGACACCTACACATATACTTGGTACTGCATTAAGCATGGGGCCGGGAAGGGAATACCATGCTAAGTGCTTTTTACAAATATTAGCACTTTCGATCTTCACAACAACCCTGTGAGGTAGGCACTATCAGCAGCCACATTTTACATTTGGGAAAATTGAAGCAAACAGAGGTCAAGTGACTCACCTAGGGTCACACAGTTAGGAAGTAGCTGAGACTAGATTTGAACTCAGCCTTCTGTGCATTGCACCATTTAATTGCTTTAGACATTTTAAATTTATGGTGAACAGCAACAACAAAATCTCATTCCATTTTTCCTGCTGTCAGAATAGCTTGATATTAATTTTGCTTACTTTTTTATCAATGGTACAATTGGTGTCAGCTCATATTGATATTAAAGTGATAACACAGAATATTAGCGCTTATGCTGTACAACAGCAATGCTCAACATTTTCCTCTTCACTCCCAGCACATAAGGTCCACGTATAGAGCAAAGAGTCTATTGTAAGTTTTTTTAAAAGAGCAGTGGCATTCAATTTTCTCCTGATGCTTTTGTGTGAATTTCATTCAAATTGAAAAAGCAAACTTATTTCTCCCCTTTTTTCTCTATCTGGAGAATACCTTCTGCTTAGCGAAAAAAAAAGTGTTGACTCAGAAGGACCATCATGAAGAAATAAAGTGCATCTTTCTCCCAGGCATGATCCCCTATATGCATGTGTAGTAATAGGCCTTAAAGAGTAAGAGAGAAGAGAATGAATCAAAAGGAAGCAGGAATAATGAAATTCATAGCACCTGTTCTTTCCTGGGATGACAGCCCCAGTTCAGCAGCCTGAGCAATCATCTTGGAGTTGCAGCTGATGCACTAGGGTGTTAAAACCTTGACGTGGAATCCTGCCACTTCTTAATCTCACTCACTTGCTTCTATTTTGTCATTTGCAACAACCACAAGAGGAATCTTAGGTTGCAGAGGTAATAGATTTGATCCCAGCATTTCTGTTGAATCATTGGCTGAATAATAATAATAATAATAACAAATATTTTAAAAGAGGAATTGCTAAGACTCTCACTAAGCTTAAAGTTTTGTAAATGTTTTCTCCTTTTTTCATGCAAAAATACGTGAGGTTATTTATGTATTTGTTTTCCTTTTGACAAAATAATCTAGAAAATTCTATTCTCGTATTTAAGGACAAAATAATTTTAAAAAACCAAATGTAATTAATTACATAGTTGTTTGATCTCTCTCTTTGTACACACATATATACACATACATACATGTGTGTAGATATAGACATATACACACGTATATTGTGTATATGTATATGTGTATGTATGTGTGCATATGTGTGTGTATGTCCACACACATAGACACGCAATACATTCTTTTTTTTTTTTCAAAACACCTGCTTCCTTCCTGGCTTCCCTTTTTCTTCCACTCTCACCACCATCTATCCTAATAGTCCATTTAGACTCAAAAACACCATGACATCACTTAGGCTTTTCTCTCCCTCACATACACATTTAGTCAATCCTGCCAAATGTGATTCCTTAATTTATCTCCTTAGTTACCTCTAAATTTTCAGGCCAACTACCACTCCCTCCATTTAGTTCCTTGTTACTTCTTACCTTCACTAATTCAGTAGCCTTCTAACTGGCCTCTTTGCTTCTCTATTTCTTTTCTAATCCATTCTCCATGTCATTTTCACAGCAATTTGCATAAAACACAGTTCTAACCATTCAAAGCCCCTTATCAAAAACATCTCACAGTTTTCTTCCCAGTTCTTACTTATCAAAGTCCAAACTCCTTAGATTGGAGTCCAAGGCCTCTTCTTTAAGTCCAATGATATTGCACCTTCCTTCCCTTCCAGTCTTATTTTCTATAACTTTCCCTCGCAAAGTGACAACCATGTGTTTTCCTGGGAAACTATTCCTTCAAATGTTCTCAACATTTTCCATTTCTTTGATTTTCTCTTTTTTCATTATGTTTTCTCCACCTAGAATGTCCTTTCTCTTGCCTTCTTCTGCTAAACCTGGCACCTCAATCTGTGTTAAAAAACTAATGATTTTTAAAGTTTTTATTACAATGCTATGTCTTCCATAAATCGTCCCCTGATCTGTTCTATCAGAAGGATGCATATCCTGTCTCTGAATTTACAGATCATTGTGTGGCTCTGATTTTCCTTTCATATCCTGCCTTGTCCTCATCATGCAAGTGTTGTTGGCTATCACTTTAGAGGAGGGAATTGACTGGTAAGTATTGAATCCTTTCTGTTTCCTCCACCTTGCTGCTTTGAGGGTGGTTCTGAATCCTTGAAAGCCTTTGCTGATCTCCTACAAGGGGTAGGGAATGGTTTAGGGTTTGACCTTTTTTTTTTCTTTTTTCTTCCTTTACCTACTACTTCTCCCTACCTACGTTTTCTCTGGAGATTTAATCTTCTATACCCTTATGCAAGCATCAATTCTCTGTTTATCCTAGGGAACAACTTGATGCCTTACTCATATGAGTAAACAAAGAGATAGGGGATGGATGGAGTATGAGGAATAGTCAGTAGGTCTGTATAACTGACTCATAATATATATGGAGGGGAGTGTTTAATATAAGTATATGTATATATGTGTAATATAAGTATAAGAAGATTGGGGCAATAGAAAGGTACCAGGTTGTGAAAAACTTTAAATGTAAAACAGAGGACTTTATATTTGATCCCACAGATCAATTAATCACAAAACATTTATTAAGCACCTATGGGCCATATTGATATATCTCAATCATTGAATTATATGTGTGTGTACATAATTTTATATATACAGTCACATACTCAAAATCTCATGATTCTATTTAGTTATAAAATACTGATATTTGTAAATTATATGCACTTTCCCTTACAAACATCATTGTATTTATCATCCATATTTGTTAGACAACAAGGTGGCACAGTGGATACAGCACTAAGCCTTGAGTCAGGAAGACCCGAGTTCAAATCTCACCTCAGGTACTTCCTAGCACCTTGGGTAAATCAACTAACCTCTATGTGTCTGTTTCCTCAATTATAATGAAGATGATAATAGCTCTTACCTTGCAAGATTGTTGTGAGAATCAGAGGAGAAAATATTTGTAAAGTATTTAGTGCATTTCTTGACTTACAGAAGGGACTATATAAATGTATTTTGACTTCTCTTCCCCACATTCAACTACTGATCAATGTATGAGAATTATATAAATTTGTATCTATTCATATATGCATGCACACATACTTGTGTATGGATGGATGTACATGTGTATGTATTTATACCCATAAACTTCATATAAGTATCTAATCCCGTAAACATTTATTAAGGCCCTAATAAATTTGAGGTATGATGCTAAGCACTGGGAATAGAATTAATAAAAGAAATAAAAATCCTTGCCCTCAAGGAGTTTATATTCCAAAGGGGGAGACAACATACAGAAGAAGGCAGGAAAATTGGGGAGCCAGGGAGCATCTTGCTCCATGGAGCTGATCTCATATTGCTTTAGTTCATAAAACTGTTCTCATATTTTCTTCATGGATGTAATTTCTTATGTGTCACTGCAATCATGTTCTATGGCCAATTCTTTATTAGGAGGATAGACTCTTCCATGGAGTTGAAGCTGATGTGCAGAAAAATGCTAGGCGAGGTGCAGTTATAAATTTAATGTGGATTTATTGAAGTGAGTGACTGCTCAGAGTGTAGATTCAAATCAAACAGCCCAGAGCTGGGGCAGAACCAGAGTATGTAAAGGCAAAACCCACAAAGTAATGGTCTGATTTATATGAAAGCAGGAACTTACAGAAGGAGAGGAACACTAGTTTCTGCCCTGTATAAAGGAAGACGTTGGGAGGAGTTTGGTACTCTGCCCTTCAGCCATCCAGTTAGAGCAGTGGTTCTCAAACTTCCTAAAGCCACGACCCTTTAATACAGTTCCTCATGTTGTGGTGACCCCCAACCATAAAATTATTTTGTTGCTACTTCATAACTGTAATTTTGCTACTGTTATGAATCATAATGTAAATATCTGATATGTAGGATGTCTTTTCTTTGTTACAAATTGAACATAACCCACAGGTTGAGAACTGCTGAGTGAGAGGGTTGAGGAGATGAGGCAGGTGGAGTCAATGAAGGCTTGAGTTAGCAACATGGTAGTGACTTTAGAATTGATGAGCTTATCTTGGGAGGGGCATGTTCTTCCATGGAGATTAAAACAAGCAGGGCAGCAGATACAAAGGGGGTGTGTGTGTGTGTGTGTGTGTGTGTGTGTGTGTGTGTGTGTGTGTGTGTGTGTACGTGTGTACGTGTGTACGTGTGTACGTGTGTACGTGTGTACGTACACACAATCTACATACACATACGCACATACATATGCAAACACACATGTACATACATATAAACACACTAATGGACACATATAAATATGCATACACACATATACTTATACATACAAATACATCAGAGCAGAAATAGGTTGTTTTTCAAGATTACTTCCCTGCTTGGTGAAGACTTTTGTTCCATTATAGCACATCATGAAAGAAGATGAGGTGCTGATAGCCTGTCCTCTGCAAACAACTCCCCAAAATGACTAATGACAAAATGACATCAGGATGTACTGCTAACAGTTCTTTGGAAAATTAATGTTTTTTTTTCCCTTTACATTTTTGCATCCTGTGATTCTCTTTTCTAATCTCCATTACTATAGCATGATCACTGGGAAACACTTTCGAGGAGAGTAAAATGAATGAGGGTGTAAAAAACAACCCAGAGGTTTAATAATATTTTGTTAAAGGCAGCCTCAGCTAAAATGTTGTATTTTGCTTGTTTGGGTATTTTTTTTTAAAGGAGGTCGAATTATAGGATTTCTATTTTTAAATGAATTTAAATAAATTAACAATTGACGAAGTGCTCATTAATCATGGTATTTACAACTAATGTCCCACTGTTACAAGTGATACTGACTCAGTTTCTTCTTTCCCCTTCCCATTTGCAGTAAGAATGAGATGTGGTTTGGCCTCTGGCAAGGGAATGGGATGGGCTCCATTGGCCTTCTAGGTAGAAGAGACAACATTAAAGAAAAGGAACAAAAAAAGATGTTTGAGGACTCTGATACCCATGAACTGTGGCAGGCCTCACTGTGCCTCTTCCCAGGTTGCCCCCATTTGAACCAACTTCCTGAGAGCTGCTGGAAGCACTCACTGAAGGACACATATAACCCTGAGAATTCTGGAACTGAAATTCGAAGTACTCAAAACCAAAGTGAAAACAGCATTCTTGAAGTTTTCCATAGTGGCTTCAGAATTAGAAGAGCAAAGAGGGTAAAACTAAGGGTTATCTGTGAGAAGAGTGGAGGGTGGGAGAGGATCCTCTATAGAGAAAGGTCTAGGGGAGAGCATAGAAGAAAAGAGACAGCTAGAAGGAAAATCTGTAAAAGATCTTTCTGAGAAAGGTCATTCCAATTGATGTCGGTTTTTCTGTTCTGAATTCCTTTTTATGTGCTTAGCTGTTAAATGTTAAATCTTTCCATTTTAAAATGGACTTCAGTTTCACCATGGAATCAGGCCACTAACCCCTGTAAATGATGGCAGGGCTCTACATATGTATTTCATTTTGTGTTATATGCTCTTGGTTCATGCTCTCTATTTTTCTTACTTGCTACCCCGATATAAGGGCAGTTATCTGACTGAAATGTCATTGTGTGAGTGTGTATTGATATCCCCTTGTCTTTTTGCCTCAGGGACAATCTCTCCTGATGGATGTACCAGATGTCAGAGTTTACACCTGTTCTTAACTGTAAAATGTATATATTAACCAACAAAAATCAAGTTTTAAAAAAATACAATTTTATATTGAAAATCATATGCAAATAGATATAAGGTAGCAGTGAAACATAAGAATTTTCTCATTTGTTTGAAAAAGTGCATGATTTATAAAAAGGAATGCAAATCTGAAACTGAAGGGTAGGGCCTAAATTAGGCATTTGATCTTTAGTAACTAAATAAGGGTTAAATTAAATTAAGAGTAGTTTAAGTGAATTGTTTCCTGATTCCCACACACAAGTCATTTTTCACCCTGCCTTGTCATTAATTGAACAAGGCAAGGTTTTAAGGAGAAGAACAAGAGAAAATACCGAGAATGTTAATGAGAGCTGTCAATCCATGACTGAAAAAGAAATCATGTAGCTTTATAAGGCTATTTAATAGGTTATTTAGAGTTTATATTTATTTTGTTTTATGGTGGAATATCTATATTACATACCTCTGCTAGATTATAAATTACTTAAAAGCAGGACTTATTGTGTCTATTTAAACCTTTTATCTCCTTCAGTACATAACACTGATCATGGTAGGAGTTAATTAGAAGATTTTAAAAGAATATATGAATGTATTTATTAAGTAGGATTAACAGCTGGGTATGTTGAAAGAACACAAAATTAAAATCATATGATCTTAGATTTATAAGAGACGTTGGAGACCTTGTTGTCCATCTCCTTACTCAATGCATAAATCCCCTTAAAAAAATCCTCAATTAAACAAAATCTAGCCTTTGCCTGAATGCCTTCATTGATAGAATGATTATCATTTATGTTACAATTTCTTCCATTATTGAATAGCTCTAATTGTGAAAATGGTTTTACATGCACAGAGCTAAAATTTACCACAGTAAACCCATGAGATTGTGTGGTTAAAAAAAAAGAAACAGGGAACCAATATACTGAGAGAAATGATTATTAATAACCAATTACTAATGGGGAGATAGGGTGGGAATCCAGATTTTTATTTTTTTCTTTCCTATTTCCCAATTTAAAACCTGGGTGAAGGCATTCTCTGAAGGACAGGGCTGGTGGTGGGAGTGGGTTAACATTCTCTTCAGTCTTGGGTAGAATCCCACCCAAATGTAAAAGCTTATTTCTGATTAAAGAGTAAAGAGAATCTAATCCAGGTGAATTCTGGCCCATTGTTCAACTCCATAAGTTATCTTGAAGGAGGTGGATCCCTTTGTTATTTGGTTTAGATTGTCTGGATAGAAGTAGATGTGGTCTAGGTGGAGATGAATCTCTTTCTCCAAGTGTGACTTGATCAGAGTCACTTTCCCCAGTCCCCCATTAAAGTAAGTCCACCTCTTATTATAAAATGCATTGTCTCATTAATTGCTAACCAATAAGATTTGATTTCCTCCTATAGAGAACACCTCCCCTTCCAAGGGTATTTAAACATTGGATGTTCGCCCCGGTGGGTGTCTTTGTTCTCAGAAAGAAACCACTGACCTCAATTTATTGATTATTTGCTAGCCATAATTACTAAATTGCTTATTAATTGCACAGAAACTATTGTCTCTTGGACTTTTCATTAGTCACAATACTATAACTTCTATGCATTGGCCTTGTTTTTGTCTCCTGGATCCACACTTTTGCTTCTTTGTCATTCTCCAAATATTTGAGTGCATCTGTAATAATATCCCTAAGAATTTTCTTCCTCTGACTAAATGTCCTCAATCCTTTAAGTATTCAATTGGTGGTACAGTGGGTAGCACATTGGATCATTTGGCAGGAAGATCTGAGTTTAACTTCAGACCCAGACCCTTCTGAGTTTTATGATCTTGGGCACCTTCATGTCTGCCTCTGTTTCCTGATCTGAAAAATGGGGAATAGAGCACATGCCATTCAGGATTGTTAGGTCGATAAAATATTTGTACAGCACCTTCCAAACCTTAAAAAATGCTATACAAAAACTAGCAATTATCAGGTGATGCAGGTTTGAGCATCTGTTTCATCTTGGTTTCCCTCCTGTGGGCACATTCCTTTTAAGCTGAGGTTCCCCAAATTGAATATGATATTCCGGAGACACTCTAACTAGTATGGATCGCAGTGTAATGATTATTTCCTTGGTTCCTTCCTAATGCGGTCTGTGATTTATTTCATTTGTTTTTTTTTAATGCATTTATATATACAATCATTTCTTTATTTGTTTATTTATTGCAGCCATATTATACCACAAAGACGGTGGAGAATAGCATTTAGACTATGTTATATGTGCTGGCAGTCTGTTCAAGTCTCTTCTCAAACCTGTGTTATCTTGGTCCAATCACAATCCTTTTGAGCCTCGGTTTTCTTACTGTAACAGGATGATAGCACTGCCTTCTAGCTCAGGAGATTTTTCATGAGGATCAGAGGAGATAGTGTATGGGTAAAGTACTTTGAAAAATTGAAAATGCTATGAATGCCAGCTCTTATGATCTTCTCATATCAAGTTTTCAGTCAAAAATTCTGTGTTATGAGTGTGTGTGTTTTAATTGGAGTGATCATCTGGTTATTTCTCCTCCATTGTGTGGTTGATCAGTTGTTTTTTTTAATGAAAGAGTAGGCCATTGCATTTATCAATACTATGTTTTATCTTGTTTCATTTAGTTCACAGCATTAACCAGTTAAGTTCATTTTGGGTTTCAGTTTAGACATTCTACCCAGTAATTTAATTCACCTAACTACTTTTCCTTTCATGTTAAACACGCAATTAGCATTTCACCAATGTTTTCATCCTCTTCCTTTGGTTGGTCAACATGCATCCAACTGAGTAATTACTATGTACCAGGCACTATGCTAAGCGTTAGGGATACAAAGAATGGAAAATGATAAAAAGTGTTGAAAAGAATGGGACAGGGGCAGCTAGGTGGTGCAGTGAATAGAGCACCTGTTCTTGAGTCAGGAGGACCTCAGTTCAAATCCAACCTCAGACACTTGATACACTTATTAGCTGTGCGATGCCTTGGGCAAGTCACTTAACCCCAACTGCCTTGCCTTCCCCCCTCAAAAAAAAAAAAAGAATGGGGCAGAAGACAGAATACTGCTGCATACTACCAGAGATCTCCATTCAACTTGAGATAGTTCTATGATACATCCATCACTCTTCCAGTATGGCTGTTCGACCCACCTAATAGTACTATTATCTTGTCAACAATCTGGTCACTTCATGGTTGATCACAGCTGGAAACCTTGAGGTACCAGGTAGAAAAGAACAGAGCAGAAGTAAATAAGTTCATAGGTCCTCAGTAAATCTGTGTCCTATTTTTGAGCATACCTGATGGATAGAACTGACAATGAGGAAAGTTTTAAAGAACAGGAATATAGAGGTATAGATGGTCTGTCTGTCTGTCTCTCCTCTCTATCTCCTCTCTGCCTCTGTCTCTCCCTCTCCCTATCTCTGTTTCTTGCTCTCCTTTCCTTTCCCAGTCTCCTATTGTCATCAATTACTGATCAATAAGCTATGAGACCTTGCTTGTTGCAATGCCGAAAGCATCAGGATATATCTAAAATTTAATGCTAAAATTGTTAGGATACAATACTCTGTCTGAATACAAAACCTTATAGATTACTTTTCTAGTAATTCCCCTATATTTATCATTAACAGAAAACGGCAGAGGTAGCCATGGGGGAAAAGACCACCCCAAACACATCCCGTGCCAATTTTGTTATTCTATGCACTATTCCCAAAGCAGTAGTTCTGTAAGTAATCCAAACAGAAAGACAATTAAATCTTATTCAGCAATTCAAAGATTTTGAAGTTGAAACGGTCAGAATTAATGAAATACCATAGGTAGAATAAATTGAACTCAAGGACGAGGTATTCTAAAAAAAAATCCTACAGTATCAGTCTTAAATAAAAGATGAGTGGCTCTAACTCACAGGGGCAATATTTTATTTCATCCAAGGACAAAGATAATTATGAAATCAAGGAAAATGATAACTATACATGATACAATCACTGTAAGACTTCCTTAAGTTATCTTAATTTTTGTTACCTGATTTGACTTTAGTTCAGATCTTTTATTTTTTTTTAATCTGCCAATTTTTCTCCCCAACTGTAAGCACAGTTTGACATTGTATCTTCCCTTTCTTGTTCAATTTTTTCCCCTTACTGTTTCCATCTGTTGTAAATTAAGTTAAACAGCATTTTGGCAGATAGGAAACATTTCAGAAGTTATCTATTGTACCCATGATATTCAAGTTTCTTGCACGAGGGACATTTTTACTTGGGGTAGCAAAATCTGTCATTGGTTTTAACTGCCTAATCCTCACTATGTCATTTCACACTCCATTTTAAATGTCTGGGCGAATAAACAAAGTTCCCCCATTTACGATGTTTTTGTTGTGGGTATGTGACCAGTATTCTATTGTGCTGAGGGTCCTCAATGTGGGGATGTTTCCTATGGCATGGGGCATGCAGGGGAATTCTTCCATGGTTGCAGTATTGCCAGACAGATGTTGCTTTGGTGATATTATTCCACATGCTGGGTACAGCACACCATCCGTCTTCATCACCACCGCTGTGAGGATTAAGCACTTTGGTTCTAAAGACAGAAAGTAGGCCCAAGGATAAAGAATGAAAATAAAAATTAGAGCAAAAGAATTTGATCCATTATCTCCTCCCTTCTCCCAAACTGTTTAAAAATGTTTTAGTGAAAAGTAGAAAACTTCAAGGTATTATCAGTATGATTTGATAATAACTTTCATTATTAACTCTTAAGAAATGTTGGCACAGCCCAAGGTATGTGAGATTTCCGGTGACTTGTCCATAGGGCTGTAATGCGGTGTCAGTTTTGAGGGAAGAAAAGAAGGTCATAAACTTGCTATTAGACAGAGGAACCCCTAAGGGATCAAGGTAGGATCTTGGACACAAAATGTGGCCGCAAAATATTTCTTTGCTTCTGGTCTTCTAGCCTCTCTCTTTTTTGATACATGTGCTTTACCAACATCACATTTTCCTCCCTAAAAGACTTCTTTTATCATATTGTGCCCTGAATCAAAAGCCTTCAGTGGTTCTCAACACCAACATAATAAAGTCCAGGCTCCCCTGTCTGATAGTTGAGGCCCTTTGCTCTATGACCCAAACAACCTTTCTAATCTTTTCTCCTTCTAATCCGTTTTAATTGGTTCATGTATTTAGTGTCCCCTAAATTTCTGTTTCTGGACCTTTCTGTACTATCCACATGAGTATTATCGATCTTTCAGTAGCTAGTTTAAGGTCTAACGTTTTATAAATTTTTTGTTATTTCTATCATCCATTATGTAATGCCTTGTGTTGTTCATTATTTTTTATGTGTACATCTCTTATCTCTTCAGCTAGACTGTAAGTGCCTTGGAGTAGAGAGTACATCTTGCACTTCTTCTTAGACCCCAGGGAATCTACGAAAATGCTTTGCCACACAGCAGGCATTTGGTAAGCACCTGTTCATCAATTAGAGAGACAGCATGCTGAAATGGAAAGGATCCTGAAGTTGGATTCTTAGGACCTGAGTTCAGATCCCAAGACTGACACTTAGTACCTGTGTGACAGGGGCAAGTCACTTAATGTCTCTCCCCATCAGTTTCCTCATCTGTAAAATGGACTAAATTACTGCCAAGATCCTTTATCGATCTAGATCTAGGAGCTTATAATAGCAGCTAAGTTAGTGTTCATCCCAAGCCTTTCTACAAGAAATCATAATCAATAAAAGGAAAAACTAAGAGGAAGAGAGAAAGAGAGAGACAGAGAGAGAGAGAGATTGAGACAGAGAGACAGAGGGACAGAGAGAGAGAAACTTTGAGTGAACCTGTAAAGGGAATGAGTTCAATGGCCTGGGTTGAAATGTGGACCCCATCCCATCTTTAACTAGGCCTCTACTCATACTCCGCCCCCAGTCAGGTACACAAATTCAGCAGGTATAACAAGAATTACCACAAATGGAGTAATGTTGTTTCTTACTTTGTGCCTGTTTGTGCTTTCTCTGGCCAGTTAGTTCAGCTCTTTAGACCATCATTGTAATGAAATTTTGAAATCTGGAATGTATCAGTCTTTGAAGATTAAATGTTATAGGTTATCAAAAGGATGATTAAGTTCTGTGTAGTGGATGTAATCTGGTTGAAGCATATCATCGCTCATTGACTGTAGAAAAGAAACCATGTAAAAAAGTATCATGAAAGAAATGCTTGATTGGAAAAGGACACAGGTCAGTTATGGGCAGTGCTGAGAATAAGCAATCTCAGTTGTGAAATCCATGGATTGTACTGGCACTCACATAAGGCTAAGAGATGCAAAGGGAGGCCTCTTAGTGGATCTCAGGAGAAGATATGAGGAGAAATTGGGTCAGAGTATGCAGGATGATTCAGGTTGTGTGCAAGAGTATGTGTGTGTGGGAGTGGGGAGCAATCTAATGACACCAAGTGCTTGGATAGTGCTTAGGGTTTGAAAAGCCTTTTCCTTATATGGCCTCATGTAAGCATCACAACAATCCTGTATCTCCATTTTGCATTTGATAAAACTGCGAAATCAAAAGGGTAAGTGACTTTCCCATAATGGCACGGCTAATCTATACTGTAAGCAGGATTTAAACACAGTTCTTTTAAATCAAAGTCTGAAACTCTATGTAGCAGGGCACTGCCTACGTATGGGATTACTATTAGAAGGAACACCAACACTTAATGAGATCCCAGATCCATCGAATTTATTAATCCAAAGAAGTTATCATTTCTATGAGTATGATTAAAAAAAAATAAACTCCTTCAGAACTCATAAGCACATTATAGCTTTTGTTTTCTTTTCATATTCTATTTGAAATCATAAATATTTTGAAAATATCATCAGTACTTAATATATCAAACTTTAGGCAGCCATCATATACATGTCCCAAAAGTCTTAGTGCAGTTAGAAGCTATTAATGTTTAAAACTGCACTAAGACTTTTTGGGACATGGTATGCGCATGTGTATGTATGTGTTTGTATGTATGTAAATGTTTATGTCTGTGTATAGCAACTGAAATCTGTTGGTATATGGAACTCCCAGGAGAATAATTTTCCTCTACCATGTTGGCAACTTCTATTTTTAGAGAGTTGCCTGGGACACTGAGTTAAGTGACTTGCTCAGGGTCACACAGCCAGTATAAATCACAGATAGGACAAGAAGGCAGGTTCTTCTGAGTCTGAAGTCATCACTCAGCTTTCTAAAGGTGTACCTGAGAAGGCATAGATGAAAAATATGCAATAATAACTTATAATTATTGTAACGATACTGGGATTTGAAGATCTTCCACACCCCTTAAACTTGCTGACGTAGCAGGAAGGGGTGGAGCAAGAGAACGCGGGAACCAAGCTAGTCTCCGTGCAGTGCTGACTGGAAGCAGCGGCAGAAGCAGTGGCTGCGGTTGCAAACTCCTTTTGCTTTGAGCCGGCCAGAATCTCTGCTAAAACTCCTGCTGAGGACTGCCTGGGCCGAGAACTGCCGGGGGCGGAGCTGCTGCGAACGAGCTGCCTGGATGCTGAGCAGTTGCATATGTGAGGAGAGGAGGATCTTTGCCTGAGGTAGCCTGTCCTGTTTGAAGGCTTGAGAATGTGGGTGTTTGCTACTTTAACTACATGTGCCAACTTCATAACTATTGTGTTGGCTTTGACTTTCTGGTTTTGGGACTCCATTTTCTGGTATTTAAATGAGTGTTCTAGCTATATTTCTTATGTAGAGAGCCTGTTACATCTCATGATTAATAAGCATATCAGCATATTTATAGTTACTGTAGGCATTGTGAATACTGCATTGCTGATACAATTATGCAGTATTTAATAGTCTCAAACTGCTTTGCACAGATAATCTCATATGATACAACTATTTCATGAAGTGGGTAGTATAAAAAAGAATACCTCTGTTTTACAAATAAGGAAACTGAGGCCCAGGAAAGTGAAATGTGACTTACCCACAGTCACACATGAAGTAAGTAAAAGAGCCAGGATTTAAGGTATCCCAAATATCATGCTTTTATGTACTAATCAGAATCTATTAGTAACAAGTAGAAAAACGGCTTTTAGCATATGTCCTCATGATGGTTAAGTTAGTGTCATTATTTTCATGAGGGAACAACAGTGTTGAGGGTAGATCCTGAGTTAAGAGCTATTTGATGAGGGCAGAATGTGACTGCCTCCTGTGTTTCCAGAAATATTTCAGACAAACTTACTTGTATATAACATTCCATGTCCCAGCTTGATGACTTTGGGTAGCCTGTTTCTTGTGACTGGTGTGTTGTCTTTCTTCCCCTCAGTCTTTTGGAATCCCCAGTTCCCTTCAAGTCACAGACTCGGAGTCATCTCCCAATTGTCTCAATACCCCCCTCCCCTTCTCATTAACCCTGCCCCTATTCCCAGACAAAATATCTTCTAATATATTTTGTCTTTGTAGACATTTCTCTGCCATAGAATATATTTTGTGTAAGGACAAGAATTTCTTTTTCCTTTTGGCCTTTGTATGTCCAGTTCCCAAACGCTTGCTAGAGGAAATTGGATTGAATTAGGTTTCTGAAAGTCTCGTCCTGTCGTCAGTCTGCAGAGGATTCTTGTGGGGTGTTTCCTCCAATTATAACACACTCTGGAAAATGACATTTGTATTCAGTAAGCCATGTTACAATCGGACAGGTCAAACTGTACCGTCTATACCCATCATCACCATATCATTGTCATATCACCCATCACTTGTTACTAATAGATTCTGATTGACCCTTATTTGGCACATAAGATTCCCATCATCTGTGCAGCTACAGCTTTCCTGGATCAAGAGACTAAAACAATTTAGCCATGACACTGAAATTCCTGGGCTCTCAAGTGTACTGTAAGTATTTAAACATGAATTACTCTCTCAAATATCCTTCAAGTTACTACAGAAGAATCTAGCAAACTCGAAAATAAAGAGCAACAAAAAGGTGATAAAAATGTACTGAGACTAGGAAAATAACAGACAAAGAAAGAGAGGGTTATATTGGGGACACAGAGACATAATTGGATTCCTCTGCCAACCCTAGTAATTAAAATGGAGACACTCAGTATCTTAGTTGCTCTGCGATCCCATAATATGTTTGAGATTAACAACCCTTGAATCTGGGTTTTACTACTATATTATCTGGAAATACAGTATGCATCTCTTGCCAATTTCAGCACCCACAAATAGAGGGCTCTGCCAGGATGGCAGGATTTAGAAGCAGTCAGCGAAACATGCATAGATGGTGCAATCATACCTCTTTTGCCTTTCATAAATATTTTGGTCAAAATCAGGAAAGGGGGAAAGAAGAAGAATCTTCACTGATTTAAAGCTCCACTATACTATCTTAAAGAACCAGTGGCTCATCTGCCCAGCAACACTGCTTTGGAGACCTTTTAAAGGTCTTGCCAGCATTCTTTTGATTGCATGCCAATGCCTGATAAAAATGAAACTGATATAAAATGCATTTTTAGCCTGAGCTGCATAGAGAGAGCTTAGGTATTTAAGAGGGGACCCATGGGTTCATTAATACATTTTTATGTGTATCCCTGGGCTTTAGACCTCAGTCTCTTCAACACCAGGGAGGGTGGCATTTGGGCATCATTTCACCATACATCAGTGGCTGTGTTCCAGGGATTCCCTGAGGGCAGTTAATAGCCACAGTATTCCCAGATAGGCAAAAACAGGACTGCCAGCCTGCTTACATATGAATGATCCTGATTGCTGTAAGGTTTTTCTTTTAAAGTAATTCAACAGCATGTAGAGAAGATCACTTCAGCCTACTTCCCTTTTTGGGAGGAATGACAGTTCCTTCAGCCTACAGTCAAAGTGTTTGACAAGAACATGATGTGGGTGTTAATGATGGAAGAGGAAACATTATCATTAATATAGTAAATTTCACCTCCCACCTACATGTCTTTGCACAGGCAGAACCTTCTGTCTGTCCTCACACTTTGATCTTGTGGAGAACTTACCTTCCTATAGAGCATGGTTCATATGCCCTTTTCCACATGAAGACTTTTCAAATCTCCCTAGCTATTATAGTACTCTCCTTTTAGAAAGGAATTTGTACTCTATATTTATTTAGATCTATACACGTTATAACCTTCAGCTGAATGTAGGGTATTTTCACACGCACACAGTTATATACCTAGATATATGTGTATATATACATATATCGTACATTTTTATGAATATAATAAATATACATTTACATAAATATACATATAGGTATGCGCATCTCTTTCTCTCCCCTTGTTTGTTTGTTTGTACATACTTGTTTACATGTTGTTGTCCAAATTAGAGTGTGAGCTTCCTGAAGGCAGAAACTGTTTGCTTCTGTCTTTCAATTCCCAGAACTTTTCACATTACACATAGCAAGTGCTTAAGCGGCAGTGGTTCTCAACCTTCCTAATGCCATGATCCTTTAATATAGTTCCTCATGTTGTGGTGACCCCCAATCATAAAATTATTTTCATTGCTACTTCATAACTGTAATTTTGCTACTGTTATGAATTGTAATGTAAATATCTGATATGCAGGATGTATTTTCATTGTAACAAATTGAACATAACCCATAGGTTGAGAACCGCTGGCTTAAGGGCTTTGTTTAATCCAATTGAAGAGTCTCCCCCAAAGATCAAAGAGAGCCATTTTTCTACATTGGTCATCCCATCTCTTCAGAAAGATGCTATCTAGTTCATAACATTAAACTTTATTTATATACCATGTAACTTTATATATATATATATATATATATATAATATGTATATACACATATACATAATATATATGTATATACATATGTACATATACATACATACATACATATATATTTAAGACTTGAACACATCTGTGAAATAAGAACACTTTGGACTTCAAAGAAAGGAGTAGAATTAGAATGAAGGTTCAGCTTCAGTCCTGCCCCTTCGTGAACCATTTATGGACCTACTTTTCTTGATATGTATATATATATATATATATATATATATATATATATATATATATATATATACCCTACTCCCTCTTATGCCTCACAGTACAACTATGATTAGCCCAATAACTTCAGTCAATCATTAAGCATTTTTTAAGTGTTTACCACGGTCTTGGCCCTATGCTAATACTTGATGCAAATAAAACCAAATCTCCACATTCCATTAAAATAACTGGTGTCCCCTCATAATCTATCAAAATTTAGCTCTCTGTCTGGAAGGAATATGAAGCTAAGGTGGGACTCAGAAGATCACAAACTCTTCTTAGAATAAACTCTTGATAATATAGGTATATGTTCTTATAAGGTAGAGAAAATTTCAGGAACACTGATTAATTAACAATGCATGGTGCCAGGAATAGGAGATTAAAATATATATATATATTAAATTAAAAAATCCTGCCCTCAAAGAACTTATCTTCTACTGTATAAAAAGACACAGAAGAAAACTTAAAATTATTTTAAAATTACTTTAATTATAC
>CM053580.1:41863686-41892323 GCA_028627135.1 Pseudochirops cupreus
ATATATATATATATATATATATATATATATATATGTATATACACACACACATTTATCAAAGGATCTCATTATATGTGAAAATAATGTGTTGAAGCAGTTTGTTGAAAGCTTCTATTTGAATTTGGTCACGGCAACATGAGAACAAATGTCCAGGAAGAAGAGAGAATTTCTACACTACCCTTTGGTCATGTCCTTTGGTCTTGCAATTTGACTTATGTTTCAAAGCAGGGTTCTCTTAAGCTTGCATTTCTTTAAACACGTAATGTAGCTACACGTTGATTTTCTCAAAGGATGGAAAAAATGTGTAAAATATTCTCAAGGAAATTTGGTGCCCTATAATCTCATTCCCTTGTTTATAAGAGACAAAATATATAAATATTTGTCACTTTTATTACGTAGGTGAGGTTGCAGGATTTTTTTTTTTTTTGCATTTAAGAAATCCTAAGGAGTTTTCAAACATTTCAAGTAGGTCACAAATTTCTTAAAATCCTCAAAACTAATATATTTTGTTTAATTAAAAAATGAATACATGCCCATATATCACTTTGAAAACCAGCAGGGGATAGTTTAAACAACAACAAAAATACAAGGTGTCACAGTTAATCCCTGATGGAGAAAATCTTTTGTGCACAAAGGACTTTGTGTTTGAAAAAGAACCCACCAACTCTTAGCAAATAGAAGTACGTTTTCCTGTCAGGAGGACTCACTAACCTCACTTAACTATTTCTGTCAGAGGAAAGAATACACTTAATGAAGAAAGCAGAACCCAGTTTCCTATTGTACCTCCGTATTGATCCAACAGCTGTTGGTGCCTGAGAATTGGAATTCAAACCCCCGAATTTGAATTGGGGCTGAGAATTCCAGAAAAAGACCCAAGTTTGGGTCTCCATTGTGCTCAGCAGGGGTTACGCTCCACAGCAGATGTACCAGAGGGAAAAGAAAAACAGATGTAGGCGTGGAGAGAGGCAAGTCTTTGCACGGTGAACTTGTTCCACATTGCTGGGGCTGTCTGGTGTTATATCTGGCGTAAGCGCGGCATTATGGTGGGGTGCTGTAGTTCAGTGGGTATTAGTGAGTGTCATTGTGTGCTGATTGCAAGCACTCGAGTGTTCAGAAGGGGAATCAAGGATACCAAACGGAGAAAACCAATACACAGGAGCCTAATATCTTTAAGCGGGTAAATTATCTTTTCCTTGAGAAAGCAGAAAATGTTAATGGCTAAGTCTGCTAAGACATTTTATAATAGAGGTAAATAAAGAAACAAAAGATCCTTGCAAGACTTTTGTGAGCAATTAAAGCATATCAGTGCTCCTCTAAATTGATTTCTGCGTTCCCCTTTTCAACAATGTTCTATACCTTCAACGGGGAAATTTGGAAAAAAGGCGCTCTTAGACTAAGTGGTAAAAATTTCTCTTGGTTTTTATCTTAACAAAGGAAGCTCAGGCTGTAGGATTGGAGATATTTCTATCGATTCTGTTATATATCATGTAAGATTTCTGTAACTGGGGATGCTCAAAGCCAAGTCAGTTCACTAATTTGGAATGCAGGCTTATCTCTTTTTAAAACCTTGTATATGAATTTCAATTGTTCTGTGTATGCAAAGTTTGGTCAACTATTCATTTATTTTTGCCTAGGTGCTAATGATGGGAGGCAGGCAGACTAGTTCAATGGAAAACACTCTGGATTTATAGTCAGAGGTTCAGATACCAGCTGAAACAAACTCATGAATCCATGGTGTGAAGCCTTGGAAGAATGAGTCGGTGCAGAGATCCATCATTGGCTCACCTCAGTCACTTAGTTCTGAGATGCTAGGCAAGTCACTTACGCTCCCTGAATCCCATTTTCATCAGCTGTAAAATGATGGAAATGCTCAAACTTACCTCAAGTTTGTTGTGAGATAATGTATGTAAAACTTTCTGCAAATCCTAAAGCATTATGTAAATGTTGGATTTCTGCGCTTCCATTTCCTCATCTGTGAAATTAAGGCATTGTTCTAGTGGGTTCTAAAGTCCCACACAGCTCTAAAACCTATGCTCCTGTGAATTTGCAATAATATTCCAGCACGTCTGATTGAAAGGTTTTCAGAAGTAAAGTCACTGAGCTATCTCTATGGGCTCAGTTCCCTTCTTATAACAACTGCCGTGATCTTGTTATATATTCAGCTGCTTCAAAGGAGCCCCAGGTGGACAAGTTGGTTTGGTCTATGTAAGTGGGCTAGTCCAGCCTCCTCCCAATGTGGAATACCTCAAAGGTACCCCAGAAAGAATAACTGGTCTAGCCTGGCTCTGTTCTTCCATGCAGTTGTCCCCTGTGATAAATCAGTTACAACATAGATGGAAAGAAGTCAGCCTCATTAGCGGATTAGGCTACTACCAGGGGGACTCAAGCTGGGGAGGTCCCACTCCCTGAGTAAAATTACAAACTCCAAATCCTCTGCACAGTCAGATCTGAAAAACCTTTGGGACCTTTGACAGTTGACAATGAAGTGCTTTTCATAGACTGACCTCTGTTAAATCATACACACATAGTTTTCTCTGTTAAAAAGAGTTGGCATTTAGGGGGCACTTTGAGGTGTGCTAAATGCTTTCCCTATATCATCTAATTCCATTATCACTACATGGGGGTGATATAGTAAACATTATTATTAGCTTCATATTACAGATGAGGTAACTAAGATTTAGGGAGTTTATGAGATTGCCAGTGACTTCACAGTGAAGTCAGTTTTCTTCTAAGTTCAGGTACAATGCTCTCACCTATATCACAAAAAGGAATATCTAAATGGACAGAGATATAGAGAAACAGGCAGTCCCTCTGCTTCTATATAGCTATACTCTGCATATGAGAGAGAGAGAGAGAAAGAGAAAAGAGAAAGAGAGAGAATATGAGAATATTTCCCCATATATGGAAGAAGTGTTGCATAGAAAAGGATCAGAAAAATCAGAATTCAACTTCTACCTCTGACAAATAAGGTTTATATGGCCTTGGGTAAGGTACTTAACCTATCAGTGTCCCAGAAAACTCTCTCACATGGTAAGTTATGAGAGCAATTAAAGGTATGCTTTTGTAGAGGAAGTTTCCTCACCAGGAGCTCCAAATGCTAATGAAATTACAGGTCTGGACCAGTATGTGATCTCTATCTTGATCTCTGTCTCTGTCTCTGTCTCTGTCTCTATCTCTGTCTCTGTCTCTGTCTCTGTCTCTATCTCTATCTCTACCTCTACCTCTATCACTATTTTCCTCTCCATCAATCTCTATCACCTCTCTCTATATCTACACATATATCCATATCTATATCATCTATATCTATAACTATATCTATCTACAACTATCTGTATGTATATATCTAAACATGTATGTTCACATGTGTACTTTCACACATAGCATTCATGTGGGTGCACACATATGCTTGTGTTTATACATGCACGTGTATATACATAAATGTGTAGGATTTAATGTGTGACTATGCAAGCATGGATATATATCATATATGTGTGTAGATCATTTAATTTCTAAGTGATCTATTCAGTTCTCTAAGATTGTGAGTTGCAGAAAATTTCCCAACAGCCTTCATTGTCATAAGGAGTTTCTTCACCTAGGACTTCCCTATACCAACAAAATAACCACACAAGGTTTTCTGTGTACAAGTATGAATAACAGAGTCTGGTGCATGTGTACAACACCTCAGATGGAGCTTCCTCATGTGGAGAGCCTGCTTCTAGGAGAGTTATAATGTAGTAGAATGAAAATACTCAGTAGAGCCATTGGAGCATGTGTAGACATTCTGTAAATTGTTTCAGTTGGCTAACTCTGTGGTGAATAGTTGGCATTTGAATTGGATGAAAAGACACTGGAAAAACGAGTCAGTCTTGACCTAGATCACATTTAGACTCCTCTATTCATAATGACCTAAAAGGAGAAGTCTTGCTTTGGTCCTTTCTCCCATCCAAGATCATGTGATCCAAAGAAAAAGGTTTCTATTGGCCTCTGAGTATATTCTTTCTTATTTTAGGTGGAGGGATTGGAGCCCCCAGTCAGAAAAAAGAGCATCCAGGCTTTCCAGCTTTTTGTGGTTATTCATCATTTTTGTCTAGAGGGGCAAGGAGGAACCTTCAAGATCCAGTCCAGCTATAACTGAGATGAGAACTTAGGACTTTTTGCCACATCTAGACATGAATGTGATGAGAACCAATATTACATAGGAACTGAACTAAGAGTATGTCCCTGAAGTTTTGGGGGACGTTTGCACTTTTGTTCTTCTTACATCCTTCATGTAAATATTGCTTTGTGAAAGTCAATTAATGGTTAAATAGAAGTAGGACACTAGTTACTGACACCTTACTCAGGGGTGGAGACATCTGGTGAAAGCTTGAACCAATGGTAGTAGAGAAGACACATCCCTAACTACTCAGGGTACTCTGGAACCCTAAGGTACAAATTCAGCCTGACTACTTATGGGAGACTGAGTCAGACTGAATTTGAAATAAACATGCATGTATATATGTACATATCCACAAAATACTTATACATAATATTCAACAAAAACACCAAAGACTTAAATGCAAGGTCCTTTTGGATCCTGATTCTGTTACAATGAACCATTATGAGCATGTCATTCCTCTAATTTAAAAAACAAAAACAAAAACCAAATCAATAAATAGACAAACTTCCAGCGGTTCCTCATTGGCTACTAAAATCAAAGCACCTAGCTCTAACGTCCAAGGATCTTCAAAATCGAGCCCCGAACAACTTTTCCAGACTTATCTGATGCTACTTTTCTTTGTATATTCTATCTTTTCCATCTTACAGTGAAACTATAAGATTCTCCATCCCCTATCCTTCTATTGCCTTATGTCCCATGCCCATGTCTTTTTTCATATTACTTTCATGTCCGCAATTGACTGCACCAGTTTTTTTTTTTCCCCTCTAATCTAGCTCCCATATTCCTTAGTTGAAGTCTCTCCCTTGGAGATCCAAATCAGATGTTTTCTTCTATATGACACCCTTCAGGATACATTTTTTCCCTTCCTTGCAGGTGGGGGTGATCTTTTTCTTCCCATATTATTTTCATAGAAATTGACTTGGTTTTCTGATTTTTGTATTACTCACTCTCCATTCAATTTAATCAAACAAGTCTTAGTAAGTGCCTACTATACACAATCTATTTTATAGGTATGCCAAAGATACAAAGACAAAACCAAGATAGTCCATTCTAAGGACTTGAAGTCTAATTGGGGGTGTGAGGTTTACAACACAAACGTGCTTAAGTAACATGGAAGGGACTCTGAGGAGAGAGAGAGAGCACATGAAGAAGGGCTATAATATGATCTAGGTGGTCACACCTGAGTTGAGTCTTGGATGAGGCTAGCTATTCCAAGAGGTGTAGGTGAGGGGAGAGACAGGATGGCACATAGAATTAATAGTAAGTAGACCAGTTTGGCTTTACTAATGTTGAGGGCACAAGGGGAAGTAACATGAAAATAAGTCTGGAATACCGGTAGGACCCAGATTATGCAGGGCTTTAAATTCCAAAAAGAGAAGACATATTTTAGTATAGAGGTAATAGGGAGACAGAAACTTTTTAAGCAATGGTGTGAGTGGTCAGACCTTTGTGTTAGAAATATCAGTATCAAGGAGGATTCTGGGAAGATAACTGTGGACACTTACAGGAGACTTGAGGTGCTGATCTTGGTTCCAGGTCAGAGGGGAGAGCTGAAGGTGATAACCACTAGAGGGTTCTCAGGAAGAAAGAGTATTTCCAGTATAGTGTGCTGGGGGCCCTAGTTATGGCTGGAGGTGGGAAGGGGTACAGTGGTTGGGCCCAGGACAAAGCTCAAAAAATAGAAGAAGGATATTACACTAGAGGCACCATCTCCCACCCCTGTATTAGAGGTAATTATAATAATAAGCTGTTAATTTTTTTTTCACATGAGCAGACAAGGGAGAAAAACCCAATCATAAACAGTTAGTATGGGAATAAAGAACACCAGGGTTCGTATTCAGAGGAGGAAAAAAAAAAGCAAAAAAAAAATTCTCCTACCCAAAAGAGTAGTGTCAAACAAATGTTTACCTACTGAAAAAGAATTCATAGAAGAACTCACAAGAGACTTCAAAACTCAAATAAGAGAGATTAAATATTTTTTTTTAAGTAAGAACAATCCAGGTAAAAAAAGAAAACAACAAGATTATGAAAAGAAAGTAAACCAACTGGAAAAGGAGATCCAGAATCTTAAGACAATGACTCCTTGAAAATTAGAATTCAGCAAAGGGATGCCACCAAAGTTATACAAAGAAATAATAAAACAAAATATAAAAATGAAAATATAGAAGAGAATGTGAAAAATCTTATAAGAAAACCAACTGATCTGGAGAACAGATCAAGAAGAGAAAGCATAAGAATAATCAAACTACCTGAAAACTATGATTAAAAAAAGAATCTTGACATAATTATACAAGAAATAATTAAAAGAATATTATCCTGAAGTGTTAGAACAAGTGTGGAAAGGAAAAACAGGGAAAAAAAATCCACCAATCACCACTTGAAAGAGATCCTCAGAGGAAAACCTACAGGAATATCATAGCCAAATTCTGAAACATCCAGTTTAAGGAGAAAATATTATGAGTAACAAGGGAAAAAAAATTCAAATATAGTGGAGTCACAATTAGAGTAACACAAGTCCTAGCAGTGGCTACATGAAAAGACCACATGTCTTGGAACACTACATATAGAAGAGCAAAAGAACTGGGGTTACAACACTCAGCAAAGTTGAGCATAATCCTGAAGGGGAAAAAAGGGGGACATTTTATTTATTGACAGACTTTCAAGATTTATTGAAAAAGACCAGAACTAAATAGAATATTTGTCATACAAGATCCAAGAGAAATATAAGGTAAACATCAAAGGGACTCAATTACAAGGGACTCAAGAAGGACAAATTGTTTACTTTTTCTATGTGGACATTTAAAACATACGTCTAAGATTGTCAATAGTATTTGGGTAGTTCAAAAGAAAGAGATGTAGAGATGAGTATGACGTGATTCTAAAAAACAAAAAGATGTAGGAAAAGGCAAAGAAGTAATAATTTCACACAAATGAGGTGCTAAAGGAAGAATTAATACAGAGGAATTAGGTAGGGATGGAGGGTGGGTAATTCTGAAACTCTACTCTCACTGGGAAGGAACAATACATATCTATCTAGAAAAGTATAAATGTCTTCTAAATTCATTAAGAAAAAAGAGAAAGGGGATAAGAAGTGGGAGGGGATAGGGAAGGGATAAGGAATTATAGAAGGGTGTGTAGATTAACAGGAATGGGATAAAGAGGGAACAACATACACATTTGGAAAGGTATAAAAATCTAAATTCAGAAAGAAATAAGAGGGTAAGGGGATAGGGTGAAGAGAGAACATGAGGGAGGGGGTCTTGAAGGGGAGTTAGGTCAAGGAATAGAGGGGCAAGGAAGCAGGTGGAAGTGAAGTAGAGGAGTGAGAAGGGATAGGGAGAGAAGGATGGTGAGGAAAATAGGAGGGAAGAAAATATATAACAAGGAATTATAGTTTAGATGTGAATGCAATGAATTTAGCCATAAAATGGAAACCTGGAGCAGATTAAAAAATTAAATACAACAATATGTTGCTTTTACAAAATGCTGTACAAATGAGAGATACACACAAACATAAAAATAACGGCCAAGAGTAAAATTTATTATGTAAAAACTCAGTGATGGTGTAATGGGAATGGGAATGGGGGGGCGGAGTTTGAAGACCTCCCCTGCTGTGAAAGTAAGTTCTGCCCCTGATAGGCTGAATGTAATCACATGGAGCCTGTGCCTGAGGTAATTTGCTAAAGGGTGGAGCAGAGGCCACAGGAAGCTTCCCTGCTGTGAAGATAAACTCTGCCCCCTAATAGGCTGAATGTAGTCACGTGAGGCTGTGGTGGGAGGAGCTTTGCTGAAGGGAAGCAGAGCCCACAGGAAGCTGGTCAGAGCTAGCCAGACTCTGAGGGGAGAGGACACTCAGGCAAGGAGTCAGATAAGCTGGTGAGTAAATATTGATCTTGTATTGGTTTGTGGGAATGCTGGAGAATGGCATGGCTCTCAGGGTTATTATGGCTTCTGGATATCTTTGGTCCTATGATGGAATTGGCTTACTGGTTTTGGGATTAGGTTTTTTTGGTGTCTAAATAAATCCTTCAGTTCTATCCTCTATCTGGAGAGTTTGGCATATTTTGCAATCAAACATCATGTGATACTTATAGTCACAGTCTGTATTGTGATCGTGGGCACTGTAAATATTGCATTGGCACTGCAGATGGTAGTCATGATCTCAAAGTTAAAACTAAAATCAGATTTAGTCAAAAGAGAAAAAATAGGGAAACTATACTATGTGTCAGCCATATTAATCAATAGTTTTAAATCATGTGAAATAACTAGACAGTACAAAAATTGAGACTATACCTGCCAAAACAGACACATTTATATGAATATAAACACAAAACACCTTTTATACAATGTTAGCTCTAAATAACGGAACTGATATTTATTGTGCCTGTACAGATATAGCTAATATAATTTTTTAAAAAAGATCATTTTATGTAACCAAGATATGCATATGTATATGTATATGTATGTATATATATACATCTAGCTATATCTATATGTGTGTGTTTATAGACTTCTGTGTATATGTATGTATACATATATGTATGTATATACACACATACACACATATGTACATATATACATCTACATGATCATACATAAATAGTAGTCTTTTGGGGGGGAAGAGGAAAAATAAAGTTTAAAGTGCACTGCAGAGGATAAAAGAAAACATACAAAGAAGCAAAGAAAAATGAACAGCTTTAAAAATAATGTTTAGTATATATTATATAATATATAATTATTATATATAATATACATATATTATATATATTTTCTTAAAATGGAAATTTATTGCTTTATATTGTATTCTCTCTTATTTCTGCTGTGTACATGGCAATTTTTTCTTTTCTTATTTTGTGTTTAAGTTTGAAATAAATTCAAATATAATGAAAAAAATTAAAACATGAAGGGTGAAACTTGGAATGAAAAAAATATATATTAATGTCATTATTTGGGATAAAGTGGAGTGCTAGAAACATGACAGGCAAAGAAATAGTTGTGAATGCATTCATCAATTCAGACAACAATAGTAGTTTATGTATTATAGAGGTTTGCCATGGTTAAATAATCTATCCTGTAGTGGTCCATTATAGGTGAGGAGTTTCTCTGCACTTAGCTAAGCTGGTCCTCAGAAACTGTACATTAGACTGTTGCCAGGGCTGCATTTGAAGGCTTTATGTGATAAAACCTTTCAGTGGTTTAGCTCTGCTGGCATAACATTTGAAAACGCTCCCCCCCTCCCCCCCCCGCCCGCCCCCTCCATGCTTACTGCCATGGCATGGTGATGAGGCACAGGAATAAGGCATGCTGTGTGGCTCTGGATAATGGAATATCACCATCTTTGAAGGTTAAAGTTGATGATCTCACAAAAGTCAATTTCCAAAAAGGGAAGAATGAAAGGAAAAAAAGATGGGAAAAGAAAGAGAGAGAAATGAAGGAAGGAAGGAAGGAAGGAAGGAAGTGTGAGGGATAATTTATAGTGAAGTTTCCCCATTCTGAAAAATCAAATCTAGAATGGCTTCAATATTCACTAGGCCTAGGGTTAGGTCACCTGACCTTCAAGCAATCTGGGGCTTAGAGCAATGGAGACCCTCCCCCAGAGACAATTCAGCAGAAGATGTGCCAAATAAGGTTAAGACTGCTTTCACTGGACACCCACATGTTTCTGGTCCTTTGTCTCTGACCTGCACTTAGGTTGTGGGACAGCCCCCCTACCAATAAGAATGAAGGCCAGTTGGGGAGGTTGGGTTTCTGCATTAGAAGATTATATAACCATGGGCTGGCTTCTACCTGTTGCTCTCTTCCTGCCGCCATGGGGGTGACGGGAGCAGGATCCTTTCTCATGAGAGAGAATAAAGACCTTTTCTGACCTTAGATTCAGACTCTGAACTCTTTCGTCTCACAAAGTTGGAAGGAAGGAAGGAAAAAGGGAAGGAAGGAAGGAAGAAGGGAAGGAAGGAAGGATTGAAGGATTTTAGTGCTTATGATATACCAATTGCTACACAAAATACTGAATATACAACTATAAAAGCAACTGTCCCTGCTCTCCAGGAGCTCAAGTCCTAATTGTGGAAGTGTAATGGTAATTAATTTGAATCTGAAGATCCCTTTTGTGTTGGCAAAGGTAGCACTTAATACTTAGCACTTAGTAATTAATCAAGCCTCTGGGAAAGAAACAGAAGGTATGAACCCCTGTTCCTGACATAACAGGAAGGGGTTGGCTGAAACTGGAAGTAGCTAACGCTGTGTGTATATAAGGAAAAGCCCCAGAGAGTAACAGTCAGAATTTTCTTGGGACAAGAATCGGGTGACAGAAGCTGTTCTGCTGGAGAGAGTTTCTCTCAGCAGCATCTGGAGGCTGGGCTGCTACCGCTGCATTGAGAATTGAGAACTGAGTCAGAATTTCCTGAGAACTTGCGGTGGCTTAGCTTCTTCTGAAGGGGAGCCCAGGAGGCTGAAGAGGAAAGCTCTGCCCCTCCTTCCCCCAGCTGGATAAGGCGATTCTTATTTTTTGAACAAGCTTCAGAAGACTGAGGAAGCATTACTGGGATGCTAAGACTGTCTGTTTGTGGCTTGGTTGAACCTTGAATTCCCAGGAACAGAAATAGTGAAGGATTTGAGATGGACTGGACCCTGTGAACTTCAGTGTGGAGCAGGACCTACACAGAGAGCTGGACAAGGAACTGGGAGCTGTCTGCCTTTGAATCCAAGTGACTGTTTGGTGGATTCAGATGGGAGCTGCCTGCCTCCAGTCAAGATGAAAAAACCTCTCTATGGGTACTGAGTAGTGATGAAATTGTAGTTTACTAGTGCGCTAGGGGTGGAGGGTCTATGTATTTCCTGATGATTGAATAGTGAATGATGAAGGATTAATGAATGACTAAATGGCTGTACTTAGTAATTGATTAAGTGACTGATTGAGTTAACTTAGTGTGCCCCATAAGTGGAAGACTTTGACTATTGTACTTTGAGATGACTGAATGACTGAATAAGGAGGCAAACCTCCTTAGGGATGATTGAATGATCAAGATGATTTTGAATAATTGAATTGCTAGATGATTGTTCTTTGTTCAAAACTTTGTGGCCACTATGGTGGAAACTATGGAGCTATTTTAATGATAAGCTGTTGTGAATACTATATGGTGATTTTCTGTGATAAGTTGTAATATTGTGAATGCTGTATCTTGATTTTCTGGGAATATTTTGCTCTGATTTGTTATGGAATAGTTATGGAATACGCTATACTGTATAATCAGAACCTTAAAAGCTGTTCACAGTAGCATTCTTCTGGAAAGCTGCTAGTGCACTGAAATACAGGAAGATAATGTAGATTAAAGGATTTATAATTAGGGAGGATGGAAAAGTTTAGTCATCCTTAATGTTCAGGAGCAGGGTCACTGGCAAAGTCAAGAAGTCCTTTATGCATTGGTGGACTGGAAGGTAATGGAGATCCTCATGTGGGAATGAATAAACTCCAGCATATTACCAATTTTATGAGTTCCTTATCCTCCTCTGCTACTTATTTCAAACCTCTTTGCCAATATCTGTGCCTCTTGCCTCCATTTCCTCAGTCTCTGACACCAAGGTAGTCTTGCTCTTTGGTATAGTTGACATTTCTACATATGTCCTTGGGCCGACATTTCTACATATGTCCTTGACTCTTCTTGTCATCTCCAGCTGTGATTTTTCTTAAATATTCATTTGATAATGTCACTGCTATCTAATAAGCTCTAGAATCTACCATAAGTTCCTCTCTTTCAATCCCTTCATGACCTTGCTCACAATTTATTTATCCAGCCTCATTGAACATTACCACCCCTCCTGCACTCTGTATTTCATTTGAATTTACTTCCTATCTCCATACCTTTTCACTAGCTGTCCACTGTGACTGAGGTATACTTTCACCTTACCTCTGACTCAGATTATCCCTTTTCTCCTTCAAGAGACAACTCAAGCATCACCTTCTGCAAAAAAAAAAAAAAAAAGCTTCTCAACCCCTTGACTTCCAATGCCCTCCCTCAAACTGATTTGGATTTAACTACACCAACCTTGTTTCATTTATTTATTTTTATATTTATTCTGTCTTTGCAAACATAGCTATAATTTATCTTAGATCTATACCTGTATCTATGACTTCATAGATCTATGTCTCTACATCTCTGTCTCTATATGTCTACCTAGCTATCTTCACCACCACCACCACCCACAGTTAGAATGTAAAATCCTTACAAAATGGCCCAGGTGTTTAATAAATACCTTTACAGATTGGTTAATTGAAGAACTTCAACCAGAAGTGATCTAAAAATATAGAACACATATAAAACTTGAAAGGAAGGTTTGTCACTCCCATTCCAAGAAAGAAGGACAACTTGTGTGATACATTGATAACAACTAAATTGGAGAGAAAAAGAGCTGCATCATGTGGACAGACATTACATGGAAGAATTATGGGAGATTATGGATGATAGTCACAAAGCTATAATCTGCATCGGTGGGATCAAGTTCAAATAGGAACTGATCCCTATGAGCTTCACATTGACTAAGAAAATCATAAATTAACATTATGTTGTATTGTATTTTATTTATTTTTTTAATTAAATTTATTTTATTAAACATTTCCCAATTACATTTTAATCTGGTTCTCCCACAGCAGCAACTACTGCAGTGATCTGGGAGTTGGGCACCTCTGATATACACCATAGTGCATACATCAGTGAGATCACCACTCCTGAGGTGCTGATCTATCAAAGATGAACATTTGAAGTACATTAAATTTTCTAAATGTTGGTCTTATTTAAAGTTTACAACAGTCCCTTTGGGCAGGTATCATTCCATTTGAAATAAGAGGAAACTGGATCCAAAGAAGTTAAGGGACTTATCTAAGGTCACACAGTTGGGAAGTGGCAGATCTAGAGTCAGAACCAAGGCTCCATCCACTAGGCCACAGTGTTACAAAATGACCATCAATAGACACTGCTTTAGGGGGTCAAGAAAGTCCCTTAGAAAAATGTTTACTTATGAAATGGTGTATAATATAACACCAGTATAATCTATTTTAGTTATTATCAGTATAGAACTTCAGAGAGGGAAGAGACTGAACTCAGGAAAATTTTAGTAAGCTCCTTGAGGGCAGGAACTATTTTTTGCCTCTTTTTGTATTTCCATTGCTTAGGATAGTGCTTGGCGCCTAGTAGGTGCTTAATAAATTCTTATTGATTTTTGGCTGACTTTTTGAAAGAGGTGGGATTTAAAATCAGAGGATTTTAACATTTCACAACTGGAAGGTATTAGAGATTATTTAGCTCAGGCATCCTTAATCTGGGGTCAAGGGCCCTCAATTGTGGTCTGGATAGATTTCAGGGCATCTATGAACTTGGTTTGGGAAAAAGGTATCTTTTTATATCATATTTACATCATGTTTTTATTAACCTCAAACTGAAATTTAATATTTCCTTCAATTATTTTAAAGCATTCCTATCTGAAGGGGCTGTTAGTTTTCACCAAGTTGTCAAAGGAAATGCCGCCCCCCAAGAAAAGATTAACAATCTCTGATATAGCTCAAGCACCTTGTTTTGCAGATAAAAACACTTGAATGGAACTTTGACAGATGAATAGCATTGACTCATGTGGAGAGGAACTGGAAAAGCAAAGCCCAGAAGTGTGATAGCACAAGGGTATTGATTACTGTGGAGACCTCTGAAAAAAGTAAAATACTGCTAAAGGCATCAGTTCAGGGAAAGTATGTAAGGGAATATATAGGAAAAGAATTTGCAACCATGAATGAGAAGATATAAACTAAGTGATAGAAAAATAGTGCTGAGACCAGATATGTTGTTGAAAGGGACACTGAGCAAATTGACCAGGGGAAAGTGGTCCCAGTGCCAATTAATGCCACCTATAAAAGCATACCAAGCAAAAGGAAGAAAACAGACATAGAAACATCGAATCCAAAATGCTGGCTGGGGAAATACATGAACTGGTTTGAGGTATCCCTATGACCTGAATAGTATTTTGGAGGAAAACTGGTCTAGGGCACATAAATTGCCCAGTAATCGATACATGCATCACTGGTAAATGACAGCCCTGGATTGATCGTAATCTAATACATCTATTTACATCATTTATCTGATCTCTGTAAAATCTTACTGTTTTTGACCCAGTTACAATTTTCTCTCCCAGTGTTCCATTTATCTTCTCCAAGTTGAAAGGCCTCCAGTAACCCAGGGACCAGTTTTGGGAGTCATAAACCTATTCTGCATGTAATGAACCACGTCAATACGCATCACTCGAGTTTTGGCAGAAGCCTCACGTTTCATAGGGATTGTGAAAGCTTTGACTCAAGAGTAGTGTTGTGCGAAAGCTTTTCATTGAAATTCCAAATGCCACCCCATCTCACTAGCTGTAGTTCAATGCTGGAAGGAAAATTAAGAAGTGGTTGAAAATTCCAAGAGCCAGAAATTTGTTCTAGCACTAAAAGTATATAGAACATTTCACAGAATAAGAAAATGCCTCGTTGTTTATAAATATTTGTGAAAATGACTCTGAAAATCTGAACTGAAATTTCCATATCCTAAGGAAATTATTGTAAGAATTATACAAAACCTTGAAGATTTTCCAAGTGAACTCTAGTCTCCATCTTGAAAAATGTTGACCAAATTTTGTTGTTTCTGTGGTTGTGGTTACGGTAATTGTTATTGTTTCACTTCTGTCGTTAAAAACTTTATATCCACAGGAAAACATTCAGTATTAATGTTGACAGGTGTCAATTTCTCTATGAAAATTAAGATTTTAACATATAGAATTAAATGCTTAAAACCAAAAAAAAGTTCAAAACGGAATTTTTAACTCATGGAAACCTTTGCCATGTCCCTTTTTTTGTATTATGTCATTTTTACCCATATTTCATATTATATTATACTATATTGCTTACATATTAATTATATCATACCATATTATATTGTGTTAATTATATGAGATTATAGTATACAATATCATGTTTATATTATTTTAATCATAATTATGTATCACATTATATATCATATTATATTACTTATATTTATTATATTATATTAGTTATGGAAAAGAGGAGTAAGATGGAAGGGAGAGAAATTTATTCCGTCCTTGGTTCCTAAATGGTTCTGAGAACAGTTGCAGAGAAAGAAAATCATCAGATTTGGAGTTGCACAGGCAGACTGAATTTAATTCCAGTACTACTATTCATTAATTCTGTGACTGTGGGCCAGGTTAGGCCCAACTGAGGCCCATCCAGTGATTCAGGTCCTGGGTTACAATGCAATGAGATACTTCTAGACCATGAATTGTAATAAAATGACTGTGAATAATAAAAGATAAAAAGAATCCAAAGCATAAAGTTAAAAAAGAAGGAAATTCAGATTTTAAAATGTCCTTCTCTCCACTGCTGAAGACAGCAAGGTTAAGCTAGGTCAGAAAGGCATTTATTACTATAGGATAATTTGAATGTTGCTAAAATATCTCAAACCAATTCCCAGGTAGTTTTTTCCCCACTTAGGCAACCAAGAACCAAAGTGACTTGCCTGCTCCCTTAAAAGTTCAGATCAGTCTACTTAAAAGAATGAAAGAGCTATTTTCCTATCATAGTGACTCAATCTGGTTGGATCACAGTTTCTTCACTTAAAGATGAGAAAAATGGACTTTATTACTTCTAAGGAGCCTTCAAGTTCTAAATCCTAGGAAAACCTGTGGGACAGCGTATCACATTCAAGACCTTTCCTTCTGGTATACTTATTTCAAATTATTCAAGAACTAGTAGAATGGTGGGGCTTTTAAAAATATGGCATTTCTGGTAGATCTAATTCATAAATTTCCAGACATTGTATTGAGGTTACAAAAAAAAATGTGAAAAACGTGGTCCCTGTCCTCAGTGAGTTCATATTCTATTGGGAGAGACATTTAAAAAAAATACTTACAAGATGTACATATGTAGTGTAAATAGAAGGTCATGTCAGAAGAAAGGCATTCACAGTGGAATGCTATGGTGGGGTCAGGAAAAGGACCTTCCACAGGAGATGGGGTTCAAGCTGGAACCCAGGAAGTAGGGGTGAAGAGGGAGGAAATTGCAAATATGAGGGACAGCTAGTGATAAGGTACAGTATTGTGTCATGTGTAAGGAAAGGCAAGAAGGTCAATGTGGCCAGATTTCAGAGTATGTAGGGAGGTGGGGAAGGGAAGAGTGGGTACAGAGAAAGAAAACTGGAAACATTATGAAGGCCTTGTTCCTTCAGGTAATAAGGATTTCCTGGAGTATATTGAAACTTCTTCCCTGCCATTTAGGAAAATCACTGTGACAACTGAGTGGGATATAGATTGGAGCTGGGAAACATTGTGAGTCAGGGAGACCAAGCAGAAGGTTATTGCAATAGGTCAAGAATAAGGCAGTGAAGACCTGTTCCAGACTGTCAGCTATGTCAGTGGACAAGGAGTATATGTGAGAGCTTTTCTGAAGACAGAAATGATAAAACTTGAAAACAGATGAGATATGGGAGGCAACACTGAAGTTGTGAACCAAGGTAACTAGAAGACCTTCTAAAGAATGGGGAAGTTTTAAGGAGTGGAGGATTTAAGGGGAAAAAAAAGTTGTGTTTTGGGTTTGTTGAGTTAGAGGTGCTTTCTGGATATCCAGGTCAAGATATCAGACAGGTAATTGTTGATGTGAAACTAGAGCTCAAGGATGAAGTTAGGGCTGCATAAATAGATCGGAGAATTATCTGTATAGAAGTAATAATGGACTTATTATAATAGTAGAATGCATGATGAAATTACTAAGTGAGAAGAAGAGAAGATAGCATAGAAGTGAAGCATTGTATAGGACTGATACTGAAGTTAATTATTGTGACCTGGATGCAGATACAGCAAAAAAAAAAAAGACTGAGAAGGACTGTTCAGGGAGCCAGAAGAACCAGGAGGGAGAAGAGTAAAAAAAAAAACAACAAAAAACTAGAGAGAAAGGAATATACAGAGGAAGAGTAAAGTCAAAGGCTATAGAGAAGTCAAGAGAGATGAAGACTGAGAAAAAACCATTAGATTTGGCATTCAAGAGATCACATAATTGGAGAGAGAAGTTTCAGTTTAATGATGAGGTTGGAAGCCAGATTGCAGAAGGCTTATAATCAAATGAATAGAGTAGGAAGGGAAAAACCCGTTGTAGATGACTTTTCAAGGAGTGTAGTATAAAGTGAGAGGAGAAATATAACACAATATTAGTTAGTGAGGATGGTTGGACAATGGTGATGATGATGATGAGGATGATGATGATGACGAAAAGGAAGGAAATGGAATGGGTGAGAAACTAATGAATTAAAGAGTAGGAAAAATCCACCTGTTCTTTTAATGTCAAATCTGCAGCTAGGGGTTATAGTAGAATAGTCAAATAGTCTGCGGCTAGGGGATATAGTAGAATAATCAAATAGTCTGCAGCTAGGGGATATAGTAGATATCCACTGGGCTTGGAGTCAGGAAAATCTCAGTTGAATCTTGCCTCAGACGCTCATTAGCTGTATGTTTCTGGGAAATTCATATCATGTCTTTCAACTTCAGTTTCCTTATCTGATGAAGGATTTAATAATATCACCTATAGGGGCAGCTAAGTGGCACAGTGAATAGAGTACTGGTCCTGGAATCAGGAGGACCTGAGTTCAAATTTGGCCTCAGACACTTAATTCTTACTAGCCGTGTGACCTTGGGCAAGTCACTTAACCCCAATTGCCATTCCCTCCCCCCTACAAAAAAGCAAAAATAATAATAATAATAATATCACCTATCTAATAAGAATATTATAAGGATTGAATGAGATAATGAGTAAAATGTTTTGAAAATCATAGAGTACTATATGAATGTTATATTTTATAATTATTATTTGGAGGGAGCCAAAGGGGTCTTTTGACCCAAAATTCATCTATCCATTAAGCTGATGTCTTGTTTGACATTTCAACAGTTATAGGCACTCCTTAAAAATCTTTTTGAGGGGACAAGCATTTTAATTTAGTTGAAATGTGTTTCAATAGGAAGGATAATAAATTACCAGGTTTCGAATCTACTCATCTTTGACTCTGATTACATTTTATTAATTCTGTTGTTAAATTCTATTATACCATACAAATTTACCACCTAATACAGATCAGTTTTTTTTGGGGGGGGGTGAAAAAGAGAGAGAGAACTTCTGGAACATAGTAAGACCATGTAGTTTCGGGGGGCAAAAACAACTTGTTTTCTTCATCTATAAAATGGGGTTGCTTGTCCTACTTACCTTAGAAAATTATGAGACCCAGAAGGGAAAATCATGGAAAACCACAAAACATCAATGAGATGGATAATTTTCACTGCTATTGAGTGGCTGGTCCTCTCCACCCTCCCCCACTCCCCATCTCACTATGGATTATCAAATAAGCATGTCGGGCCACAACTTGTTTCACCCCTTTAGTTTCTAATTTCGAGTCTCTTCACTTCTACAATCATGACAATAACTAATGAGAAGATTCTTTGAGTAAGAGAATTAAAAAAAAATCAAATGTGAATTTCACTCAGCAATTTTCCCCTCAACCACCCCCCCCTCCACTTGACAAATTTGAATCATCCTGCAGATGTATTTTTTGGCAATAATGCCAGTTTTCCCCCCAGACAAAAAAAAATGGTATGTGCACTGCTTTCCAGATGTACAACTCCCTCTGGTTAATCCTTACAAAAATGTTTTTTTTTCCATTGAAGAAGAAGGAAAAATAACAATTTGAACAAGTTTTTAGCTTCTTTTATTGTTCTGTTTGATAAAGAGCAGTTTATCTATCCAGAACATGCATCCAGTACTCATATTACATTGTGGCAACATGGTTTTATTTTTACTGCATTTGCTAAAATTAGTATAAACGGTAGGATAATCCTTGCTAGCAAAGTGGATTATAAAGATAAAAGAAAGAAGCATTAAGTTCTTTCTCCAACCAGCTCCAAATGTGCCACCGTGCCTCTAACATCTTATAACCACGAGGGCAATAGCACCAGCTGCTCGTTACTCTCAGAGGGCATGGTATTTCCTCTGTTTTGGCATGCGCCAGCACCCCACCCCCTCCAAAGGCAAGAAGCCGTCACAAGCCAGAGGTAGACAGACAGCCTTTTGAACAGTTCCCAAACAGTGGGATTCAGTAGCTCTCCCTCGACAGACAATCTCTATAAAATGAAAACAAATATAAAAACTGCGCTCAACCAAACAATAAAAACCTTTTGGAATGTTTTCCCTGATACACCTCTCAGGCTTTATAAAAGCCTGATGTCTGTTCTTCCTGGGTTAAGTGGAAGGCCAGGGGCTAGGAGCATTGGCCTCCCCATATGCTAATTAGAAGCTTTTCTAAGGACCCTCTTCATACCCATTAGTATGAGCAACCTCTTCTGAATTATTGTACCTTTCTTGAACTCTAAACAATGTGCTGATGTATGTTCCATTTGTGTCAAGCATTTCTGGTATTCGACGTGTTTCTCAAAGTGAGGACACACTTCAAATACCTTAAGTATATGGCCTGCATAGCAGGCTTAGTTTCAGAATGCTATTTTAATACTTTGGTGGAGATAGTTACCCAACAGGGACACAGAGCCTTTCTGCTACCATAGAGTTTCCTTCCCTTTTCTGAAATATGAAGGACTTAGATCAGAATTTCCTTTAACCTCAAATTCCGATGATCCTACTGCTCTGGGTTTGATCAGGGACTATTAATTAATCCACATGCCCTCATTAGCCTATTGAGCGCCAGGCTAGGATCTGGGGCAATGAAGACAAAATGAAAACAGCCCCTGTTCCTGAGGGAATTAGTCTAACCAAAGAAGAGGACACATTGGTGTATAGGTAAATACAAAATAAAGACAAGATGATTTGAGTGGGAAGGCTTCATTGGAAATTAATACTCGAACTGAGCCTTGAAAATAGTTAGGGATTCTGAGAGGCCAAAATAAGCAAAGAAACCTTTATACCAAGACTGGGATGTAGTCAAGACAAAGACAGGAAGGAGGCAGGAGATGGTTTTATAGGAGAAACAGTACAAAGGACTGTTTGACCAGACTGTAGTATACACAGAGAGGGGTAGTGTGCAATGAGGTTTGAAAGGTAGATTGCAGTCAGGTTGTGAAGGGATTTAAATGACAAGTCGATAAGTTTATATTTATTTGATACTTGAGGTAAGAGGGAACCATGAGAGTTTACTGAGTAGGGATGTGACATGAGCAGATTTGCACTTCAGGAAAATCAGTTTGATAGTTAGATGAGGGATAAATTGGAGTGGGGAGAGCCATAAGGTATGGGCATCAGCAAGGAAGTGAGAAGGGTTAGGATTCGGGTTGCTGTGTGAGTGCAGAGACCCTTGAAGATGTTACAACCAGCACAATCTTATTTTTCTCACCTATTATGCCAATGGGGGTAGAGAGTGGAAACTTTACACAAAACTTGGACTCTAACTGAGTTTCATGGAGAGTCCCTTATATTCAGTGTTTCTAGCAGGAAATCATCCCAACTTGAAATATCTTTCCAGTAATTAAGCCTCTTCCCCACTTTGATACTTTTTTCCTCTTGTTTCACCTTATCTTAGTAACCGAAAACACTGGAGTGTGTATAGTAGGTCCCTAATGGAGTAACTAAGTCAATCTAGGAACAGCGGGTTTAGAGCTAGAAAAAAAGAGACATTGGAAAATATCAGATCATAGATCTGGAGCTAGAAAGGTCTTCAGAAGTCATCTAATCCAACCTCCTCATTGCAAAGGTAAAGATAACAAAGTTGAGAGATGCCCAATACCTTGACTAAGGTAATACTAGTTGTTTGTGGCCAGAATATGATCAAAACATAACATTTGGCCCAGATATATGATGATTTTCGTATCTTAAGCTTTATCTTAAGGGAGCACATACTTGTAGCATAATAGAAGCTTCTCTCTCTTAATTACTTAAAAAAAGATTCACTCAAACACCTCCATTTCCTAATCAAATGCTCAGGTCAACAAATCAAGTCAATAAGCATGTTTGAATCATGTATTATATGTCAAGCTAGGTGGTGAAGTGCATAGAGTGCTGGGCCTGGAGTCAGGAAGACTCATTTTCCCGAGTTCAAATCTGGCCTCAGACACTTCCTAGTTGTGTGACCCTGGGCAAATCATTTAACTCTGTTCAATTTTCTCATGTATAAAATGAGTTAGAGAAGGCAAAGGGAAACCATTCTGGTATCTTTGCCAAGAAAACCCCAGATGGGTCACGTAGAGTAAGACGTGACTGAAAATACTGACCAACAGTAAATATACCAAGCACTGTGCTAAACAGCTGATAATACAAAGGGAGGCAAAAATGGTCCCTTTCTCAAAATTCACAATCTAATGTCGGAGACCATGATAACAACTATATACAAACAAGATATATAAACAAGAACCATGCAGGCTAGATTGCAGATCATCTCTTCGGGAAAGAACTAGCATTAAGGAGGACGGGGGAATTAAGATAGGATTTTAGCTGATACTCGAAGACAATCAGGAGGAAGAGATCAAGAGGGAACAATTTCCAGGCATAGGTGAGGGTCAGTAAAAATATACAGTTAAAAGATGGAATATCTGGGTCTTGAAGACCAGTGTCACTGGGTCATATCATATGTGGTGGGGAATAAGATGTAAGAACATTGGAAAGGTAAGAAGGGTCAGGTTATAAAGGGCTGTAAAAGCCAAAAAGAAATTTAATATTTGATTCTGGAAAATAACAGGGAGCTACTGGAATTTGTTGAATAGGACAGTGACATAGTCAGACTTACACTTGCACAATCAATTTGACAGGTAATTGGAGAATGGATTGGAGTGGGAAGAGACTTGAGGCAAGGTGGCCAATGAGAAGGCTATAGCAGTAGTCCAAGAGTGAAGTGATAAGGTTCTTACCCTTAAGGTGATAAGGGAGATGGCAAGGACAGAGGCAGTGTCAAATTGTTGGACATAAAGGTTTCCCTTAAAACTCTTCTTACCCTAATATAATGTTCTTGAAATAAGGACAAGGATAGTGACTGAGTCTATGAATTATCTAATATGGGAAACTTCCAGACGAGGACACTCCCTCTACCAATACAGATTAGCACTTTCTTTTCAATTTATAATTTTAGAAGGTTGCATAGAGTACTGAGAAGTCACATGACTTCCCAGGAATCACTCCTAGGCTCCTGAGATGTCTTTTGCAACTATTCATCTAGGTGTCACTAAGACAAAAACTTAACACATATTATAGTTGTTACTAATATTTAAATAACATAAATTAGTGGCTTTCTAAGTGAAAATTGGAGCATGATGCCAAAGACTGTTAGGCCAGTCAATCAGAGAATAAGAAGGAATTCTCATCCTGTTCTCCCCAAGATTACCAATTGTGGGACATTTCTCCAACACAGTCACACCTACTCTTCATTCATTATCCCCAACTTCACTTTTCTCCATCCTCTCTCAGACTATACAAATTCTCATCCTCCCCTCTTACGATCTAAACCTTGGCCTCTCAGCAAAATTATAATATTAACCATGACTTGGACATCCCCAGAAGAAGCTGTGTATCTGTGACTGTGAAAGTCCCCCTCTCCCAACCCTAATCCACATATTATTCCATAGCTTTAATAGGCACCTTTTAGGGAAAGTTCTGAACTCTGGGCCTGTGATTAGTGATTAATAATATTTTTAGTAAGACCAATTTTTTTTGTACCATCAATAAATAAAATTCATATTATATATTTATTTCATCTATATAACTTATTAAATTTATATGTTTTATAATGAATGTAACATATTAGTACAATTTTACAATATAATTTATATATCCCAGATTTTTTTTTCACTCATAGGAATGCATGTTCAAAAAAAGTTTAGGGATGATTGATGTAGAAAAACCACTCTTGTATTAAGCTTCTGGAGAAGCAGGTGATAACCACAGGAGATTACCATCTTATAAAACATTTAAATTTCTTAGGACCATAGAAGCCATGTGAGTAGAAGAGAGTTTCAAGGTCACCTTGCTCTCAGGAATGAACCCTTTCCACAACAGTCCTGCCATTTGGTAATCCAGCCTCTGTTTGGACAGCACCAGTGAAGAAAAGCTCCCTCACCACCTCAGGAGGCAACCCACTCAACTTTTGCATGGTGCAAATTGTTAGGAAGCTCTTCATTATATTGAACCAATCACCTGTCTCTGCCTGCAGTTAAAATCTATGCCAAATCATCTCCCATAGTAGAAAGATGTATGCTGAGGAAGGAAAAAGAAGCGTAATGAATTAATAGATCCCTAACCTGTTTAATTCCAGCTCTGAGCAGGCTCAGAAAATCATCAGTGCAACAGCATATTTATAAGCTGCTCATAACCACACTGGCAGCAGACTAGGAGAGAAAGAATGTAGGACCTGTGGTTCTTAATTTAAAATCTACTTTCTCTACCACATTGAAACTACTCATAGCTTGGAAATGGGTAACTTGCTATCTGCAGAAGATTAATCCAAACTTACAATATGTTCTGAAATACTCTCTGGAATTTGGTTTTATCTTTCACAACAGTTCTTTATGAGAAAGTTCCTCACTGTTTACCATGATCCTGAAAACTGCTGCTAACAATTAATATTGTGTTTATGAGAAGGTGGGGATCTATCACACTTCCAATTAAACACAGACAAAACAGTTCAGATGATGACATTCTTGCATTCCAGCAACTGCTTTGGGAGTTTCCAGATTGAGAAGTCGGGTCCTTATACCTATACAAGGAGTCAGTAAGGATGGTGGGAAAATGAGCTTAGACGGAATGTTGGCACATGCAACAGACAAACCAATTTCAAAAGATAATCAATAAAAGGCATACAGCAACCACATGACCCGTATATTCTCAGACAGTCTTTTCTATGAAACAAATGACTCCTGAAACGACTCCTTAATCACATTCCCCTCTCCCCTAATTTTTGGTTGAAAAATACGGTCATAATTGGAAAGATTTGAAATGCCACCAATCCCACTTTGAAATGAAAACTGAGGAAGCCCAAGTACTCCCTTGATCTCTGGCTCCCAGGGATGACCTCTTGTTCAGTGGTTACACAGAGGTGAAACGCACCAGGAATACACCAGGAAGTCAACTAAAATGGAAAGAAAAGTAGTGTGTGTGTGTGTGTGTGTGTGTGTGTATACAAATATAAATATATATTAATATCAGAAAGCAAAGTTTTTACTCATAAGAAGGTAGAGAAGTGAGGAAACTTGGACTTTTCTTTACAGCTTAACTGCCAACTCACACAACCTTGGGGTACACAATTAAAAAATTCTTTGGAAGTTGCTTCTTCCCTCCTCCCCCTTCATTAAAGGAGTTCGCTCTGCTAAAGGTCCCTGAGTCTTTATTTGCCTACCAGAAAGTGTTGCAAGAATGAATGACTTTATGCTTATAGGGCAAATCTAGATGAGACTTCCCCCCAGACCTGATGGTATTTTTTCTGCTTTGCTTTACCGTTCACACTTCTGGGGTTGGAAACACTGTAGGGGGCCAAGCAGTTGAAGAAAAGGAGAGAAGTAGGGCTTTGCATCAGAGTCGTTTTTCCCACTTCAAATGACTTGATACTGTGCTTTCCCACTGTCTCAGGCCTTCTGAGGTGGAATGCTTAGCATCCAAACAACTTTCAAATCAACACTGTGAAGCAGTAAGCTACCCCCTTACCCAACACACCACTGGGAAGAAAGAACAGGGTATTTTTCCACATTGGCAAATGACTTTACTACAAAGGGGGTGTGAAAGCAAAGCAAATTTTCTATTTTCTGGCCTTCATCTTGGCAAATATTTGTTCTTAAATAGATCAGCCCCAGGGCCTATGGATGTAAGGCCCTTAGAGGAGAGCTGTTATTGATAATAAAGACAAAAGACAGGGCTTTAATGGCTGTATCTAAGGCTGATCTAAATGTACAATAGTTCTGTATTGTACAAAATGACTATCAAGCTCACTTTTGTGTCTGTTTTTATTGCTGTTGCTTCTTTGGTTTTTAATCAAGGGCATCTAAACCTCAATGACTGAAAAGTAGGCGTGATGTTGTCCTTTATGGGCCTACTCTCTAAATATTTTTCCCTCAGTTAATCAGCATCGGATTTGAGATTTTCCCCTCCTTATTTCAATTCAGTCTCACATGGATGGGCCCCATCTTCCTTTCGCCTTTGTTCTTCTCGCTCAGTGACTCACTCCAATGCCACCTGGTGTCTTCTACTTTCTATCCAGAATTTGATATTTGTCCTTCAGTTTATCTAGTTCCTCTCATTGACAAGTCTTTTTATATTCTTCATCACCTTCCTTTAATCTGCTCTTTCTTCATTCCATGAACACAACTTTTCTATGGTAAATTCAAAACTAGACAAATGTAGTCATCCTTTCCATTAACCTCTGACCTACAACTTCACTCACTGGATTCCAAATATTGTATCTAATTTTGTCATTAATTGCACAGAATTCACAGAATTGACACAAAAATTCCTCTCTTAACTGTCTTTAGTTCACCGCTACACCTGCCTCCCCTCCCCCAGTCCCTGTTTCCTAAGCTAACCAAATTAAGGTTCTTTAAACTGGTTTCGACACATTTTCTCTCATGCCGTTCCATCAGCTATGTTTATTGCTTGAATAAATCATGTTTCCCACTTCATGTGTCTTATTCTAATTCTCGTTGCAAACTATGAGCCACATTTTCAAAAACAAATCTGATCTCTCTAGACCTGACTTTCCTTATATATAAAATGAAATTAGATGTTTTTAAAAATTTGAATAACTTGTGGGTTTTCTGCAGTATTCCTAATCTTTTGGATAACTGTTCAAAGGGCCATCTCTCATGAAACTATTTCTAACTGGTGTTCTAAAATGTTTTAATTCTATTGAAAAGTTTTGCTTGGCTTAATGAATATAGGCTTCCGATAGGAAGATTGTTTCAGAGGGACCCTATCACAAGGCTGTCAATAGTGGTGAGAGAAGATGTTACATATGTAGATATAAATTACTGTAACTTAACCATCTCCTGTTGATAGTATCCCGTAGGACGAGGACTGCTTCATTATATTTTAGAGTATAAAACTGCCACCTGGTTAGAGATACTAATGACCTTAGACAGGGATAGTGGTTGTTATTGTCATCATAATGGAATTCCAAGTAGTTGACTCTTTTCCCCATATTTTTAGCAGTGAAATAGGAAAACCAGAGATATTCGTGCACAGGGGCCAGAAGAACAGCCATGTAAGATCATCCTAGGTAATCCAAGCACTAAATGGCCATCCATTAAGTAACTCTAGCAGACAGAATCCTCTTAATAAACTATCATTTCCTGAAACTGATAGACCAGCATCCAAGGGAAATAGCATCTAACATTTTAACCTCTAGCTAGCATAAAACTGGGGGCGGTTGATGGAAAGAAGATCTGACTGCACAGTAAGATTTACAATGAGTTAGAAAGAAATATTATAATCAAAGTTGTGATATAAGAGTGGAGATGGCAAAAGCTAACAAACGGCAAATGAAAGATACATGAGAAAGGCACCAAAGTGTGTCTACATGCTTATTTCTTTAAAAAAGCTACTATATAAAAATTGTATCTATATCAATATCTACCTATCTATGTATGTATCTACTTAGAGATGAACAGAAAAGCACAGTAATCTCCATTTCAGTTAAGCATAACTACAGCTTAAGGTTTGCTGTAGGGATAATATGTTATTGTTCTTTGTTCTTGAAGAGGACCAAGGGCATTAGGAAGGTGATGTCATGACTTACAAATGAATTGGATTTAAGTGAGACAGGACTGTGCAAACTTACCAGCCTCACTCTCTCCTCCAGAGCCATCTGGGTCCAGTGGCCAGATATAGATCAGGATGAATGGAGGTGATCCTGAATGCAGTGAAAGACTTTGGCCTTTTTAAATTAAGGTCTTCCCCAGGTCTCAGTTTGTCTGAGGCAATGCCCTTTCTCACTGAAGAGATAATACGGATGTAAGAAGGCTCCCCTGGTGGCAAACTAAGTCTTATGGAGTAAAACAGTCAACAAAGATCATTGAGCACCTATCAAAACACTCTGCCAGGCTCTATAGAGAATGCAGTGGAATGCCAGGCATGTTCTCTCCTCTAAGAAAACAAACATGGGTACAATTTACTTATATAACAGTTATATAAATAAAAAGTCAGCTAACAGTAGAGGATAGTTTAGGTTAAGTACAAGATGAGGAGATGCAATAGGATATCAGAGAAAGAAGCAAATGTTCCAGGCTGTGGTGGGAAAAGCTGACCTTATAGGAGAAGAGATATTCATTTAGCTAGAACCTATCATGGTGCCTGACTCATGGTAGGTCCTTCATAACTGTTGGTTGAATGATTAACACATTATGTGCAAGATATTGCTAAGGGCAGAGCATTAGGATGCAGATACATGTATGAGACACACTCACATGTATGCATATGCATATCCATAAGCATATGTATAGTTATAGGTATACACACATATGTCACACAAACACACGTATACTTTTTGGAAATATCTGCACATGTGATATCATATACATAAATATTACATCCAATTTTGTAAATCCCTGTATGTGCGCGCACACACACACACACACAGCATGTCAGGAAATTAAATGGCTTCTATTTGTACTGCCTTAGGAAGATTCTGAAGATTACCTGGCAAGATAAGGTACTAGAATTAGAAACAGATGCTCGTACCTGTGTGTATGTGTGTGTGTACACACATATCACATAAATACACCTCTGGATTTTTGAAATATCTGCATGCATGGGCACATATGTATGTATGTATGTACATATGCACACACATATCATATATCCAGTTTGGTAAATCCCAACACACACATGCACACACACACACAAACGTACACACACCAACTTTACATATTCTAATTTACATGCCGAAAAAAGTAGGAGACGCAGCATAATGTAGTGGGATGAGAATTGGAGTAATACTCATGGGAACTGCTTCTAATGGTTGTTTTTTCAGTAATTAACTTGTGACCTTCAATAAACCACTCAACTTCTACATGTCTCTATTTCCTCATCTTTCAACTGACATCAGCAACTGCAGTGATAACAAACAACAATGATAGCTGCTCTAAGTACCCCTCAGAGGAGTATCAATGTATGGGAAACGATCACTTTGTTGTATAAATGTGAGTGTGTTTGTGTGGATACATAGATATGGATATATGTGTGTATATGTATATGTGTTTGTGTAGATAGACAAATATGGATATATGTATGTGTATATGAAATGTATATGTATGTGTGTAGATAGACAGAAACATATGGATATGTGTATGTGTATGTATATGTGTGTGTGTAGATAGATGTGGATATATGTTTGTATGTATATATATGTATATGTGTGTATGTGTAGATAGACAGATATATATGGATATATGATTGTATATATATATGTATGTATATGTGTGTTTGTGTAGA